>JAPDEI010000005.1:600000-1144282 GCA_027569055.1 Aspergillus baeticus
TTGAAAGAGATCAAAGACAAAAAATCCAAGCCTAGACGCCCCAAACACCCAGCCTAACTTCCAAGCGATATATACCTCGCTGACTTTGAAACCAGCCTACCTCCTCCCCCTGTAATCGTCACCACCACCGCCGCCACCACCAAGCCCAGCCAACCCACCGAGCAAGGCGCCCGTACCCAGGAAAAGATCGACCAACCCAAGGCGGCCGAAGTACCTCCTACTATCGCTAAGATGCATATTGATGCGGCTAGCGGAGCCCTGAAGTATAGAAAACGGAATGATGTTGTAGCCGGAGTATGTGAACGTTTCCTCAATGGAGATGAGGACCGTGTAGATGAGAAAGGTGATCGCGTGGAAGCGGAGGTAGTAGACGGGGATGTACATGGGGAGGAAGTTGTGGAGGAGGTAGGCGAGCGGGTGATCGTAATGGGCTGTGAGCGGGAGGGCTCCCTGGAGTGCGTGGAACCAGCTGTTGTGTTGTTTGACGATCCAGGCGAGGGCTGGTTGCCGGCTGTGGAGGATCCAGCGGTGGACGCTGTAACTGAGGATCTAGGTGGGTTTGGGGTTAGCTGGGGTTTCACGGTTGTGCGTTGCGTGCGCTGGACGAAGCAGTGAATGTAGTGGTAGTAGGCTCAAACTCACCTCTCGAAACAAGAATCCGAAAACCAGGTGGGTTGCGATGTGCCAAGGGAGGGGAACGGCTATTGTAACCTGCACGGCAGGTCCAAACTTGATATACTCGAGACCCCGCTCAAATAGCCATTGACAGCCGAAGGAGAGAACGAAATTTGCCAGACAGACTCCTGGGACGAAAAATATATGACGCGAAGCCCTATGTCTTCTGCTGCCGGACGGCAGAGCACCTTCACCTCCTTCCTTCAAGTTGACAGCTACATTAGGGACAAGGGCATCGAAGAGAAAGAAGATACACGAAGGTATAATCCAGAACACCAGGCGTGCGACCAGGGTGCCCATCATTTCAATTCGTAGAGCAGGAAGCGATAGCACGAGGGTTGTCCATGACATATAGAAGAACAAAAGGTTCAGTCTTGAGCTGTAGGCAGATAGGGTGGGGAGCACGAAGACAGAGAGAGCTGGGACAGTGATGAAATCCATAATGACGCTTTGCGAGCCGATAAGGGTACCAAACAAGAGGACTATCAAGAAAGCAAGAAGAATCCAGGAGGAATCCCTTGGTCCCAGCATTATATACCCGGAGCCAGTCCTTGTTTGTAGTGAGTATCGCAGTGTGTAAGGAACCTTTTTTTAGCTGCTTCAACAAAGGCAAGGTTTCGAACTACAAGATGAACCGTGGACTAAGATCTAAAATTCGTGGTAAAGACAAAGAGCGGGTTTATCAACGACGTCACATCACTGGACTTTGATCGCCTCGAGGGCTGCAGACGACGGCGCGCCACTGCCACGGCCAAACGGAAAGGATTCGCACAAAGTTCCAAGTCGATATGCCACAACCCTGCTCATAGTATTGGGTTCGTCCACTTGACTACTACCTACGTTAAATGTTAACGTCCATTTCATGTGGTGTCAAAGTGACAAACAACAGGGAAACGATGCTCAATTCCTTATCCCTTTTGGATGCCTTTTTTTAGGTACAGGAAGAATGTGCGAGAGATAAAAATGGACAAAGAAAGGCACTCGGGGTATCTAAACCATACACCAGACAATGAAACGCGACCTAATCAATGCAACAAAACCAAACTCAAGAGGAGCTCGTGGGGATGCCGTTCTTCTGGCCCCAGAGGAAGGCCTGTTTCCGAAGATCAGGGACTACCTGCAGGAATACCAGATTGCTCAGCCAGCCAGTGAACGTGTCCTTGAACCACGAGTTCCTGGGGCTAGGCCCGAGAGCAGCACCTTTCATGATGTTACCGATAAACATCGTGGTGATGAGGTATTCACCCCGCTCAATGGCTTCAATTGCGATTTTAGCGACTTCCTTGGGAGTTTGGGGCTTGTCGGCCGCCTCGAGCTGCTTTGTGAGGGCTGGCTTGATCTGCTGCTCGTTGTCGAACCCAGGGCTGAGGATTCCCATGGGGAAAACGGTATGAATTCGGACGTCGGCAGGGGTTGCCTTGGCTCGTTCTTTTGATGCACGAGAGCCGTTGTAAATTTCGATCTCCTGGCTTAATGTGTCCGACAGGGAACGCATGGCAGCCTTGGCGGGTGAGTATGGAGCATACCCGGCAATAGGTATGAACGCGAGAGTAGAGCAGGTAAAGATAAGATGTCGGCGAGGCAATGGCCTTTGGTGGCTAGGGTTGATTGGGACAAGCCACTTCTTCAAGATTGCATGTGCTGTGTTTGCCGCAGTCCAGTAAACGGTATCCATCTGGTCTCTGAGGTTCTTGACCGGCGTCTCGATGAAGTACCCAGGAGTGCAGTAGCCAGCACAGCACCAAACAACATCAGGGGGCATGCCGTCGTTCCATTCGGTAACTTCGTTGATGATACGCTCGCACTCCTCGGGTTGCGTGAGGTCGGCACTGATGTAGTGGAATCGCTGCTTGCTGACATTGGTGGCAGAGCCCTAACAGGAACATCAGCATAGATCATCAACCACAAAAGAAGGGTGGCATGGACTTACTCGAATGGCTTCCATACTCTCTTGGAGCTTCTGAAGGGTCCGAGCGACGATGACGATATTGGCCCCCTTCTCCGCAAGCTGGCAAGCAACAGCTTTACCCATACCCTCCGAGCCTCCAGTGATGACAACGGTCTACGGATTAACCTGGTCAGGAACGATCGGAATGAAATGGGAGGAGTGCCCAGATGGCCGCTTACCCTGCCCTCCACGGGGAACTGGTTTGTAGAGCCGAATCCAAGCATTTTCGCGAGTGTATAGACGAAGAGTACACCAACGATAGTTGAAATGCCCAAGGCTGTAAGGGAAAGGTCGTAGAAAATAGAGGGTAACGATGGATGCATGAGGAAGAAGAGGGGAAAGAAAGAGAGAAATAGACGTAATGATAAAGGAGGGGGGGAATTGGGGCTGACTGCCTCCTGCTGCGAATTTCAGCTCGAGTCGTAGCTTCCTTTTCTGACACTTGACAGGATCGAGAAGGAGCCGTCGTGAAGCTCAACATGCAACTGCCAAAGCTATGTGCGATACGGACGGTTACACGCTTTTGAGTGTGCCGACAGGTTTCAGCTCGTTTCTACGCGTAACGCTTCGTAACTCGTATCAAAGCATGTGAGTCGCTGAGACTTGAAGGCGGTGAAAGTCCCACCCAAATTTTTTGTCGCGGAGTTTATCAAAATTTTGGTCTCCGCTTTGCGCTCAGTTTATTACCATTCATTCTTGTTCAGAGTCAGTCATGGGTAAAAAGAGAAAGGCTGGCGGTCGGCCCGCGGCTAACAAAACTGCTGAGGAGGAGAACTACAAATTCGATATTGAAGAAAGATTCAACGATTCCGCAGATGAATTCCAGACCGGCCGCGACCAAATTCTGCTGGAAGAAGCTCCAGATGCAAAAAGACGGCGGAAGTTGGCTGAGGAAGGTTCGTTTCACGCTTTGTTCTACTCCTGTGTGTCGTGTCTAACAATTCCTTGTCTAGAGGAGGCACTCCAGCCATCAGATGAGGAGCTCCTGGGTTACGAGTCGTATGACGAAGAGGCTGAGGACGACGACGATATGGAGGAAGACGATGAAGACGGCCTAGAACAATCCCAGCCTAAGAAGCGAGGTGACAGTCCGGGATCTGGCGAGGAAGATGAAGAGGGAATTGCCGGTTGGGGCTCTTCGAGGAAAGACTTTTACAATGCCGATCAAATCGAAACGGAAGCCGACGCTCTCGAGGAGGAGGAAGAGGCTAAGCGACTGCAGCAGAAGCATCTACAGGAAATCAACGAAGAGGATTTCGGATTTGATGAGGAAGAATGGGCCCAGTCCGGCAAAGGACCAGAGGGAGCGAAGGACGAAGCCGGGGAGGTAACAGAGGTCTTGCCGCAGCTGGAGATCACAGACGATATGAGCACGGAAGAAAAACTCAAGATTCTAAAGTCACGATACCCCGAGTTCGAGCCCTTGGCAAAAGACTTTGTCGACCTCCAGCCTACCCACAAAACCCTTTCAGAAGCCGCAAAGGCTGCAAAGCAGAACGATGACACGGAAGCCGAGCCGGACCATGCACCCATCATCGTCGTGAAATATCGCGCTCTCTCCGCTTACCTTGGTGCGATCAGCATGTACTTTATGCTGCTAACGTCAGGCAGCGAATCTCCAGACAATTCTAGCACAACCTCACCAGCTCAACTACGATCACATCCAGTTATGACCTCGCTGGTCAATTTCCGGAAGCTTTGGGAAGCCGTCAAAGACATTACACCTGTCGAGGTGAAACCGCGGAAGGAGGCCTCTGAGCAGGTCGAAAGCGACATGGATATCGACATACCCGAAGTCACCACAACAGAGAGCAAGAAGGCTAAGACATCTAAGAAAGACAAGAAGGAGAGGAAGCCCACAAGAGCAGAGCGAGCCGCAGAGGCAGCGCGAGCAGAAGCCGAAGCCCGACGAGCAAAGAGACTTGAAGAGACGGAAACGAACCTCGCAGGCCTATCGAACCTCGTCACAGCACTTGGACGGAAACGAGTCGTTCAAAAGGCCAGGGGCCCAGCGAAGGACGCCGATGACTCTGACTTTGGCGATGAGGACACTCTTACAGCTAAGGAAGCCGAAGAGAAAGCGAAGCAGAAACGCTCTCTCCGCTTCTACACATCACAAATCGCACAGAAATCTAACAAGCGCAGCGCAGCCGGTCGCGACGCTGGCGGTGATGCCGATATTCCTTACCGCGAGCGCTTGAAGGATCGCCAGGCCCGCCTCAACGCAGAAGCCGAACGACGTGGTAAACAGAGGCCCAAGGGTGCGGAAGAATTAGGCGGTGACAGCGATGAGGAGGATAACCGCGTCAGAAAGGAACTCAGAGGCAACGCCTCCGGATCAGACGACGAGGATTACTACGACATGGTTGCGGCGCGTACGAACAAGCGCAAAGGCGATAAGAAAGCTCTTGCAGAGGCTTACGCTGCCGCTGCGCGCGAAGGCGGCCACGTGGAAGTCCAAGAGGAAATCGGACCCGACGGGAAACGCGCCATCACCTATCAAATCGAGAAGAACAGGGGTCTCGCGCCTAAGCGCAATAAGCTTAACCGCAACCCTCGTGTCAAGAAGAGGATGCGGTTCGAGTCCAAGAAGAAGAAGCTGGGCAGTGTTCGCCAGGTGTATAAGGGTGGTGAGGGTGCTGGTGGCTATGGTGGTGAACTTACTGGTATCAAGAAGAACCTGGTCAAGAGTGTCAAGCTCTGAGCTTTGTCTCTTTTGGTACTTTGGTACCTTTGTACTTTTGTCACTAGGATACATACAATGGCGTTTGAGTAGGGTGGTTAAAAGCCGGATTTGTGTATATAGAGAGCTTTTCATGATACAAACCTTGCGCCTCCCCCCAACAAACATCTTTAGATCTTTCTATGCAGCACAACTTCTTTGCTTATGCGTCATTGAATCTAACAAGAGAGGAGAGGATATTGTAAGACTAGGCTGCCCATTCGCCCTTGAAATCTCAGGCGAAGGGGCAAAATTCGTCACCCCTATAGTTCTCAGTCGAAAATAAAATATATAATCGAACCTTCTTCCCATAACCCCCATCAAGACATAAGCAAATCCTCCAACAACCTCCTAACATCACCCTCACAACTAGTAGAAAGATCCATACCTAGGAATTTTCTAGCTAGTGCATCCTAAATTTTTGTTAGTTACGCGGTACGCAAAAGGAGAAGAGGTGTCCAATGCCCATACAGCCTCCTGCAACGTCTGCATCTCCTCCTCTGAGAGCTCCGCACAGGCTGCAATCAAGTCCTCGCCGCGAGCAGCGAGAGAACCGAGCTCATTTGCGCGCTCAACGATGGGCTTACTGATCCCGTTGAGTGCGGCGCAGCTATTTTTCATTACCCGAGTCAGGTTGGTGCGGTAAGAAAGCAGGAGCAGCGAAGACGTACATAGTTCCATAGCTCTTCGTGCTTCGGCCCAGCCGGAAGCTGTAACTCGTAAGTCTATACATCTTCAAAACAAAGGGCGCTGTAGGGATTACTTGTAAAGATAGGTGATTTGATTGTCTGGTTCCTGGGCCTCAGATACGCGAACTTCCATATGGCCGAGCTGCAGTCGGGGCGTAGATGGAAGAAACCCATGTTCTAGTATCTCGTGGAAATGTGTAGCAGCAATTACCTTGGGCGCGCCTTCAAGGCTGAGCAGGTGTTCGAGGATTCCGCAAGCTAACCCTATGCCATCTATTATAGGGTTAGGTTATCAGGCTGGAACACGGACTGCAGTGTAACAACTGCGACAGCGTACCATTCTCGCAGGTTCCTTTCCCAAATTCATCGATAAGAAGTAAACAGCGGTCTGTTACGTGATTCACGTCAAATGATATTTGCTGCAAATCGTACATGAATGTGCTTTGAATCTACAGACTGGTGAGATGCGGTTCGCTGGTATACATGCTGTAAGATCACCCGTACCTGTGAAACGCTGTCTTGAGAATTGGACTTGACCAGAATCTTGTCGGCGATGCCGAGTTCCGCACTCTCCGCAGGAATGTAGCTTTAAACAATTAGCTGCTCGGCCGTTGATAACTAGTTCGACTCTTACCTTCCAGTTTGTGCTAGATACACTATCAACGCAACCTTATTTGTGTCAGGTCGGGCTTTACTGTGAGCTTCAGGTTGCCGTACCTGCTTCATATAAACGCTTTTTCCTGAGTAGTTCGGCCCTGTTAACAATAGCATGCTGGGACTTGATCCTGTTCCCAAAGCTTCTGGGGCACGATTGGAGTGTTCCGCTGATTGTTCTATGCTGCCTCCTACTAGGAAAGTATCATTCGGCACGTAGGAAGAGACAGTAAACTCTTGCAACATGTGACTTTCGAGCAGGTTAGCAGATTTCTTACTCTGATGTTCGTGACACTTACCGGCCTCCCTTGATCTTGATGATGTTGTCTTCCACCATCTTCGGACGAACCAAATTGTAGCAAGTGACGCCTTGTGCCATAGCGAGAAGACTAAGTCAATTCATCGTCAGAACGGTCTTCTAAGTCCAGAAGCGTCGCACATGCCTATCAATATCACCGCAAACATCCGATGCCTCGACGAGCACCTTATCGTACCGGAGAACTCGCTGTGCTAGGTCGTATACTATCTCGATTTCCTTCTCTGATGTCAGATGTCAGATAAAGTCTCAGTATTCGCTCAAAAGAGAGTTTTCGAATAGGTATCATACCACAAATAAGGCCATAGATATCGCCGAGTCTCTCATCCATTTCCCTCATCCGGAAATCCTTAAAATATACTCGGTTCTCGGTGCTAAACATAAGCTCCCACCCTTCGCCTTCATATGCTGCTTCATCGTCGTTAGCAAGGGGAATAGCGATGTTAAACCCTAACTGCGGGAAGTATATGACATTCACATCGATGTCGAAACTTGCGGGGATAGTGGCGGCAATCTCAATCGCAACGCGTTTCAGGAGGCTATCGAGTCCATCGTAACTGTCTTTCATTCTGTCAAGCTCCCTGTCAACGCCTGATTTTACCACAGTGCGGCCTTGCTCATCCGAACTCTCGCTGTCAACCTATTGTGGGTCAGAGAGGAATGTCTAATGGTGTCGGTGCACTCACTATGTCTTGGATCATCCTTCCCACTGCATATAGGTCAACAGCTCCAAAAGCATGTAGAGCCTGCTGAATCATCAGAGCTGGCAAATGACAACTGATGCGTTGCTTGCCTTGTTATACAAGCCCAGGTCATGTGCGCCAGAGGTCTCCATAAGCGCATTATGCACATCAATGCCATAAAACGCAAACTATTCACTAAATCAGCTGAACCCTCTCCGCTGGAGGTCTTTAACTTACAGCTAACAGAGTAGACCAGACTGTCGTCTTGAAACCAGAAATCTTACCACTACCAGTGCTTATACCTTTCTGAAGGTTGATCATCACCGGACGAAGGTTCTTGATGTGTCGGAGACTCTTCCCCATCTTATTCACGGGGTTGTAGTTATCAGCCTGGAGATATACACCAATTAACGCATGGCGCTCATGGATGACATCAAGTTGGACAGAAGGTCGGAGGAAGATTTGTCGCAACCGCTGCTTCCCCTGAGGCGTACATGCAAAACGTTGGAACAAGCCATATACGGAGAGGCCTTCCTTGGAGGAGGATGACTTTTTGCCCGGTCCTTGGTTGGCCATGCTAGGGTGTGACTCGGATTCAAGGATCTGGAGAGCTGCTAAAGTTCTCGCATTGACGAACCTACAGAGTGATGAGTAGCTAAGAACGACCAATGGGGAAGCACTCACATGGTTCCACCCAGAGTAGACATTTCAAAAGATTGTACTTGGTAGAGCCATGAAGCTGAAGCTGTGTCCCCGGTTATCAAATCATTTGATCGCCGTCTCTGGAGATAAGTGAGGATAGCCCCAGCACATCCAAGCGTCACTTTGTTCTCCAAGTCAAGAAAGCTGGCCATGTGTAGATGTCGACCCTCTTGTAAGGTGAAGTCGAGATTCTCGTTGTCCAACTGATCTGTATCAAGAAGTCCGCCGTGTGGCACTAGGAACTTGAATCGGTCCTCATGCTTTGACGACACCTCAAGTGCTACCAGTTTATTTTTCGCGTTCGAGTGACTGAACTCTTGGGTCGGCCTCACGTCGAGTTGGTAAGGGAGATATGGCCTCGTACCTATGTATATGTCAGCATTTGCATCGTAAATGGTAGAGGGGTTATTGCAACCATCTTCTTGCTCCGGCCGTTGGTTGAAGTGGTCTACCCCGGGTGAAACCAGGAGTATTGTTGGGTTTATTTGGAGAACCACTAGAGCCGAGTTAACTTAAGGGATTGAATAGCGAACAACGTCCCTCACAGGTGTCAAGTATCTCAGTGTTGGAATGCTTGATATCTTCCAGCAGGTACAATTTCTCTTCTTCAGTAGAATAGTAAGAACAGCCGACTGTCCCTGCTTCTCTCATGTCGATTGCTGCTATTATCTGGTCAAAGTCCTCCCCTACAACCTGCTCGGTGATACTGCTCTCTCTATTGTACTCAACCACGCTGCCGGACTCTGCTTGCCTTAGCCTGGATGCCCGCTCGGTCGACGCTGTGAATCTGTACGGAGCACCATTGCTGACGGAGGATGGGGTGTCGGGTCGACTGGGGGCGGGATGAAAAGAATGCCGCCCTGTGCGTTGTCTCTTAGCGGCTGAATACATGATGGGCTCATGAATAGGTGTTCAGTGTGGTTCAGAGGAGGAAATGGAATCAAGATTGGGTGGTTTGCAGAACGAGGAAAAGGGCATCTTCATAGCGAAGTCACATGCAATGCAAGATTATTCTTGATAATTCATTCAATCATTAAGTGAGAGTCATTATGTACTGTACAGAGGAGGAGAAGCTATGTTACACGCATATACTACACAGAGCCAACCCAAGATCATCTATCCCAAATATGATACAACGACTGAGATGCAAAAGGGAAAGAAGAAAAGAGTTCACCATACACTAGCAATCATTGAAAATGTTTTAAGCCTGTTCACCTGCCGCATCTGCTGTGACTTCAAGCCCATCCTTATTGCCATTGAACGTGACGCGCGCAGTTTGGCCGGACGTGACTTGACCACGAATGATCTTATCGGCAAGTCTGTTACCAATTTCTTTCGAAATCAGACGGTTCAGCGGCCGAGCACCGAATCTAGGATCGTAGCCTCGTTCACAAAGCCAGTCCTTGATCCCATCGTCAACTTGAAGGAGCATACGCCGATCATCGAGCCTTGACTGCAGCTCTTTGATCCTAATATCAACGATGTCCCTCAGAGCTCCCCGTGAAAGTTTCTTGAAAATAATGAATTCGTCGATTCGGTTGAGGAACTCGGGCGGGTAAGCGCCCTGAACGACATCTAGAACGGCCTTCTTAGTGTCGGTGCTAAGATCGCCTTCCTCGGAGGCCTTGACAGGATGTAGCGGATCAGCGCCAACTAGGATGTTGGCTCCAAGGTTCGAGGTGAGAACAATGAGAGTGTTTCGGAAATCAACCTTGTGGCCCTGTGCATCTGTGAGGAAACCCTCGTCGAGGACTTGTAGTAGGAGAGCGGAAATATCTCGATGAGCTTTTTCGAATTCGTCAAACAGTAAAACGGCGTATGGTTTCCGTCGTACAGCCTCAGTGAGTTGACCGGCATCGTCGTATCCTACGTAACCAGCAGGAGATCCAATCAAGCGACTAATGGTATGCTTCTCCTGGAATTCACTCATATCGAACCTCACGACAGCGGTCTCGGTAGAGAACAGGAATTCTGCCATCTTCTTGCAGAGCTCGGTCTTACCGACACCGGTAGGACCGAGGAACATGAAAGAGGCGAGAGGCCGGTTTTCTCCACTAAGCCCAGCACGCTGCATACGAACCGCGTTTGCGACAGCAGAGAGCGCTTCATCCTGTCCACGGACAGATTGCCTGAGAGTATCCTCCATATGAATCAACTTTTCAACTTCACCAGCCATGAGCTTGGTGACCGGGATGCCGGTTGTCCGAGACACCACAGCGCCGATATCATCGGCTGTGACAGAGTCGTGGATAAGGGTTGTCTGTGAGTTGGCTTGTTCTTCGCCTTCCTTAGGCAGCTTCTCTTCGAGCGCTGGAATCTTGGAATACCTCAGCTCTCCTGCCTTGGCGAAATTACCCTCTCGTTGTGCCTGCTCAAGCTCGAAACGGGCCTGTTCCAGCTCTTCTTTCGTACGCTTGAGACTCTCAATCTCGGCCTTTTCTTTCTCCCATCCCTCTGTCAATTTGCCGGCTTCTTCCTGCTTGGCTTTTAGATCATTTTGAAGCTTTTCGCGTCTCTCACGGCTGCTGATGTCGGTTTCTTTCCGAAGTGATTCAAGTTCGATTTGAATTGTAGTGATATCGCGATCCAGCTCTCGGATGACATCTGGCTTTGACTCCTGTTGCAGTCTTAGGGCGGATGCGGCTTCATCCACCAAGTCGATGGCCTTGTCGGGCAGGAACCGGTCCGTGATATAGCGGTTGCTGTATGTTGCGGCGGCGACGAGAGCCCCATCTGTGATCCGTACACCATGATGGACTTCGTACTTGTCCTTGATGCCGCGCAGAATGGAGATAGTAGCGGCAACCGAGGGTTCTCCAACCTGGATGGGCTGGAATCTTCGTGCTAGCGCAACGTCTTTTTCAATCAAGCGATATTCATTTAGTGTCGTGGCACCGCAGCACTGAAGTTCGCCACGCGATAGTGCTGGTTTCAGGAGGTTGCTAGCATCAATGCTGCCCTCTGCTTTTCCCAGCCCAAGCAGGGTGTGAAGCTCGTCGATGAAGAGGATAACACCACCTTGCGCCTCCTCAACTTCCTTGAGAACGGATTTGAGACGCTCTTCAAAATCACCTCTAAATTTGGCTCCCGCAATGAGCGATCCAAGGTCTAGGGAGATCACACGCTTGCCCTTAATACTCTCTGGAACATCACCTTGCACAATTCTTTGCGCCAACCCTTCCAAGACTGCTGTTTTCCCAGTACCGGCAGCTCCGATGAGAACAGGGTTGTTTTTCGTTCGTCGCGATAGAACCTGAATCGTCCGATGAATCTCTGCATCCCTTCCTATGACCGGGTCCAGTTTGCCGGCCTTTGCTTTCGCAGTAAGATCAACACCGAACTGCTCCAGCGCCGAGTTTTCCGGTTCGCCGCCTAGGTTCATGCGGTGCGTGCCACCAGGCGGATGAGGTCGTCCAGCGGCATAATTTCGGATAGACAAGACTGGCTGATATATCGCATTATTCGCTGGTGGCGAGGGTAGCCGTACGCGAGGGAGAAGACGTAATGAGGTCGGGGAAGGTCGCAATGACCGGCTCGAAGCTGTAAAGGTTGAGGGTCGCAATAACGTACTGCGGCCAAGTTGCAATCTTGACGCCATCATGGTTTGATAGATGTCTTGCAAAGAGAAACGCCAAGTCCAAGAATTCCTTCCTCCTTCCAGCTCTCACCTGAGCCGATGGGATCCTTTAATATCCGACTATTGAAATCATCGCGAGGCTTCTCGAACGCTCCACCGCGGCCGCAACGATGAGTGGCGGGAGCTCTCATCCAGGGAACCACCTGGGCAGCCAAGCTCCAGTCCTCCAGATCACGTGCGGCAATGGTACCGCCAAAAAATTCACATTGGGCCCGTCCGCGAAAAATTACTTTTGAACACCCTTTCCCCTCCTATTCTTCTTCCTCTTTCTCTCTCTTCTTTCCTCAACACCACCCCTTTTTCACCTCATAACCACATCATATTTCACAATGGGTTTCACCGACTTCATTTCTGACGCTGGCCTCACCAGTATGTCCTCGAGTTTTCTTCTTTGCCCCCTTTTCAGTCACTAATCCTGTTACCCCTCAGTTGCCAACACCTTCTTTGCTTCTCGGAGCTACGTTGTTGGGTAAGATACACCACTTGTTACCCTCCACACATTGTTTAATCGTGTCGATTGCCCTGTATCTTGCGAGTTTCCTTGTTTGTATGATGAAAACAGATTGGTCCGTGTTGATGAGGCGGCTTAAGACCCCGCCGTATGACTACACAACAATTGCGAGAAATCGCGTTTCTGATCCCTAGGAAGACTTTTGCTTTTGCTCATTTTCTGCCTCTACACCACCACTCAGCCAACGTGTTTTGCATGTCGCTAACTTATTCAAAGCCACGCTCCCTCTCAGGCCGATGTCGTGACCTTCAAGGCTTTCTCCGGCGTCCCTGACGCTGAGAAGTACCCCAATGTTGCTCGCTGGTACAAGCACATTGCTTCTTATGAGGCCGAGTTCGGCAGCCTCCCTGGTGACGCCTCCACGGCTTACACTGCCTACGGTCCTGAGGGTGCTGAGCTCCCCGTGAACCCCAAGGACAAGCCTGCTGCCGAGGATGATGATGACATGGATCTCTTCGGCTCCGACGAGGAGGAGGAGGACCCAGAGGTTGTCGCTGAGCGTGAGCGTCGTCTTGCTGAGTACAAGAAGAAGAAGGAGGCCAAGCCCAAGGCTGTTGCCAAGTCCGTTGTCACACTCGAAGTCAAGCCTTGGGGTACGTTTTATCCTTCTATTCTCCAGCAGCTTATACTAACTCTCAACTAGATGATGAGACCAGCCTCACGGAGATGGAGGCTAATGTCCGTGCCATCGAGAAGGATGGCCTCGTCTGGGGTGCTTCCAAGCTCGTCGCTGTCGGTTTCGGTATCAAGAAGCTCCAGATCAACCTTGTCGTTGAAGACGAGAAGATCTCCCTCGACGAGCTCCAGCAGGAGATCGAGGAGGACGAGGACCACGTCCAGTCCACTGACGTTGCTGCCATGCAGAAGCTGTGATTGGAGTTTCCTCTTTTAATGAAAGTGACGAGGATTTTTGATGTTATCAAGGAAATATATTGTCATGAACTTGAATGTCTAGATTGTGGCCGGTGAAGTCCGGTCATCTCATGAATCAAAAAAAGAAACAATACCCCAACAAACTGTTCGATAATTGTAATCGCATTAATTTCTTTCTTTCTGTCAAACTGATGCCCAAGGATGGGTGTTGGGCCAACGTGGGGACAAAGAGCTGTCTCAGGTTTAAAGTGTCCTGGAAGGTCACAGTCTTGTTAAGGCATCACCAATACCTAACAATGCGTTTCAACAGCGCCTATGCGCTAAGTATATTATTAAACCACTGGCAGAGATAACCTTTGCAATTGAATATCATTCACCCACTGCCCCTCAATTCTCTGTTGGAGATGATGCTCCCACTCTTGAATCACGTGACAACCAAAGTAGGCTAGCAAGGATGCCAGAAGCTTGGATCGGCCGTCATCCAAACGACAAATCGTAGAAGCGCGAAACTATCGACGAGATCTAGGTCTGCAAGCTTTACCAGCTACAAGCCGCGCTCTTCACGTACAATGGGTTTCGTACCCCGCATCATCACCCTCTTCGGGCTCGTTCTGCTCGCCCATGCGTATGTCCACCTTTCCCAAGCAATACTTGCACATCCACCGACCACAAACCTCCCGATGCCATTACTCTATTTAACGTACAATTGCTGACAACCCAATCGGAAATGATAGCGGCTACTCTGCCCATGAACACACCGTCCTTTACAGCAACGTGCACCTCTCGTCTACATCAACTTCCCTCCCGCAAGACATCGTCGTCGAGGCCCTCGTGTCACTGCTCATCGTTTCGACGGGGCTAGTCCTGGGTGCGGAGAAGATGAAGCCTGTGTCTTGGAGCGAGTGGGCAAAGGAGGTCGAGCTGGAAGGGGTGGAGAGGAATCCGTATGTCAGGCTGGAAGAGAGGTACAGTTTCTGGGATGTGAGGGTGAGTTTTTTTTTTATTAATTGTTTCTTTAATCTTGTTGAGAGCAAAGCAGCAGGACTGACTAGGAACAGGCGAAGAGGAAGGAGTTTGCGGACTGGATTCGGGGGGATGCTGTTGATGCTCCTGTCAAGGCTTGAGTTGGCTGCGGGGCCAGGCTTGTGTGTTGTACGCAATAGACCATGTTGTATAGAAATGGCAAGGGGGATTTGTCTGAGGATACCTCTGGCCCTTCTAATTGAGCTCAACAGCGTTTCTTTCTGTGACTGACTTGTGTATGGGCTGCGATATCAACATCGACATCCACCTTGTCCGGCTATCGACTGAACATGCTGAACCTAAACAGGGCTAGAACCTCCTTATTGCTATCATCTCCCGCCCTTGGGTGCAAGGGTAATGTCCTAGATTTTCCGTGCGCCCCCTCAGGGCCTCGAGGGACGAAGGGGAGAGATGAGAAATCCTTTACCAACAAGAAACCTTGGATTCAGTCTTAAACAACTGCCGTGCCAAGTTGAGACTAGCAAGTACAGGGCGCACGAGCTCTGGATTTCGTTGCTCCAGAAGGTCCTGCATGAAAAACTACCAAACTCAAGAGCACCAGCTTCGGAATAATGAACCTCACCTCGGGGCCACAGAAAAGTCCATGCATGCATGCATCATGCCCAAGTTGATTGGATACTGATCACGCATAAAGCAGCCCAGATTACAACAGGAATTCTGAAAGCCACTGTGGACTCCGCCAGGTTCTGAAATCTGAAGTATTTATAATACGAGGCGGCTTTTGGAGCCGAGATTCGATTACCCCAGCGCTGCGATCAAAATAAGTATCCCCTTACATAAAAAGAATACCAGGAGGAAACAAGAAAACCCCGAGCACAGTCTGGACACACTCATGAGACGAGTGTGGTGTGCGCATTTTGCGGCCTGCCTGCTTGCTTGCTCGCCCCTGTGCCAAGCGTACCTTACAGTAGGCTGATCTGGATCGAACGAAATGTCTCGGGACAAGAAGGAGGGTCTACGTAACGTGAAACATCACATTCCATCTTTTTTGATTATTTTTTTTTTTGGGTCTCCATCAGACCTTTCAAAGCACAATCTCAACTGTCATTACGAACACCCCCTCGCAAGGTGTTCGAGAGCTGCGGTACCTCGTTCCTCGGGCGGCAGTTCTCATATGCTGAGCCTTGCAAGAGTGTTACGCAACAGGATAAATTTCTGCCTTTGAGCCTGAGTGATTCGGGCACTTGAGGCTGAACCGGGTCGATCAGTAGGAGACTGGCCTATGGCGGCTTGTCGGCCTGAGTTGGGGAAGTTTAGTTGCCTTTAGTTTGACGGAGTTTTGAGGACTTAGTTTGTACAATGTGATCAACAATATTTCCAGAATCAGGTCTTTCGCAAGAAAGAAACCATACCTTTCTGTAAGCAATAGAAGAAAACAAGAGGAAGAAAAAGCCTCCCTAGGCACCAGTCCGAAAGAGGCGAAGCATTGCTTGTCTGGACGCAGGAGAAAAGGTGAGAACCAAAGCTGGGGTGAAGCTGACACGAAGCCAGGCCCAAAAATAGACGGAAAGCATACGCAAACCACCAGGCTCGGCACATCCGACAACCAAACCAACCTCTCCCTTCGCCCTCTGCTGGGGTGACAATGTGACATCCTGGACTTGACTGCAATGGTAGGATCGCCTCCTTCCGCCATTATTGCTTGGATTGTCTAGTTGGAGGTTACGTGGATATACTGTTGGTGGCCTGGTGTGCAATTTTGGTGGCTGTACAGGCAGGGCTTAGATTCTGCGTTGACCAAACAACGCTTCAGCTGGATGGAGTTTGCGCCCAGACTCGCTCGCTGTTGTTCTTTTTTCGCCTTCCAATCCACTGCAAGCATGTCGCTGGAATTTGCCAGAAGCGGGTCGTGAGATTCAGTTGATTCATCCCTCTGTTGGCGGGTGGGGATGGCGATTCCCACTAGGAGTTGCAGACAAGGCTGATCCGTGCAAGACCTGGATCGCATGGTGCTTGTTTTGCATCCACCCCAGTCTATTTTGGTGCAGACGGCTGTTCACCTGTCATTTGCGTCTTAGGCTCGTCCTGCAGGTGCTGGATATAAATTCCCTCTCCTTCCCCAGCCTAAGGTTTGGTTCTTCATTGTTACATCCACGTACATCGTTGATTCCCACCGTCGAGAAGCAACTTCGCCTCGTCTTCTGATAACCTTCCATCAATCATCCACTTTCACATCAAAATGCGTGCCTCTGTCCTCTTCCTTGCTTTCGCGGCTCTTGCTGCTGCTCAGGATGTACGTTCTCTGAAGCCTCATATATGGATATACAAGCTAACGCTCACCTAGCTCTCTTCTGACACCACCTCTACTGAGGCTGCTGTCGACACCACCGAGACCAGCACTTTCGCTCTGGACCCTACGGAGACTCCCTCTGAGACTACTACCGAGACTACTACCGAGACCGACACTTCTGTCGAGACACCCACCGACTCAACCACCAGCTCATCGGATGAGACCACTACATCTCAGCCCGTGATCCCCACCGGCGTCTCCCCCTCAGACTCGCCCACCGGCTCCTCAGGCTTTACGAGCTCCCCCAGCCCTACCAGCACCTCGCACTCTAGCTCTTCAACCTCCACTAGCACCGACTCCACAGAGACCGACACTGCAACTGTGACCAACACTAACAGCTCCACTGATGACAGCAACAGCGCCACGGAGACCAACTCTGATAACGCTGCCTTTGCTCTCCCCACTGCTGGTCCTCTTCTCCGTGCTGGTATTGCCGGTGTTGCTCTTGCTGCTCTGATTTAAACCTAGCAAGTGGCAGCATAGTGGGAGAGTGATTAAAAAGAAGGTGGATTCCAAGTCATAGTCATGTAATGAGGAACACGGGTATAGGAATGGTTATGGATATACTGCAGTCTCCCTTGAGGAGAGATTTTGTATTAATTGGGAGCGTTCTTTTCCTTTCGATACTGTTTATGTTTGCCTAAAACAAACCATGACACCGGCGCAAATAGATCTTTAATAATATCAATCATGTTTGGCAAAGCAAATGAACTTTCACTTGTAACGGATCAGATAACATTCCTTAAATCTCACCACATTACGAAGTCAATGCGCAATCTCAGCGCAGATGACCGATCATATGTTGCCCAAGGCGCAGAAACCCATTACATGTCCTAAAACGCGTGGCTCGCGTAAGCCACGTGACAAGACACGTCCGCGAGCCTAGACTAGCGTTGCCGTGACCACATCATCACAACAACAGAAGCCGTCGGCAGGAGTAACTACCTGGAGCGATTCACAATCGAACCTCTGATCGACGCCAATAGCCCTTTTTGGTGGTTGATTTTGGACATCCGGAATTTGCCATTGGGGAGGCCTTAGTCATAAAGGTCTTTTCTTACTTATCCTTGTCTCAGTGGACGTGGGCATACTGAAGTGAGGTATTGTTGGATTTGCGGGCACCACAGGCAAGCAGAGCTAGCTATACTTCTACTTCACCTGACACGGACCTCACCCGAGATCTATTATCTATCGAAAACCGTCTTCAAGGCTTTGACTCACACTACCTGGCGCAATGGTACCTTCCAACCCCCACTACCCCAGCGTCGCCTCTCTAACCCTCGTTATCCACAGGTCTCCAAGCTCCGACGTTTATTCACAGACCACGCCGCGCTGCGCGAAGAGCTCCCGCCAAACTACCTCTTCCCACCTGAAGATGCCTCAGACGATATGACACAGCTTACGACCCTGCTGGCCGGCCCACAGGGCACACCGTACTCGCAAGGCCTGTGGCGACTCCACCTGAAGATGCCAGAGGACTACCCGAAGAGTCCACCCAAGGCGACGTTTAAGACGCGCATCTGGCATCCGAATGTGGAGGAGTCGACGGGCGCGGTGTGTGTAGATACGTTAAAAAGGGACTGGAAGCCGACACTGACGTTGAGGGACGTCTTGGTTGTGAGTGTGCGATTGTTGTTGAACTTGTTGCTTGTACTTGTGGTGTTGGTGTATCTGGCTTTGCTGACGGCTGTTATGGTTATCAAGACGATATCATGTCTTCTTATTTATCCTAACCCAGATTCTGCGCTGAATTCGAGCTCTGGGGCGCTTTTGCAGGAAGACTATGATGCCTTTGCGCGCCAGGCCAAGCTCATGACTTCAATTCACGCACCTGTTCCAGCGGATATGCGTGATGCTGTGACAGAGGCGAAAATGCGCGGCGAAGACTCTGGCACGGCGATTCCGGAGCAAGAAGAACTATCCCGCAATCTGCGCTCAAGAAAAGGGACACGCATCCAATCGGTCACAATGAAGAAAACACAACCTGCACGTAAAGATGCCCCATCGACACCTGATCCCGAACCCCAGCAACTATCAGACGACGAAAACGAGAACCTGTCTTGCGCCTCAAAAGAAAACGACCCGTCTCTCTCCGCTACCCCCGTAAAGCTCGCGGCTATTCCTTTATTGTCACTTAGTCCCCGCAAAAACGCACACGGGAAACGGCCTCTAGCCGACCTGACTACGACAATGGACGTTGACCCGTTCGTCTCGGATGTAGAGGACGTAACCGACCACACGGATGGCATGACAGCTTCTGAGCGCAACATCGCAGCAAACACAACACCACGCATCATGACACCAACCCGCGAAACGCGAGAGCGAGACCGAGACCGATCGCGAGATCCCTCGCCGCAGCGCAAATCCCCGAAACTCTCCCTCCTCAATCGAGGGCCCAATAGAACCACCATCACCCGTGTGCGAGACGATATCGTGGACATGAAGATTTATGAGGATACACCGGATGACACGAAGGAGAATCATTCGTCCGCGTCGTCTTCATTCAAAGACCTCAATACAAGCGGAATATCTCGATCAGTGTCTCATCCACTTGCCGTTCTTACCTCATCCACTGCGCCCTCCAATACCTCAAGCTCCAGACTCTTAAAGCCGGCGTCTGCATCCAGCTTGCGCAAGGTTTCGGGCCCAGGGTCCGGGATGAAGAAAGCCAAGCCGCGTATTGGGATTCGGAGGCTGTGAAACGGGGCTTTCGCACGCTTGCTTGAATAGTTGCATCTTTATAATGTCCCTTATCGGTGAATTGGCGTCCATTTGGAACTTTCTTTTGTTTATAGCTTGATCTATGACTGAGCGTTGTTTGACCGGTCTGGGGTTCTCGCAGAAGTGGCGTTCTATGGTGTGCCTAATAATAAGCATGGATGGAGAAGAGCGTTGGTCTGATTTGGGTGCATTCGAGTGCTGGGGATGAAATGTCATACATAATTCACTGTACATTGAATTGCATTTTTTATGGATTCTTCTCAAGGACATGCTTTGCCTGTAGTATCTCTAAACCATGTGTGGTGGCCTTACTTTAAAAAAGATGTGTAACAGACATAAGTCCGAGAAGCCATTTGGTAAAGATGATAAACCTATGCGAATATCTAAGACGAGTACAATTTTCCATCACGTCTTGTATCCTAACCTCCTCCAATAAATATTAGCAAGTCACTATGATTTCGTGACTGTTTTCCTTAAACTTGAGACTCAAGTTTCCAGTAAGCCTCCCTCGAGGCATCGATATACTTCAGCCGCTTGCTCAGGCGCTCTTCCACGTGTAACATCCTGAGCGATACCCATGGGAACCCAACCGATTCACTGGCTTGGCCTCGACATGCTCCAAATACTATAAAACAAGAACAAGCAGTACGCTAGACTGATTAAGACAAAGACACCCGGTCGATAGAGGAGTCCAAGTTGCTCGACGATCGAAAGGGACGGCTTTTACAGCCATGTCCATCACCAAAGCGCCCCCTCAAGATCAACCGAGGTAAAAATGTGCATTATAACATTTAATGATGCAATGGGAAGGGCGTATACAACTCCTTAGAGTGCGTATGGGTTGACCGAGCGGATAGTGAGGCAACTTCATAACATATCGTTAGTGGATATAGCAAAAGTGACAGGGATGGATACTTACGGAGGACTCTTGCTCAAATCGGTCTTCAGAATAATGGGTACGCGAGTCATCTCGGTAACGTACTGGATGTATTCTCCTCCCTCCTCTCTGAGCTTGAATAAGCGCAGATACTTCTCCTTGTTGGTCAACTTGGCCTCGGGAGCATCAGAAACGCTAGTGGCGATCTTCGGGTCAGACAGCGTGCGCTGAGGCCCTGGTGGCAGGTGACCGTTGCGAGTCGGGGAAGGTGGCATGCTTTGGGTTGAGCGGTCGGCAGAAGTCAGAGAAACGCCTGCTGCCATCTCGGTGACTTCTGAAACGTCATCGTCGTCGTCGAATAAAGCGTCCACATCGTCAGCAGACATGGTTCCAGTCTCAGTTTGCCTCCTAAGGGCTTCCTCCCTCTCACGTGCACGCTCGCGAGCAGCTTCTGCCTCTCTCGCGGCAGCAGCAGCCTGAGCTGCGCGGGAGTTGGCGGGCTTGGGACGTTCGTCTTCAGGGATGTAGGCCGACGAAGGGACGCCCTTCTCCCAATAAAGCTCCAAAACCCTGGTCTCCTTGCGGAATTCCGCCTTCTTGAGAGGAAGCTGGTCGCAGTGAACACGCTTCTCAAAGCCGTATTCCGGAATGAGGACGTCGAAAGCGGATTCGTATACACAAATGACAATACCTTCGCTAATCAGATCACCGCCAATTTCTTGACGTACTTTGTCCATGTTACGGCAGGCCTCAATATGCACGCTCTGCTCCTGTGCATTGTGTGCCGAATCCTTCTTGGTATTGCAAAGGTCTGCGGTCTTGCTGAGGGACTCGATATCGTCCGTGAACTCAATAGCGCCATCCGACAGCACAGCCTCAAGCTGGCGATGCACAAGGATATCAGCATAGCGACGGAGTGGATTAGTGAAATGAGTGTAGACAGGGAGATTGAGAGTGTAGTGGTGGCGCTGGTCATCCTGTAGGGTACCAGCAACATAATACTTGGCGCGCTGCATGGCCTTCATCAAGATCGTCTCCATTCCCTGTTGCATGTCAGGTTCTCCGATAATACTGCAAATGCGAAAAGAAACTGACCTTGCGCAAATCATCATCCTGGACCTTGCAGAGACTACTCTGTAAGCTTCCGCTGCTGGCCTCGTCCAAATCAAATCCAAGTCTGTTCATGCGATCGACAAATGAGTGGAGGCGACGGTCGTTTGGCGAGACCTGACGGCGGAGGAAAGCTTTGTCGGGAAGAGCCGCGACTAGCTTGCGAGCGACAAGGAAGTTGGCCTTGAAGCTCAATTCCTCCACAAACTCTCGGACAGCAGAAGAGTCAAAAATGTTTCGCTCGACAGGCACATTCTCATCATCCAGTTGATAAAGAAGTCGGAGAGGTGGAATTTGAGAAGCCCGGTTGCCCAGTCTGGCTTCGCGGAACTTCGAGGCGGTGCGCTAGTGAGTACATATGTCAGCCAAAGAAAATCACCCACTACGGGGACGATCCAAAACTCACCTGCAGCCCCTGAATAGTATCCTCAGTGATTCCAGGTACAGGGATGTTCGATGTTCCCTTGATCACCGATTCAATCTCATCGTAGCTGAGTCTGCCCGAGCTCTTGATTATACTCTTGCCGATAAAAACGTCATCGTCGACGACACCAGTCTCCGGGTGAGCATTGAATACAACACTGACTGTCAATCGCTCCTCGCCAGGGAGCAAAGCGCATAGCTCTGTCGAAACACGAGGAGGCAGCATGTTAACCAATCGATCCGTAAGATAGACGGCAGTGCCTCGCTTCTTAGCCTCTCGGTCAACCAGAGAGTTGCCCTTCACAAAATGTGCAATATCGCTGACGTGAATACCAATTTCTACCTTTCCGTCAGGGAGAACCTTGAAGTGATAGGCGTTGTCAAGCTCCTTGGTTCCACTCGGCTCAACGGTGAATGTAGCTTCTTGACGGAAATCGCGACGGGAAGAGAGATCCGCTTCGCTCGAAACAGACCAGTTATCCCAGCCAATACTCTTCAAGACAGCATCCGAAAACTCGTCAGAGCCGAAGTTGTTGTCGCGAAGCAGCGCCTCTGTTTCCACTCTGAGGTCGCCCATTTCTCCCAGCTGCTCAACAAGAGTTCCGAAAGGATGCAGCGAGGTGATTGGCCATCGTTTAATGCAAGCAACGAAGATGCGGTTGGCGTAGTCTTGGTGCTTCTCGACGAAATCGCGGGGAGCTTGCTCGGTAGGGATAGCGATCAAGGGGACACGCTTGTCGGTAGGTTTGAACCAAACAATCTTAGGTTTATCCTGCTGACGGTCCTGATGGCGGCCGTGGGCACCGTCTCTGGCGAGGCGCTCAGCTTCTTGCTTCTCCTTCGTTGCCTGACTACTGGGGCGAAGCAATCCAAGAGTTCCAGAAAACATTTGTCCAGCGATACGCTCGATAACGGCGACAATGTGACCAGCATAAAGGGGCTTCTGTTCATCGCTTATCTCGTCTTCCTCAACCAAGAGGAGACTTTGGCCCTCAACCTCAACATCGTCGTTCTTCTTCTGGGTGGGACGCTGGCGCAGACTACCACGGCGGCGAATGCTGCCATCTGGTCCAATCTCTTGACGGCTCTCGCTTGAGTCAGATCGAGACAGCTTGTCGTTCCCACCGGTACTACCGGAGCGTGCGTCGGTAATATCCTTGCGCTTCTTCTTCTCCTCCTTTTCTCGTTTCTGAGACCAGACCTCATCAACATCAAGGAGTTCGACGGCCACGTAATCGCCTTCAAGGGCACGGTTTCGATCTTTGCTTCCGCAAATGAAGATATCGGCATCCAAGTCGGGAGTTGTGACGTAGGCATCAGAGCGGTTCTTCTTGTTGACCCTGAGAATACCGGCGACGAGCTGGCCATTGCTCAGGAGCTGCGGAAGGTTTGCCTGTGGAAGATAAGGAGTGAATAGTGTCTTCCTCTGCTGCTGTTGCTGCTGTTGAGCTGACAGCTGTGGAGGCGCGTGTTGACTAGCTCCCAGGCCACCAAGACCCTGAGCACCCAACTGACCGTTCTGCTGAAGAGCTTGAAGCTGTGCAAGTTGCAAGGGGTTCAGCTGCTGGCTTCCACCGAACATCTGAGGGGGTGCCATGACCACCTGGCCTTGAGGCAGCTGAATGAGCTGGGGTTGACCGGGATACTGGAACTGTCCGATAGAGCCGATAGACTGGTTCATGGAAGGACGAGCACGGTGACCGGGTTGGAACCCGGTATTTTGCTGTCCGAGGCCCTTCTGTTGATCCTGAACCTGCGGCTGATTGTTTGGTTGGCGCCAATTTCCGTCAAAGTTCCTCGAGGGAGTTCGAGCGTGCGCAGGTTGGCTTCCACGGCGCTGGTTCTCAGAGGTACCATCATTCGAAGGAAACTGGAAACCACCGGGGCCACGACCAGATAGGGAACCGCGGTTTCCACCAACCGCCATAGACTGGCTTCTGCCATGACCACCACCTCTGATATTGCCAGCGCGCTGAAGGCCCAACCCCTGAGGTGGCTGTGTGGTGGCGGGGGTTTGCTTGTCGTCGGAGGTGGATGTACTCTCTGATGCATCGCCGCTAGGTGCAGGAAACTGGAACCCCGATGCTGCCCTCTTCTGTTGAGCAAGCTCCGCGGCCTTCTTGGCTTCAGGCAGAGCTAGAGAATGACGACGCTGGTGACCGCCACCACCGGGAGGGCCTCCTCGGCCACGGCCATGTCCGCCATTATCGGTCTTCTGGTAGTTCGACTGCTGCTGCTGTTGCTGGGAGTAATCGGAGTATCCAGAAGCACCTGAAGAGGGAGCTGGTGGGGGTCCTAGTCCGAGACCTGGGAGGGCCGACTGGTTGCGACGGTGCGAGTGCTGGTTCGAGGCGTTCATTGGAACGCCCAGCTGTTGCTGGCCAACCTGAGGGAACTGAAAAGCATTGAGCTGCTGCGGGGAAACGCCGCCGCCTTGCATGTTTGGGGAGAAGCCAGGAACTTGTCCAATCTGCTGCGGTTGCAACAATCCCATGTTGACATACTGCTGGTGTGTGGCAGCAATCTGCTGTTGCTGTTGCTGAAGCGCCTCGATTTGCTGTTGGATTGCCAATTGTTCCACTATTATATCCAATGTTAGCTTCAGGTAAATGAGGGAAGAGGGCCGGCAGCATCCGAGAGCCTAGTTGGAACATACTCATGAGAGGTGTGAGCTCAGACGGGCTCCTTCTATGAGCGATATGAAGCTTCCGCCCAGCTGGGCCGGGGACCCCGGACTGGTTCTGTTGATCCATCTTCCCAGGGAAAAAAAAAACGCGGGTTATCTTGGTATGGGTGAAGAATGTGGAAGCAGTATTCCCACCCTGGCGATGAGAGAGAGCGATGGAGGTAGCGAGAAGGCAATTGTTGAGCTATGTCCGAAAGGCGAGGCCGACCGAGATCTTATTGCGACAACGAAAGACGGTTCTGAAGTATGTCTGATAAGGAGAACGACTGATCAGTGACTGGAGGATTAGGTACGAGGGGCGGAGTGAAGAGAGGACGTGGTGTATCGGAAATCTCGAGGGGGAACAGGAGCGGGCCATAGCATCGTCGCGAGAAATGTAAGGTGCGACTTCCCCGTAAATGCGCAGTCGAATGTGAAGGAGAGCAGAAAGGGAAGGAGCAACGGAGGAGGAAAGCGGGATAGACGAAGCCAGAGGGAGAGCGGCCCAGGTGTCATGCGGACCGATAAATGCACATACCTTCAGCACGATCGCTTTGGTGAGGAGCGAATTGGTATATGGCGCTTTGATGTGTCCTCACCAGGTGGTTGATAGCACTCTTCCCCTTTTGCACGGAGTCAACTTCGCACTGGGGGCAAAAAGTGGGTGGCAATGACCGTACGAAGAGACGGAAAACGCGATCAAAAAGGACGGACAAGTTATTCACACAGAAATTAAAACAACTCGTTGCAACTCAGAGGAAACCCTCTGTAGAAAGGACAGCAAAGGCCGAAGGAGGGGGGATGAAGCTGGAGGGAGTGAAGCGTTAGGAGGGGGAACTGAAGCACCGAGTAAGCGGATGGAAGCTATCGGTTGTCCCCAACTGCCATACGAGCGACCTCCACCACAACCAAACCTTGAAACCTCGACCAAAAAGGGTAGGCTCCGTGATAGATGGCTTTCTAGTTTTCAATTTGTTTCCCCTTTTTTTGCCTTTTGAAGATATAAATTTAATCCCGCTGTGTGGGAATCGTATGGAGGAGTCCGAGTCCCACAAATTGGTTGGAGCCAGAGAGAGGACGAGAAAAGGGGGCCAACTCAGGCTGAGAAGGAGGAGCAGCTGAGTTAACGGTCTTTTCTAGCAAAACAAGATCTTCTCTATAGGGGATAGAATGATCGCGTTCCCCGTGTCTTTCAGGAGCAGAAGATCTGACCACGCAGAGAATGACAAAGTTGATAAGAATAACACGATTCCGTTGGTGGGACTGAAGGAATGGTCCAGTTCTGGGGAGAGGTGGGGGATGGCAAAGAAGGAGGGGTATGTCAAAGGAGAGAGAGGAAGAAGAGGAGGAGGAGGAGGGAAAGAGAGGAATGAAGAAAGAGTATTGAAGATAAGAGGAGGGGGAGAGAGAAGAAGAGAAGAAAAAGAAAAGGGACGATGGAGATGGGGAGAGAAAGAGTTGCCTTTAGTCGCTCTCGTAGCTTCAGGAGGAGTCAAATCCGTTGGTCAGGGACTGCGAGGAGGCAGTCGACCTAAGAGTGACTGTAATATGAACAAATCATGCGGAAGAGGACCCAATATCGCCATCATCATCATTTATTTAGAAATTACTGTACACTCGATCAATACAATGCGACGCGGCGGATCCCAACCGCGACAGGCGAAGAAGCTGATATCTGGATGGTATTCTTTCAAAAGTTACCTCCCACGACGTTACCAACCACTGATATCACTCCGAGACTTTCGTTTGGCGAAGCTTGAAGAGCTAGCCCAGAGGTACCACACTTTGAGCTCGGCGGGTTCTTGGTTCGCCAGCACCGTTTCGGATTGACAGTTCTCGTTATTCAGCCTACGGTTCGGGAGATATTCGATATACTGCACAAAATCAACTTCGTAGGCATTCTTCAGAGTAGAAGGACGCCCATCCATGTCTCTGCGGCCTGGGATTTCGGCCGAAGAGGCTGACGCTCGAGTGAGCGTACAAGTAAGGTGCTGAGGTCCTGCGGATCTTCAGGGAACGGGTAATGCCTCGCTGGGTCAATGGTCCGGAGTATGGACCAGCCCTGGTTATCCGGCTGAGAACACTTGACTGGATGGAAATCATGCGCTTCTATTATCTTCTCTGGTTCGAAGGCCAGAGCTCGAGTGGCATTATTGAAATGCCCCGGATCCCTGAAGAAACAACAATCATGGCCGATGGCCAGAGGGTACTCGGTTCTTGGGCCGTTTGTTGACCCACTGGAGCTTTGAGCAAAACCACCAAGGAGCGCAATGCGTCTCTCCGCGCGAGAGGTGTTTCTAGGCCTTGGGAGGTAAACGCCAATGGAGAATTGGCGCTGCTACTGCTTTTTTCCAGGCTCAGCCAGACTCAGCCAGACTCGACTTCTCAAGTATACAGACAATGAAGAGACCACCATCTCGTGATGGGCGTCATGATGTCAAGAACCCCGTCCAGGACCAAGGAACGTCGAAGATCAGAGACCCGGTTGAGCGCCGTGTCATGTGAGAGTGAAAGTTGGGGACACCGGTCCGGCACACCATAGAGACTACTCGAGCTTTTCTGACTCAGCAGCCTCAACGTTCGAGTCCAGCGAAACAAAAAACGATCGCGTCCCAAACTATTGAACTCCAGCCATTGTTTCAACTGGTCTTTGTTTCTTCCCCAATTGCTGCGTCTTACGTTCTACCGACTCCTGTCTTAGAGAGTGAGTTTCAGGTTCTGGATTTACCTAACCTCTCAATGTATCGACCCGTTGCTGATTCGTCCGGATGTCTTAGTATGCTCGGAATGAGCTTTGTCCGAAAACACTGAACGCAATCCACGTCCTTTGAGACAACGCTCTTTCCACGAAGGGATATTTGGAGACGGTATCTTTCTCGTCAAGGGACACTTCCCTAATCATCCATTCCAGTCGTTAGTGATCGGATAATTGCTCAATCAACATCTTCGCGATCCATGATTAGATTGCTCTTGGACATACCAACGCCAGCTCCGGACAACTCACCAGGACTTTAATTGAATTATGGGCCATATTGCGCTCAGCCATCATATTTAAAAGAAAAAAAAAAAACCTTCTACGGCCCAAGAGAAAACGGTTCCTCGTTTCAGCGCTTTTACAGCATTCGCTAGCCGAGAACACAGCGACTCAATACCCGTACTAGAAAGATGGGGAGATCCAGCTACCCTTCCCAGCTGGACAGTCCGTCAAGACAGCTTATTTCGGATCTGACCCATCAGTTAGAACAGCTGCGTGTCCACAACAATGAATTAAAACGTGTCAAAGCCTACGAACGCCGTTCCTTCTACGAGAGCCTTGATAAGATCGAAAGTGACCTTGAAGCTCAGCACAATGAAGCGCTTGACAAAGTCGCGGCCCTTCATGATAAAGTACTGGAAGAAGCACAGGAGACACTGAGGGCACATCAACGAGCGGTGGAGGAAGAGCGCCGTCAGAGGGAAGAACAGGCCCGGCTGGAGGAAGCACGAAGGGAAGCCGCCAGAGTTGAGGCACTGAGAAGGGAACAGGAAGAATTGAAGCGGGAAATCCAGCGGCAGACTGAAATTAAGGCTGCCGAAGAGGCGAAGCGGGCGGCGGAGAAGAAAAGGCAGGAAGAGCAGGAGGAGAAGAAGCGCAGGGAACAAGAACGACTAGCGGAGGAGGCCCGGAAAAGTCAAGAGGAGGCCAAGAGGGCTGAGGAACAGAAAGCCGTGCAGTTGAAAGCAGAAACGGAACAAAAGCAGCAAGCTGCACGACAAAAACACCTCGGTGCTGGTCGACTATCGGAGCAGGAACTCAAAGCACACCAGCGCTATGTCGAGCTTCACCAGCACTTGAAGAAATTCAGGCAGTACCTCCGAGAGCAGGGCAAATCAAATCCCATTGTCAAGCAGAATATGGGAGACATGCGACGATCAATCAAGAAATGCGTTGGTCAATTACGTGAAGGAAAGGGTGTAAACAAAGTTCAGGTGAGTTTAGTTCTAAATCTGATTCCCGAATTTCTCGCAACTGACCATGCTTCTCATTCCAGACCCAAGCAATCCGAGCAACTCTCGAGAAGGCCGCCTCGATCCCCGAGCCTTCTGTCGACATCCGGCAGTTCATTGCATTCCCGCCTGACGAAATCGCCAAATCTGAAGATAGCAAAGTACCCGCTCTGTTGATCTACGCGATGAATATACTTGCCAAATCCCTTATTTCCTCCCTCCTTACCGAAGCATCGATCAACCAGGGCCACGCAGAACCCGTCGGAATCATGGCTGCGCAGATCTTCTCCACGGACGCCTTCATCTACAAGGGTCAGCACATGGCCGACATCCTTTGGGCGAAATATCATGTCGTTTGCCCGGCACTCTGGGGCTTCAACGGAAATGAAAAGACTGAATCCGGCAGACGCGCACTGGGCTGGTGGCGCGATTCTCCTGACGGCCCCTTTATCAGCGAACAGGGCCACGCAGACCGTATGACAGCACTGGGAGCCGGATTCGCCGCTCTGACCCTCCGCAATTTCGGCAAGACCGAGCGAAAGAATCCGTTCCCAAATACGCTCTTCTGGGACTCCCTGCAAAAGATGCTTAACATCCCTTCTAGTGAGATCCAGGATACGCACGTCACGTTGCTCTCGGCAATGCTGAGGTCGTCTGCTGAGCGGGTTGTGGGTTTCTTCGGCCACATCGGCTTAGCGGTTATGCGGAGGGCTATCGTTGACCTACCAAACAGCCTTCCGAAGCAGAGCATGGCAGTCAACCAACTGAAGCTCCTCAAGGATCTGTACAAGAAGGAGAAAAACATCATCATATGAGCGCCAGCACAGACATATCGAATGACCACATGGCTAGCGAAGCGAGCTGGAACGCAAACTCAATCAACCGGTGATACTCTATCAGACCATGACCCCATCCGCATGCCTATTTCAAGTGAACATGTGACGAAACTCCGCACCGTTTTTCAAAGACCTATTCGCCTTGGACAGAATCCATTAAGCGCAGGCGCTACGAAATGCAGAGCTCGATTGACCATCCCTTCAGACTATGTCTGCATCAACATTGTCCTGTCACACCGTACGACGACGACGGTCAGTACCATAACCAGAGCTAATCCAATGCGCCACACCGCGCCACTCTCAACTCATTTTTGTACGACATGGCCGTGGACGCCTGTCCAATTAGAGCCCGCAGTGGAGCTAAATTATTCCACACGCTCGGATCAACAAGGCTCGTCAGTTAGCCGAAACGGAGTAAAGAGCAAGCTACGAAATCCAGATATTTACCATGTGTCACGCGTGCATGTACTTAGATCAAGATAGATCAAGATACTACTACTAGACGACGATGATGTGATGTTCAGTAACGAACGATTTGGGTTGAATTGTATTGGAAATGATAGAACACTAGGAACATCATTCGGGGAGTCTTGAAAAACAGGACTGACTATAGGTCGATGAATGGATGTATAAGTGGAGGATTAGCATTAGACGGTGTGTTGGTGTCAGTCGATATTGATATCGATCTCTCTAGAAAGAAGTGCAGACCTTATATGCATATCGTCGTGTACAAGCGTCCTTCAATGATTCACAGTTATATATCTTTGATGGTATACACCATATAGTCTGAGGTGGATTCCATTAAATGCTTTGCTTTGCAAAGGAATGATAATCCGTTTATCTAGTAGATTGTGTTTGGGGTTGTTGAGATCCCTTTCATTATGAATATATATATATATCTGGGAAAACCTGACCCACCTCGAGAACGAACACAGGGTATCAAATAACACAATTGAAGCTAGTTGAAGAATCTAGGCAGTGAAAAGAGAAAAGGAAAGGAAGAAAATTCGATAAGTTAGTTCCTATAAACAACATCCTATGTATGATAAACACGGTAGAAAAGAAGCATAAAGCCAAGGTAGGAAAAAAAGAAGCCAATATTCTTAACGAGTGACGAAGGCAGAAGGAGGCTGACTAGCTATTAATATGGATATATGTATGTGCCCGCGACAAAGAATAGCACGCAGGGCAATTATTAACTAAGTAGGTTGGAGGTAGGTATACAGAGCAAGCATGGAGCATGGCAGCGCGGAAATCAGAATAAGCGGTGTGGTATCTGGTGTAAAATGTAGCGATAACGACAACTGAAACGGCCCGAAGATGTGTAAAGTAAAGTAACGTAACAACAAAGTGGCGAGGATCCTTCATCCACTGATATTAGATACAAGAAGCGAAGTGGAGGTTCAGCTAGCTGGAACAAGCTCGAAAGAGGAGAGAAATTTGGAAGCAAGACAACAACACGCCATATTAACACACAGTCGGCAAATTTTGAGGGGATCAAATATTCAACAAAGGAAATAAGCAGGTGATAAGGTGGGTGTGGGGAGTATAGACAGTCTATGATTTTCATGTTCATACTATTTGGGGTCCGAACGGACCGTCCGCGAGCTCCTTGGGGGAAGCGGATACGAGACCATCAACCGTGCTTTCGTCTTCTTCAAAGGAAGGCTGAGAGTAATCCGTTGGCTCCGCGTCATGATCGTAGCTTGACCTTCGCAGGAGAGGTGGGGTGGTTGGCGGCTCTCGCATCTTGCCAGCTGCCCGCGAGGAGAGTGGCCGTGGAGTGGTGTTGCTGTAGCTCTTCAGTGGCCGGCTTTCTGATGAGCGTCTCCAGCCTGGGGCTGGTGCGGCACTGCCGTTGGAGTCTGTCTGGCGAGCATTCGAGCTGGGAGGCGTCAAGAGCCCTGAGAGGAAACTGCTTGCGGGACTCGACTTGGATGGAGTCTGCTCAGTGCCATTCGAGGAATTGTCCCTTCCCTTGCGCCAGTTACCCCAGGCAGCAGCCGCTGCAAGAGGCAGAGCTCGTGGAGACGCAGTTATATCAGCGAGGGAGGGGAAGTTGGGGAAACTTTGGCCGTTCATTGCCCTCTCTTTCTCCTGCTGTTGCATCTGCAGATTGGCCTTTAAGCGAATGGCGGCATCGCGCACAGAGTTTTGGTTGAATGAAGGCTGCGACACGGTGTTGATGATATCCTGAAGATCATTGACACGAACGTCAAGAAGCTCGCGAAGCCAGTTGATCTCGGTATCCTTCTCCTTGAGCTTGTTTGGAGCCTCCTTGTCGACGGCTGAGAGTTGGTGCTCAAGCTCGTCGATGCGAGATTCACGCTGCTGGAGTTGGTCTTGCAGGACGAGAATCGATTCGCGCAGCGCTTGAGGTGAGATCTTCTCAGGCACCGATGACCCCTTGCTGAAGGACAATGAAGGAGAGCTTCCGTGGGAAGGCCCGGCAGGAGCTGCAGCCTTGGCAGACTGAGCAGCTTCGGCGGCAGCGCGCGCAGCAGACTGAGTAATCTCGAGCTTCTCCTCGAGATGTGCAACTCGCTCCTGGAGGTGCTGGATCTTCTCATCTGAGAAGGCCAATCGCTCCAGATGATGAGACTCGATCCGTTGCCTATCCTCGGACGAATTATGCAAGGCGCGGGCGTGACGTTCCCGGAGGTCATTGAGGACACGCTCATGTGATTTGCGCTGCTCTTCCATAGCAAGATCCTTGGACTCAATTGCTGCGCGAACAGCGTTGGCCTTCGTCTCCTGTGCCTCTTCGAGGAGCAGCTCGTAGCGCTCCTTAGCCGTATCAGTATCGAGCCTGACATTATCAAGCTGGGTTTGCAGGCGGACAATTTGAGCTTCCAATTCAGCACGAACGATGTTGACCTGCATGTTAGCAGCATCAAGATCGGTTTCCAGCGATTTCCTAGTACGCTGAATCTCAATCCTGCTACTCTCACGGGCCTCATTGAACTCGCGCTCAAAGTGAGCTGCTTTGAGTTCCAGATCATGGTTCTTCTGCCTGAGCTCATTGACAAACTCTTCGAGCCGTGCATTCTCCTGCTGCGACTGACCGAAAATGAACCTGAGTTTCGCTGCTTCGCGCTCTTGCTCTTCCAACTTGGCAATATCCACCTCCAGCTGCTCACGCAGCTTAGACTCACGGTTATAGGACGCGCGGAATTCATTGTATCTGGCATTGTGCTCTTCTTCTTTGCGACGCCAGGAGGCCTGGTCTTTGGTAACATCTCCGACAACGGCAGCCATCTGATCTTGGACTTGATCAAGTTTCAGACTGAGGTTCTGGCGAATGTTGAGGCCGTCCTCAATACGCGTGGCCATGCTAGCAACAGTGTTGCGCAGTTGGTGGTTAGCCGCCTTAGCCTCCTCCAATTGATCCTGGGCCTCTTCACTTTCTCGCTTCGCTTCATCAGCTATAGACCGATACTCATCAAGCGTGCCCTGGAGAGTGATGTTCTTGGAAGAAAGCTCATCAAGAGTCAACCTTGTGCTCTCGCGCTCCTTCTCAAGGACATCGGCTCTCTGCCGGATATTCTCAAAGTAGGGCATCTTCTCTTCCTGGAATTGCAAAAGTCGTGCTTCAGCGGATTCAGCAGCAGCACTGTGACGTGCAGCATCCTCCTGGATATTCTTAAGATGGCGGTGGAGATCTGCGATAGTGTCTTGCGCTTCCTTGCGCTTCCTGTACTCTTCCTCTGCACGCTCGTCGGTAATCCGCAGCATATCCTTCAGTCCAGTGATTTGTAGCATAAGATTGTCAGCCCCGACCTCCTCGGCTTCCGAGCGGGAACGCGCGTTCAATTGGCTTGCGATGACCTCTTGCATCATCTGTCGCAAGTCAGCGGTAGTATCCTGCGACAGTTTCTGCGTCGTAAGAGTATGGAGTTCAGCGACTCTGTCGCGAAGCTCTAATAGCTCTGAATTTGGCTGTTCAGGGACTTGTGAGATCTTTTGTGTTGTCAGGCTATGGATCTCGGCGACTCTGTCACGGAGTTCCAGGAGCTCCGCAGCCGGGGCCGGTTCAGGAGCTGACGGGACTTCGCGAGTAGCCAGGGCTTCTAGGATGACACTCTTCAACTTCTCAAGCTTGCGCTCCCTCTGGTAGAGAGGAGATTTCGTCCGATAGGACACATCCTCTTCGTACTCTTCATCCTCATCATCAGCATCACTGTCAATGACCTCAGCAGACGCACTTCGCCATAGCGGAGCGCTTTGCGGAGCTGAGTTCAAAGCATTGAGAGAAAGCTGAATCGAGCTCAGTGCGTGCTCAAGAGGACCCATACGCTCATCAATTAGGGGTCCAAGAAGATCATTGATACGCCGATCAAAGAACCTGCTCCGATTCGCCAGCTTATCTTCTTCCCCAGAGGAGATGATGTCGTCCCAGTTTTCGATGATATGCTCGTTTCGGCTTAGCAATTGCCTGATTGGTGAACGAGCCCCGGACGCGAGAGCTTTGGTAGGAGTGGCAGAGAATTGAGAGCGCGCTTCGAAGTCGAGTTTGGGCACGTTCAGAGTATGAGATATCAGGCCTCTTCCAGGGCTGGGGCTCGGAGGGTCGCTCCGGTTGTCTGCTGGAGCGTGACGCTTCTCCTTTGATAGTCCGGGTACGGATTCTGGGATGTGGTTTTGCGGGTGAGGAGTGCTCAATCTCTCGATACCGACGTCAGAATCACCGTTCAATTGGTCCATGATCGCGTTGAGCTCGTCTTCGTCGGGCGAGACTTCGTCTTCCTCGACATGCGTCTCAGGTTCTTCTGTTTCAGGAGCGAGTTCCGGCACATCAGTCTTAGGATTAACATCAACAGACGCGGATAATTCTGTGGATAGCTGGCGTGCAGGAGGCGAATATGGAGGACTCCCAACGGCATAGCGAGAAGCCATGAGACCCTTGTTTGACTTTGGTGGTGTATCTTTGGGAGGTGGCACTGGCTTCTCCACAGCGATAGGAACAAATTCAGCGATAGATGGCTTGAAGTGGAATGGCCTTGCCGCGGCCGAAAGTGGGCTCTTCAAATCAGTCTCCGGCTCGGGTCCCTCGCGCTGTTCGACCAGTTCGATGGCCGTATCCTGGACAGGCTCTGGCTTCTCTTCTTCCTGGGGTAATTCAAGGCTCTTGTGGTGAACCTCAGCGGGTTCTGCTGAGTCTCGCACATCTGTCTTGGTCTCAGGCGGAGCCCAAGTCGAAGCTTCGCTGACAGGGGTGTCCTTCCGAGGGATGGGTTCCTCGGTCTTGGGTTCTGAAGCGAGGGCTTTGTCCTGGTTGGGTAGAGCGTTTTCTTTGCCCTCAGCAGGAGCTTGAGTGGCATCGGAAGGTTGTGATTGGAAGTTGTTGCTTTCAGTCAGAGCATGTGGCATGCTATAGCTGACCTCAGCGTCGGAACTGTCGCCACGACGGCGGGCACGCTTGTGTCGATCAACTGGGATTGAGCGGCCATGCTCATCATTTACCTCACTGCTATCTCTGTCTTCTTCTTCATCTGGTCGGACGATGGGAACGGCCTTCGACTTCTTCAATGACATGGACATTTCAGAGAGGTCGATGTTGTCAAAGATCTTCGTCCGGCCCGGGCTGAATTCCGGCGCGGCAACATTCAGTGACGGAGCGGGAGGAGCTTGAGGCGCGGAGAATTTGAATTCCCGAGAGCCAATATCCTGGCCAAAGTTGCCGCCAGTGTTCGAGCTTCCAGGTGTGAACGCAGGAGCAGCAACGTTGAGCCGCCCAGAGGGTTGCTCACTTGGCGTACCAAAGGAGAACACAGAATGTTCCAAGGTAGGGAACTGGAATGCCGCTTCCTGGAAAGGCAAGGGTTGAGGAGCAGGTGCGCCTGTCGGGGCGAACTCTTTGGCCTCGACGTTGAGACTTGATGTTGACAACTTCGAGCGGTGTCCACCGACATATGACCCGATACTGGGTTTCGACTCGTGCCAAGGAATATGGTGCGCAAGCGAGCCGTTTCGCTGCGGCGTACCAGACAGGCTGGGATTGGTGTCGATATCTGAGCCATCGTGAGCGCCGTCTCCAGAGTAAGAACCCCCGTAGAAGTGGTTCAAGTGTTGAGCCATGTGTTGAGGAGCGTTGCTCTCTGGCAATGCCCACTGTGACTTCAATAATCCAGGTTCTTCAAGGTTGTGGTTGATAGGATCACCGTAACCGTCGTCAAGCTCCCTTTCAATGGACTCTTCCAAGTGATAATCGGGTGCAATCTGGTCAATGCCTCTCTGAAGCGTCTCGCTCAGGTTGTGGCCACGACTGTGACCGCGAGGTGTAGGCTGGGCAATCTCAACAGTAGACGCGTGGAAATGGTCAGGGTTCGGAGGCGGCGTACGAAGGGGACGCAGCTGGTCTTCAGCATAATGGTCCTGAGCATCGTGCTGCATATGGTTGTCGAAAGCGTCCTTTGTTTGCCCCATGTGATCAAATCCAGGATGAAACGCGTTCTGATCGGTCAGGGGAGAAACAGGTGAGAGCATTGATGTGAGGCTAGAAAGGGTTCCTGGAATAGTTGACGTGGGACCGCTACCCCGCAAGTTGATGAAGCTTTGAGGCGTGAGTGAGCCCTGAGCAGGAGGTGTAGGCTGGAAGGGAAGGAATCCTGGTAGCATCCCCTGGTCAACAGCGTAGAATGGAGTTTGGGCACCAAATTGTGATGCGGGTGACGCTAGAGATGCAATTCCATTGGGTCCCTGGGCAAGCTGTGGTGAGAAAGCATGATGCATTGACATAGCGTTGCTAGCAGCTGATGCAGTTGGGATTGGCGGAGAGGCAATGAGACCTGGGAATGGAGTCATCGGGTTCATCACCGACGCAGGCGAAGCGGATTGCTGGACCTCGTCCTCGCCTCCGAACACACCTAGTGCACGCAGCTTCTCTTCTTGCAGGAAGTTAACATAATCATCCCAACGCGCCTTGTTAGGGAAGCTGACGGTGTAGCTTCCAGGCTTGATCTCGTCCTGCATGTCACTGACTTCAGGGTAAGGCGGGCGACTAGCACCTCCCAGCGCAATATCAGAGGGATCCTCCGGAACGTTGACGTTGAAGCCGCGAACATCATACCCTAAATCTTCCCATTCCTTGAGACGCTGCTTGACATCTTCGGCAGTCAACAGGCGATATCCAGACTCCCCTGTGCCTCTCTTGTCGTACAGGGGAAGGTCAATTATGCATCCTTTGCCGCGCAATGGAATTCTTTTTCTTTGTCTTTGTGGCAATGGGCTAGATTTGACGGGAGGTTCTTTCGCTAAAGCATTGGCCCCAACAGATGTGGCAGAAGACTCCTTCTCATCCACCGGCGGCGGTGGTAAGGGCTTTTCGTCCTGTGTCAGCATATTGGGGTCTGTTTCTGCCGGTGGTTGAGTTTCCTTAATCTCCGTCATAGTGTTTGATTGTGATTCCTTGTCGTAGGCGAAGCCCCAGAAATCCTCCTGTCGGAGAGTGTCGGCTCTCTTATGAAGAGGCTCCTTGATTCTTGGACGGCTTACACCCCTCTCTAGGCGACTACCAAGCGCAGCCCTTCGGCTGACAAAGTCCGCAAGCGTTGGTGTCTTCAGCAGATCCTGTTCACGAGATTCGTTCTCCAGACCAAGCCAGTCGTCCGACGTGTCGTCAGCGAAATGATTCTGAGCTGTGATAAACGAAGGCGCTTCGCTACCAGAATCGTCGCTCAGCCAGTTGCTGCGTTCAGTCCTATGCTGGCCAGAAACGTATTGATTGATCCAATCCTGTGTAAACTCCTGGATGGACTTGCCTCTTCTCTCCGCACTAGTCCGATCCGGAGCAAGCGTATCGTCACCGAGGTTCTCTGCGGGATTCTCCGGCGATTGTAAGCTTTGCAATATATTGGGTCGAATCGGCTCGAGCCCAAAATTTATCGAGGCCGGGGAACTATCGTCCGATTCGCGATCGATACCACCACCGTCTTGACTCAATGACCACGACAGTCTGCGCTGACTGGGTGCGGCATACGGTGACCCCCAGGCTGTGGTATAGTAGATGCTACCTTCCGTCTTCTTGTCCTCCGGGGATGTGGTGGACGAGTCCAAAACACTCCGGTATTTCGGCAGGATAGGAAGAGGGTTCGACGACGACTGGTCTGGGGCGACGCTGCGGTTTCCGGGCGAGGTTGGCCGGCCAGGGGATCCAGCGGCCGAGCGGCTCGACGCACCTGGAGACGGAAAAGGTGACTGCAGTGGAGCCGACAGATGAGAGCTGTCACGGATGCTCGACGATGTTGTGGAATGCGGCGGACGCGGGGGAGAGGGCGCCGAATTGGCGGAAGACACAGAGTGATCTAGATCTGGAGGCCAGAGAAGGCGATGGATTAGCTTGCGGGCCATGATGATCAGGCATGGGAGGGAGAGATGAATGGGACTGGCATTCTGGAGATGTCGTTGGATACTAAAAGCTGCCAGGCCTGATGTACCCAAGGTAACACATTCACGTACCTTCCGTGTCGACTCTTGCAGCAAGCACTCGCTTGCTGCTCTCTTTATGGTCCAGAATGTTGAAGCATGGAACTCAAGCAAGCGGCACTTTCCTTCTTTGACCTCTTTTATCGCGGGACGCCCGGATACCCTCCCAGACGCAGACGCAAACGCAAACGCGAAACGGTTCGAGAGACGACGGGTTTGGCGGAGCGAACCCGTGCCGTGAGCGAGGGGGATTCTTCAGGGGTGGAGGGGAACAGGAAGATCGCGATGGACGAGAGTAACAAAAAGCGACAAAAATGATGAACAACGGATCACAGAAACCTAGGGTATGCGAAGGACTTGGACATGGCGCACACGCGAAGGACAGCCGGATCGAGGTTGAGGTTGGAAGACACGAAGAATTGGGACTCGGGAGATGGTTTCTTTCTTATTTTTTTCCTTTTACCTATCGGGTATGGGCCATGTCACAAACGGCCAACAGGGCGAGCGTCACTCTTCGTCAAAGGTCGAGCACCTGAGGAAGATCATAGGCGGAGGGCTGCTCCCTAGGTATTTTACGGTATGTTACTTTGATGAGCACCCTGATGCATTCAACTTCATTAAACTCTCGTACGGGGTACAGTGCCACTAATAACGGTCTAGTTAAGCCGGCTAATTGATGCTCTTCCGAGTCTGAAGACTTGGGGTCGTGCCAACTCACCGCCATCTACGTAAGCGCGCCTGCGCCTGCGCGAGGTCGAGGTCCATTATTTGCTTTTCGCGACGACCGTCGCAAGATATATGCAGAAGACTTCCGTCATCTCTGGTCGACAAGGGGAGATGGTTCGATGAGATGCTCCGAGGTCTGGACGGCGATAGCCCCTGAATCAAGCCAGATCGATGGTCAACCCCATAAACAACCCCAATGACGCGCCCGTTCCGGTTCGCGTTTTCCATTCAGGGGTAAAAGTGCGCTACGAACCACGGTTCCCGCCCAGCCGTTACCACACATCAATGTCTCCCGGTCGGACGCTATAATGTATGCATTATCGGCATGGATGAGGAAAGTTTTCTGCACCACTCCAGACTTATGCACCTGTTTTAACCAAGGCGAAACCCCACGTTTATTGTGTATGACTATATGTTACATCGAAACAAATTCTAGAGGCCAGCCAGCCGACGTTTCTCAGCGAGAAAAAAAGACTCTAGTTGGGGCAAGACGTGTCGAACTTAATCTTGCGGTCGTCAGTGAAGAGACCCCAGTGCGTCTCGTCCATCTCCTCGCCATTGTCGCCAATACTCTTGGGCTTCCAGGTCTCGTCGAACGCCTCAAAGTAGAAGACGTCAATGCCCCAGGTGAGCATAGCGCAGACAGCGTTCTTGTAGTAGGTCTGGGCAAGCTTGGTGCCGGCCTTCGCAGCGCCGTAGTCGGATCCGCCATCTACAGGAATGTCAGAATTGGGACATAACGTAGCTTATAGTTAAGTACTTACCAGTGGGCCAGCCAGTCTCGCCGTTGCCGAATTTGATCTTGCTCGCGTTGTCACCTGCAACCTGCTCAATACGGGCCTTGGCCTGGGCAATGTCGTCGAAGTAAGTGGCAGTAGCGTTCTTGATTTCCTGGCCCTGCCAGTACGCGAAGCCGTTGACCAGGCTAGATATGTTAGCTGTTGACCGCGAATATACACGTCATATAAGCCCTTACAAGTATGTAACGCCTCCCTGGACGATGGGATCCGCAGTGCCATCGGCGAACTTGTTCCAGCTGTCCACGGTACCAACAGTGATGCTGGGGAATTCGTTCTTGACCTGGTTTATGCGCTTCAGGAGCTTCTGGGCAGTGATGTCTCCACGGTACAGGCACTCGGAACCGACGGTGATGCCGTCGACGACACCTTCGTTTCCGGGGATGGCTGCCTTGAGGGCATCGAAGTCCTGGTTGAAGGACTCATCGGAGTCGGGCCTATGGGGAGAAAAGGCAAGCATTAGTGTCCGTTGAAAAAGCGTACGTAGCAGCGTCAAGCTAGCATCAGGGTAGCTTAGCATACCAGACACCTAGCACAACCTTGAAGCCCTTTGCCTTGGCAGCGGGGATGATGTTCTTCGCGGTGTCGCAGTTGGAGGCGCTGTAGGTGCGGACGAGTGTCGTCAAGTCCTTGAGCGCGTCAAAGTCCTTCTTGTAGTCGGCGACGGACTTGCAGGTAGCGTCAGGGTTTTCGTTTCCGAGGGCAAAGCCGAGGGTTCCCCGTGCAGCAACGAGAGCGGGCGAAGCAGCCGCCAGGAGCGAAATGAGGCTAGCGGCACGCATATTGAAGATTAAATCAAAGGAGATTCGTCGGTAAATGCGATAAACACAGCAAGAAATGGAGTTCAATCGGGCCAGAAGAAGAATCAACAACCTCCTGTTCTGTGTCGAGGGACGTAGATAAGGAGCGAGGCGGTCTTCGAAGACTGTTTTTCAGTAGATCAACAGTCCAGTCGGATCGAAATAGGGAGCGAGGTCAAATCCGAATACTAGAAAAAGAACGACTGGATTTTTGAAGAAGAAAGAGAGTGACGTTGAAGCACAATTGCCAGATCTTGAACCCTCTCCTGGAGACCCAGGCCGTTCAACTCCTGAAACAGGCTATGCCCCATGAGGCGGAGATTACTCAGGCACCACCACTCACCAAGGGTCTCCCGCACAGGCTTGTTTCTCCACCGCTGCCACCTTACTGGAAGCCGCAAATCTTTCTAGCGATCCCTTAATCCTACAGAGTACACTATTCTTGGAACTCGGCTCATAACAATCGTCCGACTTTGTATGAACAACGGTCTGGACTTGAATTTCTATTTTTGCTGGGGGTGACCCATTCAATTAACTACCCCTATCATGGTTAACAACCTGTAACCCGATGAGGTCTAGGTTGTGTCACTGACAGCTTCCAAGTGCTTCAAAGAGTTCATTGCGCGTGATGGCTTGTCGCTCCATATTGTACTGTTTAACCTCTTGATAATCTTCCAACACGGACTGTATTCATTTTCAACATGGCCTGCTGTCCTGAAACTCCCCGGCCATCACCAGAAGCACGGCCAAAGCAGATTAAGAATAATACGCGGGGTCACCTCATACTTTGCTCCTTGCATCGGCCTGTCCTTGTTCTAGCGTCTGACCCCCAGGACCTCTGATTATCATTTAGGAGCTCTGAATGCCTCCGCCTCAGCCACATCCACTACTCTTCAACAACTGATTTGACTTGTGCGGGCGTGATGTTGCGGCCGGTCATGTCGTTGAACCGGCTGCTGATGGTCTTCCAGCAATCCTTTCTCCAGTCCGCTGCGATCCGATGAAGCAAAAGGACTTCGCCAAGAGTGAAATTGTCATCGATATAATACACCTTCTTGATTTTTGGCGATTTGGAGGAGGAGTCATCGCCATCGGACTTTCAACATCAGTCTGACTCCAAGAGAGGGTGTGCGACCGGACTTGGACACTAAAGTACTCACGTCTTCAACACGCATTCTGCGGAACGACACGCGGCGGTCTTCCTCCTCGTCATCGTCATCGTCGAAATACAAGTCGTCGGCTATCTTGCTCGACCCATATACTTCGTGGACATGACGGCCGCGTGTTCGGAGATCAGCCCAACGCGCCTTGAGCTCCTCAATTGGCCTGTCATCCATCACTGTAGAGATCCTTCTCCATGGGACTCCCGATGACCGCAACTTTCGGAGGAGTCTATCGTCGTCTGTTGTCCAAGTTATGTCGTCTGGCAACGTATCTTGCAAGCATTAGACCCGTACCTGATCCTGAGCTTGGGTAACTCACACAGAACAGTATGCGCCCGAGCTCGGCCTCCGCTTGGTCTCGGAATGACTCCAACAGGCTGGTAGGGATGGTAGGCTTCGACTATCGCCGGATTATTGGCGGTCACAAGAGGAAGTTCAGGGTAATAGCTCGTGCCCGCACTTATCCCATACGGAAGTCGCTCTTCACGGGCATTGCTCTTCAAGTTCATGAGCGACATGAAAGGTACTCGGTACTGCTTGCCGTTGGCTACGAGGATCGGCATCGTGCTGCGCCTTTCAGACTGGAGATGGGGAGTATGGGTATTTTGGAAGGTGAAGCCGGCAGAAAGCCCTCGCGAGAGGACTGTCTATTTCTTAGCAAGTAGGTTGAAGACAGAGCTGTCAGGAATCGAAGGTTGAAAGAAGCACACTGGGAAAGAGCAACCCACTGCACTTTCCTAAGAATCCACTACCTTGTTGGTCATCTACGAAAGGCGAGGTGACTGCCTAGTAAACATCTAGGATAAACAACCTCAAAATATTGGAGCTATCCATGATGCATAACTCCGCGGAGGCCTAGACTATGCTTGCCTGGTTGTTCTCTGAGTCACCCAGCTCCGCAGGCTGTAAATTACTCATTGTTGTTAAGTGTCCGGGCCTTGATGTTTGGTTTGTTTTGGCTTTAGACTTTCATTGCGCACAAGGCCAAGGTTGACAATCACTTTCAACATGAGGCTGCCAGCATTTGGTAATATGTTTTCTATAAGAGAGGATCGATCTTATGATCGCAGAAAGTAATTTCGGAATCTTGCAAGAATAGACTCAGTCATGCTACTAAAGTCATGAGCTTAAAGCTGGGGGAAATGGAAGCTTGTCACGAGCGGCTAAGTGTTGAAGTGGTCCGTGCGCCTTGCATTCCATCAACGAAGAGAGACCACCTTGCGCGTCAACCCGCCCGCTATCCAAGTCCGCCGCAAAACATCCTCACCAACGGGGCATTTTCACTTCTTCAGCCGAGCTTTCTCACGATCCCGTCATATTAAAAATTGTCCCCTTATAGAACCGGAGAAAAACCGGCACAATGCGCTTCTCCGCAGCCACTATTCTGCTCGCCTCTCTGAGCTGGATCACCTCCGTCGCCGCACACAACATCCAGCTCCGCGCCCACTCACGAGAATGTTTCCACGAGACGCTACACAAGGATGACAAGATGACCGTGTCCTTCCAGGTCGGCGACCGGGAGTTTGGTGGAAGCGGAAACCTCGAGATTGATTTCTGGGTATGAATTCCATGCTCCTTTGTTGATACGGAGAAAACACGCAATTCACACACACGCCCGGCCTTGCCACTCAATTGCTCAAGCAAATACTAATTTTCTTCTCTCCGTGTAGGTCGAAGACCCCCAGACGAACCGCCAATACTATAAGCAATCCATCTCGTCCGAGGACTACTCGTTTGTTGCCCACTCCGACGGCAAATACGTCTACTGCTTCAGCAACGAGGGCTGGACCTCGAACTCCAAGGAAGTCTCCTTCAACGTGCACGGAATTGTCTACGTCCCCGAATCAGAACTTGCGCAGGATCCCCTCGAGACGGAAGGTAGGGACCGAGCGTACAATACCGACCCTTCGAGTCTATACTAACGGAATTGACAGTCCGCCGACTTCTGGAGGCATTGGCCCAGGTTAAGGATGAGCAGTCGTATATTGTGGTTCGAGAGCGCGTACATCGCAACACGGCAGAGAGCACGAACGCCCGAGTCAAGTGGTGGAGTATCTTCCAGCTTGCGGTGCTGATCGGCGAGGGTATTTTCCAGGTGTGGTGGCTGAAGAGGTTCTTCGAGGTATGCCTGCCACTACTATTATGCCATTACCGTACGGCTACTTACACTGAGTCACAGGTCAAGCGTGTTGTCTAAAATGTACGTTTACGAGAGCAGGGGCTGTTTGCCTATGCATGACGGTTCAGTTTTAGATGGGAGTATGATACTTGAATGGTTTATTACACTATATACTTTATCTTGGCAATTCTAAACTCCAGCGTTATGTTCTCACCTCTACTCCCTAGATCGTGGTTATCCCGGTGACCCAACTGACTATACGTTCTTCGTCAAGACCGGACGAGAAGTTCCCTTGTGGCCAGAAACGCAGCCTCAGACATGGCCATGGGAAGTATGGTGTTATTCTGATAGGCTCGTCCAATTTCGTCACTTGATCAGCCGTGGAATTGACGTTGCTGGCATTAGAGATTCCACCAAGCGGACTATGCGAATCTTTCCAAACACTCCTCCATCCGCAAACCAGTCTGTAGGCCTGGAGTACACCAATACTATTGGCAAATGGCGTAGGTGCCAGGTAACTCTCTACTAATCCCATCCATGAATGGTTACTGCTACCAAGAATGGCCCCACACTCGAAGGATAAGCTAACTAAAAGGAAATCACCCGAGCAGGCCCGCTCGTATTGCTGCCTTCTAAACCTTTTCTGCACCCACCACACCTATCGGTACCTCGATATGCAGCAACTGGCCATGTACGAACCCCAGCCAACGCCGCGATCACCTCACATCCTGCAACCCCTCCCGCAAGAACTCCTCCAACACATCTGCCACACCTACCTCGAAGATGAAATGTACGACACACCCCCTATTGAAAACCACTACTCAACCTAGCTAGAGCAACACACAGAATCCTTTAGCGAGATAGTCGCCGAAACTATCGACATCCGCACCATCTGAACCCGCTGGCGGCGCCGCCGTGCGCGCCCTCATCTTCGCGAGAAAAGCAACAAGCTCGTTGCGGGGTTAGTTCTCCTGCTGACTGCCCCGATTCCTCACCACAGATGAATATACGAGCCTGTTTCCGGAGCTGTGGGACTGTGTTGTCGTTAGGACCTCGTACTTTGGCGGGCCGTAATACTCGCTAACCGGGGTGTATGCGCTCAAGCAGAGGTTAGATGAGCTGGGAATGGGCAAGGGCACGGCCACGGGCTCTAGTATGACTGCTGCGGCATATGCTGGCGGCCCCCCTCCGCTGAGCTACATTTGTACCGTGATCTGGGATGATACAGACAAGCCCATGGACACGATGACGTGACGCAGTGCACCGCGTGGATGGGGTACGGGCCGTATGCGCAGTAGATGGTCAAGGCATTTGAGCAAGCGTGTACAGCGGCCGGTGTGAGGATTGTCGATAGTAACGGGGGCTGTCCGAATGGTGAGCGAGCAGGCGTCACCCACCACCTCCTACTCTGCTCTGCGAATGATAATGGGGATGAATCCATCGACGCCCTGGCGTCCTCCATCCATCCAAGTATTCTTTGCAGAGGAGTACCTCGCCATGTGGTAGTACCATACAACGTGCACCTCGTCCGCCAGGTGCCCAGTGCGTCCCCGGCTCTCGAGTACCTCGAGTCGAGCTGCCCTAATACCTGAACCTGCCGCTAGTAGCGAAGAGGGAAATATTTCGTTCCCCAACTCAACAATGAAACAATGAAGGGGATGAGAACTCACCGTTGCACATTGCACGCGTGTATTAAAACATACCACAGACACTGCGGGCGGGTACAACCCAATCTTTGCGATGCTGAACAGCCAGGACCGCGTCGTCCATACGCTGAAGAGTCTGCTGAAGCGCGATGGATGGAAGGAGGGAGAGGATGATTACGAGAGCATTGCGTATGGCAATGCGCGGAGGGTAGGGGAGCTGGCGCGCGAAGGCCGCAGCGGATGTTTCGCCGGAGATGAGGGAGGTCTTAGCATCGTTTGGTGTGGGTGAGGGTGTAGCTTTGAAGGAGCTGGCTTAGGTGATGGATGCGTATCATGATTCAGAGGAGTTCGAACTGATTACGATGATGACGGGCCCGAGTCTCCGGACACGCCGGGCTCTGCTCAGGCGACATCGCAGTGGATCTGGTTGGAATGAGATCTTGGAATCCATGATTCCATTTTAAATCTGGGAACATTGACGTCGATCTCCGGACGTTCTTTCTCTAAGTGGCCAGACAACCTATGCGGGATATACATGGTTTCGGGATCACATGCGTTTAAAGGCCTTCTCCTGAGATATACACATGGATTGGAATCCTCTGGGATCTGCCGCAGTTAACGCGCATACAGCAAGCAGGTGCGATTGGTTTCTTCGTTTGGCACCTTAGATTGCCCCGCCTGTCCATTTCAAGGCATTTGAGGATAGTATTCTCCAGCAGCTCGCTGTCTCTGCCAAGCAGAGGAGGGCCAATTGAACCGATGCTAGCCACAGTCACAGCCATAAAGCTTGACTTGACTTGATTGAGCATTTCCGTATCTCCCGAGCTAGATGCGGCCAGTGGCGATTTCCACACAGGCCTTGACGCCTTGACGTCTGACCAGGAGGTAGGTATGGGACCAAACCACAACCCCTCCCCGCCAGGTCCTGGACCATGCCCTGTCAGTGGACCGTGTACCGTGGTATCGATGGTCATGTTATCCTTATAAGAGACAGCCATATTCCCTCCATGTGCTGCTGCAGCGAGCCACAATTGGTATCATATCCACCCACGGTAAATCCGAGGATTGTTTAGTTATGGCGCGGATTATAGAATAGGTATGTTCGTTTCTAGGAGTATACTCTATGATGCTTTTTTTGACTAGTTTACAAGACTGCAAGTATTGGGAATAATGCGTTGGGAGACTCGATGATTTTCTCGCCGAAGGGGCGGAGATGTCGGGGTCGGGGCCCGCTCTACACACACCGATTACCCTCGCCCCTAAGCAGGGATTGCGTGTACGCAGGCGCTTATCACGCACTTATTAAGGTGCTTATTATAGTGTTTATTAAGATCTTTATTGAGGTCTTTCTCGAGGTGCGCTTGAAGGCCATTTTACTCATTAGCTGGTGCACCTGTAGCAGCCAGCTAGTTTCTTCCTTCCCAACAGCCGTCTTATATACGTACTACCTTCTGGGCAGTGTGTGGCTAGTGGAGTCTGGTGTGCGGACAGCGGCCCCCAAGATGTCGGGCATGACCGGATCACCCGAGACCAAGCGCGGTTAAATCAAGGTCGTCTTCTTTTTAAGAATGAGATGAACGCCGTCTCGGTCCATTGTGATCCAAGACTTCCTAGGCAGACACAGGGCCCTGGAATAGTTTCAAGTTGCGGACTCTAGTGTTCTGGCTGGTTGTCACCGTTGCAAAGCCATTGATACATCCAGAGTTGAAGGGTACTCTTTCCAAGACTCAATGCTATCGTCGCCCCCTCCCGTATGGCCGGAATGAGCAAGGAATTTTTTTCTCCAAATACGGAGAAAACAGAATTATCCGTCGATATCCTGTCAGGCATCATGTCGTGCTGTGGGTGGAGCTCGACGCGATCGATATTGTCGATGGCGCCACCAGGTTGGCTCCGAATCTGTTATTAAAGGTTACATCGAGAGCTAAGCACCTGCCAAGACGGGACAGACATGTCTTAAACTATAGGCGCGTAGAGGCTTCTGTATACTCGACCGGCGGACTAGTCCAGCAGGCCGCATCTTCTTTGTTGTATTCCTCATGCATGCTTTCAATCGCATCATCCAGGATGTAACCTCGAGTAACTTTGTGCTGGATATATAAACAGGAATTTTCTCGTTTACTTGTGTATCAATTGACTAGCCCCTTCCAGTGGTTTCCCGGATACCCAGGATTCAATGGACAAAGAGAACGCCGTTATCGAGGCAGTCGCGAGCGGGGGCAGCGACAAATCCCCCCAGGCCATTGAGCCGGACTCGGGGGGAATCCAGGCCCATGATGATGTTGAATACGTCAATGGCCATCCAGTCATTAACAACGGTGCCGATATCTCGAAATTCATTGTTTCTGTCCGCGATGATGGCGACCCTGCGCTCACGTTTCGCTCGATTGTGCTGGGCTCAGTGTTCACTGCCCTCTCCAGTGTTATCACCATCCTCTACGTCTTCAAGCCCTACCTGGTCCAGGTATCGCCTGTGTTTCTGCAGTGTGAGTTGGCTATGGCCATTCCATTCCGTCACCGACCCTAAACTGATTTCTCCGTCAGTGCTTGTCTTTGTCTTTGGCAAAGCATGGGCGACATTTACTCCCCGGCCTGACCGGTTCAAGTCGCCCTGGATCCAGAAGATCCTGAAATTCCTGAACTTTGGACAGCATTTCGGTATCAAAGAGCATGTCGTTGCAGCACTCATTGCATCATCTGGCAACAACGGCCTCTCCGGAGTTGAGGTCCATGCCGTCGAGCGTCTGTTTTACGACTTCCATGTCTCTGCCACCACCGCTGTGCTGAGCACCTTTTCCATCGCATTGTGTGGGTTTGTCCTCGCTGGCATCCTGAGGCCTCTTATTGTCTACCCCGGTGAGATGGTCTACTGGTCGACTCTGCCCCAGGTTGTCTTGTACCAAAACCTGCACTTCGACCCTGCCGCCAACAAACGCCGTCTGACCAAGTTTGCTTGGGCCCTTCTCATTGCTGCTGTGTGGGAGCTGTTCCCCGCGTACATGGTGACGTGGTTTGGAGGGCTGTCGATCTTTTGTCTGGCTTCGCTGGATGCCCCAGAGCACACAAGGAAGGTTTTTAGCACGATCTTTGGCGGCGCATCATCCAATGAAGGTCTTGGCTTGTTGAACTTCTCGCTCGACTGGCAATATATCCAGAGCACATTCCTCTCCCTGCCATTCAAGCAACAAGTCAACAGCTGGATTGGCTACGTGATCTTCTATATCATGATGTCCGCGCTGTACTACGGCAATGCGTGGAATGCCAAAAATTTTCCTTTCATGTCCAGCTCGCTCTTCCTCAGCAATGGAGACAAGTTCACACCGGACTCTGTCACGAACCCCAGCGGGACGATCGATTACGACAAGCTGAGCGCCATTGGTCTGCCACACTTGACATCAAGCACCGTCTGGGGGTACTTGACCCAGAACCTCGCGATCGGGGCACTCATCACCCACGTCCTCATCTTCTACCGAAAGGACATGGTCCTGGCGTGGAAGCAGGCTCGCAGCCGGACCCAGCCGGACCCGCACTACCAAGGCATGTTGAAATACAAAGAGGCCCCCATGTGGTGGTACCTCGCCCTCTTCGTGCTCGCCTTCTTCGCCGGCTTGATCGTGACCATCAAGGGTGAAACCACTCTCCCGGTATGGGGGTACATCATCTCCCTCATCCTCGGCGCCTTCATCGCCCCTTTCTCCTGCATCCTCTATGGCCTGTACGGAACCGGTATTGGCACCAACCAGCTCTCCAAGATGGTCGCCGGTGCCCTGCACCCGGGCCGCCCGCTCGCGGGCCTCTACTTCGCCAGCTGGTCGCACCAGGTCATCCTGCTCTCGGTCAACCTGGCCAACTGGCTCAAAGTCGGCCAGTACACCAAAGTCCCGCACCGGATCATGTTCGCGACGCAGGTGTACGGCACGCTGCTGGGCGCGGGGCTCAACTACGCCGTCATGATCACCATCGTCAACAGCCAGCGCGAGATCCTGCTCGACCCGATCGGCAACAGCGTGTGGAGCGGCGCCACCGTGCAGAACCTCAACAGCCAGGCCATCACCTGGTCGCTCGCCAAGGACGTCTACGGCATCCACGGCCGTTACCTGATCGTGCCCCTGGGGCTCGTCATCGGCCTCGCCCTCCCGTTCGCCCACTGGGGCATCATAAAACTCGCCCCGCGCGTCCGGAAATGGCCCCTCAACACTGCCATCATCACCTCGTACGCCGGTGCGCAGACGTACTACGGCAGCACCTCGTGGATCAACTCAACCATTGCGGTGGGTATCTTCTCGCAGGCGTGGCTGCGCCGCAGGATGCCGGGGATCTACAACAAGTATAACTATCTGATTGGCGCCGCGCTGGATGGAGGGTCGCAGCTGATTATCTTCGTTCTGTCGTTTGCAGTCCTGGGCGCCAGTGGCACCGAGAGGCCGTTTCCCACCTGGTGGGGCAATCCGAGTGGAAATCCAGACCATTGTTTGTGAATGAGATTATGAATGTGAATGATATGATACCATAATTTAAACTATGGAAATACATAGTATGATAAATGACTTGCCCTACAGGGCCTCGGCGTGGTTCTCACTCCAACCATCATAGATAAGGAGCCTTTGTTTTATCTAACAACAAGTAAGAAACAGCCCACTCCAGAGAGCCTCTTCCCCTATATCTATCTCAATATTATGACCCCAACCCAAGACACCATGACTGATATGGTGAGATTCGGAAATAATCGAGAGGATCGAGACTAGCCATCGATTCCGTAACCTCTTGGCTGGGCCGGCCCGGCCCGGAGGGTGACTCAGGAGAAGGGGCTGCACACGTGAATGAAGTGTCGTCGCCAGGATGGGGATATAGAGGGAGCAGGGTGTCTCAGCGTTTCTCTTGTCCGATATGAGAAGGAGAATGTCCTCCAAGACAGAGTCAGCGATATGTAGGCTTAATTTCTAATGGAGGACCTGCGGTAAATACTGGACCTAAGACTTTGAGTGTTGCTGTTTTACCACTGAAGTTGACCTTGATTGTGTTTGTTTTCCTTTTCCCTTTCCTTGAGTTATACAGATCCCTTTTTCGCGTAGTCTAGATAGGCCTCGACGCTTCCTGGTTCTTACCGAACCAACAGAAACTCCCAAGTGTAGAGGCTGAACCGGATTAAATACTATACGGATGACCGTTGGCAGATGAATGCTACTATTTGTCTGCATTGCCGAAGGCCTGTCGTTCCGCACATAATGTGTGTTCCTCCGATCTCTGCATAGCAGATGTATTTTTCCGCGGCCAGCGTCTCTCACAATCTCATCCGGTGGCTCCACTGGAAAATATAATGTCCTGTATTCGCAACCACCACCATATATGGTGCCCGAGCTGGCTTGCTCGGACGCAACACACCGAGGGTATGCCGTTTACGATTTCTCCCTTCCTGACGCCAACGGCCCAAAGAAATACAGGCAACATTATACTCAGAATAATACCCGCCATGCATGTATCACTTGCTAAAGACAGTAAGTATAATATCGGCCATATCTAAGGCACGAGTCTAGACACAGCCTGCGGGCGCGTTCCATAAATGGTGAGCACAATCGATTGTGTGTTGCTCCTTGTTTCAACTAGCAAGTTGCCTTGTAGCACAATGTTGACCACTATAGTGATCGAGCTTGGTATGTAGTTATGGGATTGTGATTTAGAGTATGGCAGATGTACTCTGGAGGAGTCGGCCAGCTGGATTCCCTTTTCGTTGATATTAGACCTTGTATATGCGTGCCTAAGGCACGACATGACAAGAACCGGGAATACATGGTTCTCCAGGATCAAGATCCCCGTCCACCAGCCCCTGGCAGCCGCTAGACGGGTTTAAAAACAGTCCTGGTGCGCTGGCAACTAACTAAGTACATATAGGTGTGGCCAGCGGCTTCTGTACGGGATCGTACCTGGCTCAGGTCGTTCGTACAGGATGTCTCCAAATTCAAGTCGCAGCCCCACCCGCGAAAATAAATGAATTGTTGTTGATAGAACATGAGGCTTGCGTATGATCGAGCGAGGTCGAGCAACCGCCATCAGCTGGTGTAGCTCTCCACCTCCCCCTCCACTGTTGAATCGGGCGCGGTGGAAGTGTAACCAAGACGAGCAGCTCCTAGAACTTAAAGCCCCATGATGAGAGTCACCCCTATACCGGCTAGGTAGTTCTTCGTAAAGTAGCGACGGGTGTTGTTGAAATGATGACAGACGTAGAATACCCTACCCTACCCAACGTATGTTAATGCATCGTATATGGCCTTCAGTGGCTCGCTGTAGTGGTGTTCCCCGAGTGAAGAAGAGCCTAGCCAGCTGTCCATGGCTTCGGTCATTCGGGGTAGGGAGCATGGGTGCGAGGATACCCTGCTAGATACAATCGATGCATCAACGACCTTTTCAGTAAGATGTTGAGATAATTGTCGAGTTTGTATGGTGTATGTTGCCGAATAGGGAGGATGGATAACCCCCCCGGAAACAAGCGGGGTCTATAAGGGTTGATAGACCATTCACAGAAGAGAACAATGCGCAGGGTTACTAGCTGGCTACAACCCCGAAGAACGGGGATCGCGCTCTTTGGCCCTACTCACAGCCTGTCGGAGATATTCTGGACGACTCGAGCCTGTTTTTTGAGTGATTGGATCACCACGGCCTGCCAATTGGCCAAGCACCACAGTGAGACTCTAACCAAATATTATGCCATTCGCAAGGTAGACAAGTTATATGAATGGCGCGCAACACACTCCAATCCACCCGGGTGTCTCCGACAAATCCCCCTTCAACTGTTATATATCCTCAGTCCATGAAGCGAAGACGTAGGTAAGGGAAGAAACTGATGTGTACCAGCTGTATACACACAACACATTATTTGGTTTTGGTACTAGTAACCCGGCATGTCTTCTGTCTTTTCCCGTTGATACTATCTGGCCAGATCACAAATGAGTGAATGTGGTGCTCCACTTCTTCGGAACATGGTTCGTAGGAGTATAAATTGCTTCTCTGATACCCTGGATACGGAGAGGAAATAGCCTTTTGTCATCCCGTCCAGGGAGGTATTCAGGAGTCCCCTGCTCTATAGTAAGATATTAGGTTTCTTCTGGCTATCAGGAGTATATAAAAAAGCCTAGCCTGGTATCTCAGTATCCGAGTCTACACGACCGTGTTCTCGGAGTTGGACATTATCGTGGTGTTTGTTCGGCGATCGGCATTAATGAGAGAGTTATTAGCTGATTCAGAGGTGCATTATATAATTGTTTGGTTTCTGTTCATTTTCACTCTGTAGGGCCTGATCAGTTGCAGTAGCGTAGTATTACCCAGGAACCCACTTCGACTTCTTCTGTGTCCATGGTCCTGCCCAAGGGGGCTGGGGACGACAAAGGATGATACCACAGAGGAGGATGCGGAGATGGAGTTCTCCCCTGCACCGGACCTCATTCCTCTGCGTCGCCGTCTGATTTATTCTGTTATTCCAGTTCCACATCCCGCATGTTGTGTAACAAGTTTCGCTCACTTCCAATTCTAATTCTGACTCTGAGTCCGAGAAGTATCCGACTCCAATACGGGGTCGGGTGCCTTTGCCGACTATTCTTCGTCGTCGGGTCCTCTCCACACACACCGCCGAGTTGGCATACGGTGAGCCTTATCAGTTCGAAACGACACAATACCCTCCTCAGTGTCGTCAATGAGGCCAACTGAACGCATGCAAAATGCGTCCTAGCAGGATGTCATATGGCAGTCTCCCATTGACGACGAATGCGGCGATGACTCGGGTAGTTCCTGCAAGCTCAAGTACTAGTCATACCCGGCAAACGAGCTGGCAGAAGAGCTCTCGGCCGTGCCGGGGGTGACAGAGGAGGAGAAGGGAGGCCAAGACACTCGAACTCTACACTGAGCGAACTCATAAGAAAGTCTGCCCCAGGGACGCTGGCTTGCCAGGGGGATGGTGTGGCGAAGCACTTGAAAACACAGATCAGCACCCCATCCCATGACGTGATTGTGATTGTGATTGTGATCCCGCCTGGAGGTTTCGGGTCATGAAGCCCTTTGTGCCGACAATATGTACACCATGGTAAGATTGAGCATAAAGACAAGCCGCATAAGCAGATTCTTCCGGGTACACACATCTATGCGTTATCTTGAACTCCACAGAAACAAGGAGGGAAATCCATTCTCAGCAGAGAATATGACGACCGCCGGCGGAACTAGCCTGGATCTTCTGTATTACTTGCTGGCAATAATGGAAGAAGAGGTATCGAGCGGCAGACTAACAGGCCTAACTTGCTAATCGGCATTGGCGAGTTAGAGTACGAAGGGTCCACTCTGGATCTTAGTGCAGGCTGGTCCAGTATTATTCTTATCCATCATGGCTGAGGAAAATATACCAAAACCCCAACACAAAGCGAGATACCTGGTTCCAATTCCCTTGGCCAATATTGGGCTATCGCAATGATGGACGGTGGCTCCGGGTATGCCTTTCAGAAATTCAGCGTCCCCGACGATAGACGAGCATCTCGTGACAAGATTATTGTTGTTGTAAGATTCGGTGGTGTTAAAAGCAGGCGAATGTTTGATTGAGCACGGTTTGATTCCACAATCCATGCGCCGATGAGAGGCGCGGTGGGAGTTAGAGTGCTCGCAAATCTGACCAGGAATGCGTCAGCAGTAGGCTTTGATCCTTCATACAACGGACATAACGAAGCCGCTTATCATGAGCATCATTTAATGTGTGAGAGTCCAAGCAGCTCCTATGCTTCCATGGACCCATGCCGTGCTACATCCTGGACGATGGTTTGACTCCGACAAAACATATAAATAGAGTAGGCACGGGGTAGAGCACATGTTTTGATGCCCATGTACATAAGATGCAGGCACATGTTGGTGGAAGTAGATTTCTTCACTTCGTCATAGAATAAAAGCAGCTGGGTTCGTGCGGCAGTATACTCCCCTGGCCTCTTCACCTCTGTAATCACAAGGCGGGCACATCCTTTCCCAGACCTACCGTAGCCGATGCAATAATCGGCTTTGCCGGACAGATGGCATAGACCTTTTTAAGATTCCCGAGATCTTTTCACTCCGAATTTGCTTCCTCAAAGAAGTCGTTGAGGAATTGCTCTGCTAAGCAGACATTAAAGGGGAGTTAAACGTGAAACCAGCTCCTACATGGCCGTGGCGACACGTAGTCTTGTCTTGGTCTTGTTTCCGTCCCGACGGTGTAGTCGATCCTGACAATTGCCTCGACCGCACACGATAGAACGTGGCGGACTAAGAACAATGGGTCTTGCGTGGTAGCGTTTCCCGCGTTCCTAGGGGCAGGAAGACCAGATCATCCATGATCGACGGGTACGTGTGTCATCCCAAGGGTACTAAACGCGATTTATATGTACATATACCCTGCGCACGCCGATGTACTTTTTCGCTTCTAGTTGCCAATGTTTGAGGCTATACAATACCCAACCCGCAAAGCCAAAACCAAAAACCTTGACGCACGCAACGTCGGAATACAGCGTTGCACAGTGTGCCTGGAAAGCGAAAAGTTGACTCAAGGTTCTAGCGGAAATAAATCCCGGACCTATCCAGGGCCTGCAAATGTGCGCTGTGTTCATCGAAAGCTAAAAGTTGATGCTGAGCTTTTGGTACAAACTTCGTAGTGGAACTTTATGTAACAAGTGCGTGCGGGCCAACCAAGATTGGGGTTTCTTGGCTTTGGAAACATCTGCATGGTCTTGAACGCGTCTAAGACAGCTAGGTGTGCGTGGCATCCCGCATGGTCTGGATGCCGAATAGTTTCGTGCCGTTCCTCATAGCGTGTTGTGCAGAGACCATCTCAACAATCCGAGTGACAGACAGGGAGCAATTGCTCCAAGAGATATAGACTCGGAATGCGCACAGCTGGAAGTGGAGTTCAACTCAACACAACGTCGTGGTCAGCGTATCAGCACCCGCATTTGTTCTGTATGGACAGGATTCCCATCAGTGTTTAGCAACGATAAAATCTGCTTTCGGGACTCTGCGTGTCAACGTAGCGGGTGCCCCGGACAACACCCCCGCTTGCTCCCCTTCCTTAAAAAGGCCCCGGATGGCGTGATGCTTGGACTAGAGAGCGCACCTTTGCTGCTGGAGACGGTGCTAAGAGCTCAGCCAAAACGAGGCAAGCGGTCCAGTCCCATCACTATATCGCTCTGCCGCTTCCATTCTACAGTGTGAAGGAGTGGCGCGTAGGACGTTACATGGGATCGAAATCCCCTTCGAAGCAGAGAAAGGACATAGGAGACATGACGAAGAGGTCGCTGAATTCAATCAGTTGCTGACCTATTGCAGTGTTTTCATCGTTGTACCGCGTGGAGCACGGCCAGGTGGCCCTTTTTCCCAGCAGTGGAGAAACACACAGCCAGATATACTACGGAGTCAAAATTTGTTGCATGAGGCGATTAACCGAAAGCCCTGGGATCACCTTTGCGTTTCCGTATGCTATTATACCTGCCTCCGTCTACAGATAGTGACGGGGCTCGCTGCTGAAATGTTTCTCCTTCTAACGGCGCATCGCAGGGCGATTGTCGGTTCGTCCCACTAGGGCCGTGGCGGGTTTATTTCTTTTTCGGATCTTCAGACGATATTCCCAGTTGTTCCCTTGGCGTCGTCGACGGTTAAAAAAAGTAGGGCAATGCAGGATGGGCAGAATACAGATAGGTATATCCTCGGTGAGAAAGAGCAAGCGAGCTGTATTGCTCTCTAGCGAAGAGGTGCAATATAGATTGATTACTCGGTTTGGCTACCGAGCCACCTAACGCGTATGTGTGGACATTTCATGAGATGGAAAGCCCTTAAAGCCTGCTGGAGTGAAAACATTCTTCCCGTACAACGACATTAACCTCGCATCCTTCCAGGAGGCACAAGGCATGACGTCTAGTTTGCTGAATAACCATACCGTCGTTACCCTCCACTGAGAGCCAAAGGCCACAGCTTCTCCCTCTTCATGTTGGCGGTCAAATGCCTCTTGGAACTCGAGGGAACTCGCCATTGTTCCCTAATTATAAAATATTGGGAAAGGGTGGTAGTAAGGGCATTCAATGATTCTGGCTGGCTTTGGGTGCATGAATGAGAATCGTTATAGATCGCTTCCTGTCCTTCGCCGCCTGAGGTCGGTCACTGCCAGAGCCGGACGGAGGACCTGTTGCCATGTCGCGTAGGAGGACGGCATATTTGGCAGTTGTAGTTTGGCGATGTCCTTGTGTGTTTGGTTGAGAAAAATTTCTCTTACCCACGAGCATATGGAATGAACCACTGTGGCCCGCGACATAGCGGTGGGCACGAAGGGCTCAAAGGAGTCATGTACGAAGGCTGCCTGCTTACTTGAAAATATGCCCTACACAATATCTCTAGACCCTAAATAAGACCATCGGAGTGATCACGCCGCTGTATATATCAATTTCGGGAAACGGAAGATTGTGTACTGCATTTAGGCCCTTCCTCTGGCTGTTTAGAGACGAATTGCTGGATCAAAGGAAGGTATACCATCCATTCCACTTGGGATAGACTTTGAATAGGAGAGAGCATGCGATGGCAGGCACCGTGAGTGAAAAGTGCTCGGCTTGAGCCCTGACTCTATTCTGATTCTGTTTTTCTTCTGAAGGGAAGGACTGCCGGGGGGTGTTTCTTCAAATCGGATCACACCACTGTGACAGAAACATTGCATGGGCTTGCACGAGTGGCAGGGCTGAATTAGCTGATGCGTACATATTAAGAGTAGAAATGTAGTTTGGTACCGCACAACTGAAGCGAGAAGCTCTCGCGAAGACGAATGGGGGAAGGGGGGACGCTTCGCCGTCGCGCGCAACCTAGCAGGTAGTCCAACATAGAGCTGATTGGGGCCTCTGTTCCAATAGGATATGGCGTGGGCAAGAGACTGATGCATAATGACTGACGCATATATCGGCCCATTCTCGAACGGTCTCTTGATCACATTTACTAGGATAAGTCCCTTCCTTGCTCGACCAAGGAAGCTCTGTCAGGCCGATTCAGTCCCGAGTATTGCATTCATATCGTCCTGCCCGGACCTTACAAGGGAAGCATGAGCACGGGCTGATAGCTTCCAGGCAGCTAGTGGCGTGTACATGTGCATGTTCCTCTAGGGGAGAAGGCGGGTCACGCCTCACGACGGCTAGACCGTTTTACTCAAAGTAGGTTACTCGTTTAGGTAGATAGATGTTGTCGAGTAAGCCCTAGAGCGCTGCCGATCTCTGCTGATGTGCTATGCCTGTGATAGAGATGCACGTATCAAAGCCGCTGACCCTTGAAAACAAAACGTGCAAGGAGTAGAAGAAAGATGAGAAGCTACACTGGCCCACACTATACTTTAGCGCGGTTAGCAGCCAAGGAAGCCGCCATCTCCGTAGTTGTAGGAAATACAAGGGGCAAATGATCCGTCGACGGTTTTTACGCCGATTATATACCCCTGGCCTTGGCCACCCTTCACCAGGATCCTACCGACAGGGTGAATGTTGCCGCTGCAGTTTTTAATTAGCCTAGAGGGGCTTCACCAAGTTGTGCAACATCTTCTGACGTGCTTCGGTTGTTCCCTGGAACTTTGTAGTCTCTGCGTCGAGCGACCCCATGAGCTGTTCATCCGCTTTGTGTTGAAGGGCCAGACCACCGGCGTGGTTGAGCTGGGATATTGCTAATGCAGATATCCTTTTATGAAGAGAAAGCCTCGAGTAAATTCCTTAGGCATTAGCAGCTTGATGGCGTTTAGGTGATTAATCTCCGAAAGTACTCTGGGGTCTTATTGGATTTGGAGATGTGAAGCTGTATCGGCGGCCCCAGAGGTCCAGATGCCAGGTAGCAGCTGCTTTGAGCCCATATGGTGAATCAAAAGGTAGGCAACGATGTGAGTACAGATTCACATGGCTGCTAATTCCATCTAGAGCGTTCTGCTGCATAGTTGTCCTGGCATTGATCTGCGTTGTCATGTGCTAATTGAGGTAGGCTACCGCTATACATACTCAAAGAGAGGGCGATTTAACGATATGTAATTCTATAGTCCATGTTTAGAGAACCAAAATCTTGCTTTTTATGGACCGCGAATTCGCCTGTGATAGAGGAACCCGACTCATCGGCCACTAGTAGTGCTAAACGTCTCTCTATGAGAATGAACCAACTTGAATGTTGTTGACTCACGGGATCACTAGTAGGTGCCTATCCACTAGCTTTGCCTCTGTCAAATGTCGCCAGAGGCCGCTGGAAGATAGGTATTGCTCTTGGTTGATTCCGCAAAGGGCAGCTTGCCGGTGCTGGCCCGCCCCAAGCCGAATTTTCTAATCGACTACGCCGTTTAGGATAATGACAGCTGTAGTTGGGGCCTTGTGAGAAAGAAATGTCGTTTGTCTTCTCAATAAGCTGTATGAGTACGCCTTCGCGAGGTGGGAGTTGAGGATGTTATAGGGCGGTAATACAACTCGATTTCCATGATAGTAGATTTAGATGTCGAGTGTTTGGTTGTGGGGCTTATCGATCTCCATGGCTGCTCAGATGGAGTGGTAGGTTGAGGAACCGGCCATTGCGCGTCTTTTTGTTAAGCTTTTGCAGGAAATGTAATTTGGGTAAGTCTGATGAAACATGGTGTAGCCTGGAACCGCCTTGATGTACGTTCAAAAAAGGGCACAGTTCCAGTATGTAGCGCGCAATTTGCCAGGCCCTGCCTTTCTTTTGGCAGATCCGTCACGCTGGTGCTTAATCCTAGTACAGCTAGAATCGGGTTGTAAGGCGTCGCCAGGGGACGCATAATCTCTCGAGGCGGTCTGATGTGTGTGGACAGCGATGCGTCTAGTAGACCCCCGCACATGTCAGTTTCCATTACTAGCAAAAACCGCCAGCTGGTGCCTTCAAGGTCCTGAAACGTCCTGGCCGAACCCCCCATTGTGTACCGCGGAGCTATGCCACTATTCGCGGTAGATCGATCGTTATGACGCCTCCCGGATGAAGTAGATGACTGTTAGTGCACTAATTAGGGCTAGAACGGTTATTGGTATTTTCTCGCTACCTGTGGTATGGGAAGACGACCACCAGCCACGCGCGTTTCCTCTGGCGGCTCATATGGTGTACGATACTGAATCAGGGTTGGTACAGCACTAACTTACCATGAAAATATGACATGATGAAGGTGGACTGTTAGGTCTTGCCGGATCTTGCTACCACCGTGAGGTTGTATGAGGTGAGTCCTGAACAGGACTGAATATTTCCATTCTGCTGCGAAGGCTAGGCAGCAGAGGACAGGCCGATATTTGTAATGAAGCTGCGATACATACGTACGCATGCGTCTCACATGCGAGCAGAAGCTAAGGAAGGGAATCGAATCTTGCGCGAACATAGATCAGGCATTCTTGCTGGAATGCCCCAATCGGCTAAGGCTATCTGCATAAAGCGTACCAGCTCCTCGCCCCAACGTTCTGCTTTCCACGTAGCCTTACCCCGGAACAACCCAACCTACTTCATGAATGTGCTCACGATCACTAGAACCTAGTTGATTCCCATGTGTGCAGTAGGTGATCTCGCAATAAAGTTAATTGGAAGCGTGGTAAGGTTCCAGGCGAGACGTGATTGTTTGCAGGGAGCCGTAGGGTTTGTGTTTATTGGCCCAGATTTCAACGCAGAGCGCCGCTGAAATCGGCAGGTCACCTGCTACAAAAATATCTTGAGGAGAGCCCTACGATCGATGTGAGCTCGGAACGAACGGATGAGGGGTCCTTGTAGCCCGAGCGTGATGAATAATAATGCATTATAATAAGCACCTGCCTCCAGTCGAAAGATCTCCCGATTTGAAATATTATCTTTACACCTGATCAAGGTGCAACGAGGCCAGGAAACAACCTGTCTGCAGGTTGCATATCCGCGTGTGTGTCGCCTATCCGGAGCTCAGAATCCCATGGACCTGACAGGAAGTAATGTGGAAGCCCCCTGAAGGACGAACTTGAATGATGTTCTAATACGCCACCTGATTTTGTTGGCAGAGTATTCGACGATGGAATATTAGTGGTCTCTTCTGTCTGCCGTACCATAAGGAGAGGGACGGATAGCGATGTAAGTCATCGGTCACCAGTTGTCGTCCCTGCAAGATTTACCAGTGGACCCCGGGGCAAATGGCAAGTCCCCACGCCGGACAGAGCAAAGAGCGCACCCCGGGGGTAGACGGTTCCTGGAATGCTTGTCGCATGTTAAGATTCCCGCCTTGTATACACCGAGCGAGTATATCTCAAACTGCGGCCACGAACCTGGTATTTTAAACGTTGCTATTTGATTGCCTCAAATAGCAACGTTAAGGGCTTGCCAACCCTGAACGGCTTTTGGGGCTCACAGGCTATATTGGGCTAATATGTCAGAATACTAGTTGGGGATTATAGTAATGTCCCAGTCGTGGTACAGCATCAGCCAGTCAGATCTTGGTTGGTGAAGTAGAAGATACGTGAAGCTTGGAGCCGCCGGGCCCCGTTGGTGTCAGCAGTAAGGTTGATGTTGGTGATACAGCTTTGCTGAGGGGTTAGCACTCCTCGCTATGTGCTTTCTCTCTATCTTTCTCACTAGTTACTGGAACGGTTGAGAAGCGCAAACGACTAGATTGGTTCGTTTCCAACTGGATGTGTAGGTGCGCGGCACGCACTGTGTGTATCATGAGTGCCGCAAGGACCTCGCGCGGTTCCAATGCATCGCTTCGAGTTGCTGCGCCTGACTATCGGCGGAGGATGTGGAAATTGGGTATCTATCAATATCTACGCCTGGGTCATACCTTTACTGCGTGGCACGAAGTGAGGACGGGGCTACTGGCCGGAACTCCCGAGAGGGGTATATCCGGCTACGTAAATCATCCGCGTTAGGCGGCTCATCTCAGGCAAGCCGTGAACACTGTAGGATTCTTTTTCGGGCAATGCGAGCGTATCTTTCCAGTTGAGAGCACAACAGGATTCCGCAATATAAGGAGGGCATCAAGGACGGGGCAGTCGAAACGAGTCTCAATGGGAGACCGTACGCAGCCATGACTTTCGCATCTCACTGACTCACTACCGCAGCCCTGTGTGGGGTAATATCTGCACGGCGAAATTTTCGCACTAGACGAGCATTATGCTGAGATGAGTTCCGGAAGATACCAGCACATTGTATGGCTTTCAGCTCTGTTGCTTCATCTCGCGCTCCCCCGTGTTGGCCATCGTGGAGTCTCGTCTTGGCGTCGTCACACCATGCTATTTCCATGCCACATGTGTGCTCGCCGTACAACTCGACTGGGAGGTGCCTCGAATTGGACATGTGGTATGTCTAGTGAGTACACGATGTGCGCATTGAGACGCAGTAAGTGATCAAACTTCATGGAAGTCAAATATTTGTTCAACCCTAAACATAAGGAGGACATGGTCCAGGGTACTTTCCTATTCTCGGACAGCGTCATGGACATTGACGGGCCAGAGTTGAACTCTGGTAGAGTCACATACATTGTCCTGGCCATTGCGTTGGTGTTCGTGCATGTTACGGATATAAATGATAGATCAATCCTTGTGCTGAGTCCCCCATTGGCCAAAAACCATTCACAACACTCTTTTATAGCCTGGGAAAGGCGCCCACGAAGAATTAATGATTTCATCCACATGGTGCTGGAGACCTCGTTCAGATGAAGATAGCCGACGGATGCCTCATATTGTGGACAAATTGCTAACGCTCAATGCGTTATGGTTTTCGTTATGCCTAGAGCGTGGTGTGGCGACATGCATACACATATAACTCTAAAATCTGCCTAGGCGATTGCCGCTCCGAGCGCAGTACGCCGCTGGATATTTGCTTCTCCCAATGCTATCGACGACTTATTGATCGGCCCAGGGGGTTTCAGCGGGTAATTGGGGATGTACCAGCCGGATGAGTCGAGTATGATCATAATACGACCGGAGAATCGCATGCAGGACATGGCATGGAAGGACCGGATTGTTGGCTGACTTACCCATTGTCGCGTTTCGAACGCATACCATGTTCATATTGGGACACTCAAGCATGCTTTGTTTCAAACACGCGTTTTGATATGGTATTATGGTGTCGAACCCGTTAGACCCTGCCCAACTTATAAGTCGTCCGGCACGAAGGCGTCCCATTGTCCTCAAATCGCCGAAGCTAGAAGTCAGGCGGGGACATTAATGACTTTCACCTGCCACATCATTATTAGCCCCATTTATGAAGGGTTAAGAGTGCCATGTTCGACGGGTGGCTGGTAGAGGTTGGTTGGGGTCCCCTGCTCGAAAACCCTCGTCGACAAAGCCGTCGTCAGGTAGTCCAAAGGTTGTTGCTGTGTTGATGGGTGAGGAGCGGTTTGTGCAGTGTACCCCACAAGCATCGACATTCCCACAGGCCGTTGGGAATTTTCGGCACTTGACCATCATGCTTTTTGAACCGCCCGACGGCAGCGTTCCACGCCGAGCCTGGACGTCGTCAGATATGTCGGCGATTGGCATGAAGTTGGTAACAGCTAGAGAGCAAGAAAGAAAGAGAGCCCATTAGAGAAGGGGTTCGACCACTCGGCCTATACGGCCTGTAGTCATGGGCTTGCCTAGCGGATAACCCCACTCTTTCTGATGGAATAATACATAGCCCAAGGCCTCAGGCGCTGGGGGGTAGTCCTCTGCGTGGTAGAGAGGCCGTGGTCTATCTTCTTTCGTGGTGTATGTGTCTCTATGCCCATGGGCGGTCCTCGACATCCTGTAATACCTGGTAAATCGAGGCACACGATCAAATGGGTTCGGGACTGTGGTTATAAGATTCCCGGATGACTGGTGCTCGTCCTATCCGGGATATATCCATTGGACGTGTTAAAAGAAGCACGGGGATTCCTCTGAACGCTCACCACAAATGACCCAGCGTGCTCTAAAATTCGTGACACTAGTCTCTATAACCTGCTCGCTCATATTATTATACACACCCACGTGCGGGTCGAGGATTTCGAAACCATGAACTGAGTGGTTCGAGAAGCTATCGGGAAGCGAAGTTAACTCTTAAAAGGGACGAGTGCCAAAGGAGCAGATTATTCGGACGATCTCCTGAGAAACAAAAGTGTGTCTTTTCTTGGTAAAACCAGGTAGGTGGTCAGGGCTCATTCTGTGGTCGTGCCCGACTTGACTTCCGCCCGATCAGCTACGCCGTTAAGCCGGTAACGGGCAGTAACCTCGCATTCCTTAAAGAGAGAAAGAGCGCGATTTTTGGTTCTAGCTAGGCAAGGCAAGGGCCGGCTGTCTTGCTTCTCCGCGGTTCGCATAGCCAGGAGGAGAATGAGCATTGTGTACCCGCATGGATAAGGACAGCCATAATGGATGTCGGGGAAGTGATATTGTCTTCAATACCTGTGGTTCCTACCCAGACTGCTTGCGATTCTGCTCGCACACTCGTCGACCACAAGAGGGAAACCCATAACCATGGCGTTCCCCACGAAATGTGCATATGGTTTGCAAGGTGTGAGGGGTTGGTAGTGTCCATCACGCAGCCCTCCTCAGCACACTAGCTTGGCCCTCTGACAGAGGCTAGGCATTTCAGCTGTGACCTTTGTACATTATCTACGTTTAACCTATGCATATACCCAGCAGCCAGGGGACTAAACCGTCTAGCGCAGGCAGGAGACAACCATGACCTTGACATCTCCTTCGGTTTCCCTTTTGAATGATTCATGCGAGGTTAGGTCCAGCGGCAGTAGCAGTAATGTATATGACAATCACGACCGTTTTCACCGATTCAGGGACAAGAGTATTAGTTAGTCGTAGTGTTAGTACACGCGAGAATCCCCGGCGGTATTGGCCCGTCGGGTATGTTGCCTGTGCCCTTTCAGGGTTCAATAGGGCTTGTTCGCAACCAATTTCGTCCGGGTTTTCATTCTGGTATCAACTATTTTGTCCATGATTGATGGCGGGCTCAGAAGATCAGGTCTCTTTGGCAAAATTGGTATCAATGGGTTAGCCGGAGGACGCCAGTGTTGACGCCGTACTTGTCGTTTGAGGTCGTCTCCCAAGTTTATGGATAGTATCCGCCATAATATGAGTATATGTATACCTAACTCCTGACCAAAGAACCGGTCGACCTGGAGCGAGTTGTACGTCCCTTCTTTGGCTTCTTTCTCATCGATTCTCCTTACCCGTCAGGGTAAAAGTGACTCGACCAGCTCAACGTTATTATTGGATCTTTGGCACAGTGACCGACCCTGTTTGATTTTGCTTTTTTGTATTGGTGTACTTGATACATCTCGCGACCCCTGCTACACGATTCCTCTTAGAAAAACCGAGACAGGTCTGACAATGGAGAGGAGGCACGTGGCATTTTCAAAACTCTGGCGAGGGATGTCCAATATTCGGGTCCCATCTTGTCCAGTCGTTAATGACAATAGTAACAACCACCTAAGATAGCAAAGACCAGAAGCTTCTGGGCGGCGTGCTTATCGGTGGACTTGCCAACGAGCAGGGTTGTGTTTCCAACACATTCTATCGGTCGAGACACCGACAACCACCGAGGATATCTGGTAGTTGCTATCTCTGCAAATTTTCTCCGGTGTATTCAATAACCAGAGCTTCGGCCCTTACAGATTTGAACTGAAAGGTAAACTGCGGAACTAGTAACTCGCCATGGGCATCAGCCCTCTAGAGGACAAGGTCAAGAGCCGACGGGAGCCAGGCAATTGCGAGTGTAGGAAGCTGGTCTGTATCAACACAACCTGTGTGCGAATTGGCTTTGAATGCACCGTAGATAGTACCCATGTACGCCACCTCAGCAACAACTCCCCGCCTTTGGCTGGCGTTTGGCAAGTGCTCCAGGGGAGACCACACGGGCAAGCACGTAGGTCGCCTGTGGGTAGTGATGACCGTCATCCAACGACTCTACGGGTTTTCGATTGTCATGTCTTAGCAGGCAATGACCTTATCCAAACATATATCGTGTCCGATATTTGGTGTACAACGAACCCTATGGCGTTCTTCGCGGGTTGCATAGTTACATGGATAACGGACCGCGGGAACCCGCCAGATACCCAAAGAGCTCGAGTAAAGACTTGTCATCGCGATTCAGAGAGACAGATACCGAACGGAAGAACATGGGAAGGAATTTATCTTTCGCAGTCACACGCTGCAGGGCCCCGCGTATAATGACCGAAGGCTGATAGCATCTTGGTTCAGAAGAAGGACTGGGGGCCTCAAGGATATCCAGTACGCTGGAGAATAACTCTTGGTCAGACCCACCCGTGGGGGGTAACTTCGCCAGCATCTGCTAAATCTTGATCTGCAGCGGTAGCTGACAGTGGAGATAGTTATAGTGGAGCGTAAGTGAGCAAAATGGCATACAAAAGGCCGTAGAAGCGCGCGCCGGCGGCCTCTGGTAGATTGGGCGGCAGCAACTTGATTTCTACTAGTTGGTGTTTCCACAACAAGGGTTGCACTCATCTAGCCATCTCCAACTTCTGATCAGGGGTACCTCCAACCAACTAAAAACGGGTTGAGGCGTGACCTGAGCGTTAGCGCCCAGGGAGCTAGCTCCATGTCCACTAGAAATCAGCCAGGTGTGACAGGGAAGGCAGTAACCTATTAGTTACTGAGGCTCTTGGAAGGGGTGCTGTGCTGTGTGATAGCATCGCCCGAGCCTCAGCGTTTTCAATGTCAGAAGAAGGCATTTTCAAGAACATGAAGAATTTCAGGAGAAGGGAAGTTCTCCAGGGATGACAGGATAAATATATGTGGACTTTAGCCCGCTTGGGTTTTGCGGATACGGTCTGGAGATAAACATGAGGACGCTGTTGCTGTAGTTTCGAAATGGCAAGTTAGGGCCTGGCACTTTTCTTGCCCTGTTGCATGACGCCCTCGATATCCATCTGGTTCGATAATCGCGAGCTCTGTCGTGCACAGTATATGTCCTTGAGCCCGGCATGATAAGAGGACGTAAGAATGTCGGTGTCTTTGTCAATCATAACCCCGTCCCTGTTTAGGGGGGAAGTTGTCATGCAGCTCAAGCGGGTCATTCCCAAAATGTTTATAAAGTGTGACATCTATTCATTTCTTTGTTTTAAGGGCAGGAAGCATCTGGTCTGGCCTCGGGTGTTTGAGATTCTCCTTTGCCAGCTGCTGATTATGAACTCCGTATACACCTCATTGCGATGCTAGGCATATTGTACTACTGCATTATCGGCCAATAGAGCCTCCGTATGGATGCATAAGATCCGCAGGTCCAGCGTATTCATTGTGATCGTTCCTCGTTATCTAGTGACAGTTCCGTATGATGTTTAGGGACCCGGTGGACCCCCACTATGGTAGCCGGGTCGACCAGAGAAGTGGAAGCACTCATGGCCGAGGCCAGGTGCAGTAGATGTTTTGTATAAGGGGAGCAGGTCCAATCCCGCGGCATGCATCCGCTGATACGACGGCATTGTCTGTCGCAGCGGTCTCATCTCCCGCCGCTAGATGTAGTGGCGCGGGTGACGGTTGGGGTGTTCACAACGACTGGAGCAGCATCCGCCTGTGCTGTCACGGCAGCACAGGCTAGTCAATTAGAACAGGTTCTGTCCTTAGACCCGGTGTGGGCGGAGCAGGTACAAAAAATAACGCGCGGTCGTTGAGCTCGACCAGGACCACCGCTCGAAACCCATGATAGCTTGGACCGTCAGAAGTGGGTGGATCAATATGGCTCTTGTGTTCTATCGGACCGGAGAGACTAGACTTGCAGTTTCTTGTGGGTGTGGTTGAATCACGCACACCGTAGTGGCCATGAACATTTCCTTATGCCCGCAGAGCCCCTAGGATAAGACTTTACAGTAGAGGTTCCGGTGTCGATTGGATCTGCAGTTACGGAGGCGAGTGCCTGAGAACAGTGTCATTTCCCTGTTCTTTCTGGGTTAGATCAAGTTTGTCTGCATGATCAAATCAACGGTGAGAAGCGGAGGGTAGCAGCGCCTTGAAACAGGCAAGTCAATAAAGCCGGCGATACGACATGCACGTTGCGTGCTGTCTTGGCCAAAGGCGCGCCGGGCGCTTTTATACGTAGGTTTGGTTTGCCATCTTTAGCTTGTACTTGAGAATGCAAGCCGAGCCGCAGGGGCAGGGTCGCGTCTTCGTTCATGGGTACAGACCGAATCGCCTACTTCTCATGGTTCGCAATCGTTCTGGAGGGCCCCACCCAGCCTCTAAATGGCGTTCGCACCAGGAGACACCCCTGGCTCTGCGGGTACGACGGCCATGCGGGGTTCCATCACATGCCAGGTATACAAATTAGCATTGGTGTGAAGAGGTGGAGATTTGTGTGGATGTTGCTCTGTGTTATGTGTTCTGGCGCGGTCTCGACCAAACAGCTGCGTTGTAGGCATCGAACTTGGCTTTCTCCTTTTGGCTGTTCACCCTGAAGTGACGAAATTCAGCAGAGCTTTGGAATTGGCATACATGCTCTAGCTGGCTACTGCGTAAACCCAAGGGGATAAAATCAATACTTCGATCGCACGCAGGGTAACATCCTTAGGATGAGGTTGAAGTCGGTAATATACGTAACCAAGGGTTTGCGTTTCCAAGCATTTCGGATATGCCCTTGTCAATCGAGGTATAAAAAACAGACAGTGCCTCAAGTCCGCATCTGCTGGTCCTTGTGTCTGGATATGCAAGAACTGCGGGCAGATATGTGTTCCCAACATTTGCTGTCACCTTTAGGGTGGGTCCAAGATCGAGGCCAATCGCCTCCCTAATGCGTTCAGTGATTACAGCCCCATTTCACGACGGCTAGAGCACAGTTATATATCAAAAAAGGCGTTTCTAATCGACCTGCTGTCGAAACTCAACACCCTGAGCTCTCGCTCGGTGTCCTCAGCGTGAGGAGAAGAGTTCTCAAGGAAGGATAAAAACCGAGGGAGACAAAGGGAGTCTCGCAACCACACTGACGTGCCTCATCAGACACTCCCAGGATCCGACGACGACACATGGCGAAGGTTGTTAAGGTCTTCGAGCAAGAAGGAAAGTTCAGAAAAGCCGGGGCAAGGGCGCGATCCCACGTGTGCGCACGAGAAGGCATATGTAACGGGAGCAATGTTAAAACCGACCGACCGTGCAAGGAATGGAGTGGAAGAACATGAAATACCGAGCCCTCGAAGTCGCCTGCACAGAGGTGCGCGGAATTCCTTAGGCGAGGAGGAAAACGGTCACTGGGATAGGCCATATCCCTGCCCCCAACGACTCTTGAACGAAGTAATAAAGTTAAGACACTATATACCAGGCCTAACTGCCGTCGACCCAGTCCGGTCCTGTTAAACTAACTGGTCTTCCTGGCGGCGAAGAGGAAACAGGACCAATTGATCCGGCCGCAGTACCTAGACATGTACGCTGGGCCAGCGGTCTTTTCCAATGATCAATCGAAGTTCTGCACGGATTACAACCGCGTCTCGTGAGCTGCAGTCGAGTATCAACAGATAAAGTCCTGTTGAGCTTCGGTTCTGCAAAATGCTCGCATCCTCTCTGGGTCGTATTCGGCAGGGCAGTAACCGTACGTGCACTTCCTTTTAAGGAGGCAAGCCCTACCGGCTTGTCAACTGGCATCGAATCATCAAATACGTTTCAAGCAGTCCAGACAAGTGCTGGTGCGCTTTCAGACGTACTGAGTGGGTATCTCTCTAGTACAGATGCGGCTCGATGGATCCAAAGCATTGCGTCAAGCATACTGAACAAGTCGGCTATCTTCGAAGAACGTGAATAATTTTCGGTAAAGGAGTCGTTCTGGGCACGGGGAAGAATCGGCATTCGGTACTCCACTCTCCCCTTGCTGTTCATTCTCCTTATCCGATGTGCTCGTAAATTAGCTCGATCACTTGGTCAGCGGCTAGTAATTGTTGCTGCTGGCGTTTTTCCAACGATCTGAACCCTTGCGGCTTCTTCCAGGTATCGTATACCAAGCTGTCCCATAAGCTCCTGGGGCGATGTTGGGCTATTTCCCGCGTCCGTTTTGAGATCTCTGATCTCTGCATGAACAAAAATGTGGAGAAGCGGACGGGGTTTTCCTCGAAGGCAGGAACGCCGCGTTCAGCGTCGTTCTTTTGGTGTAATGGAGAGACATCATATATCCATCACGATCCTGAACGTATGTAGTCAGGAGGGGTCATGCTTTCTGGTTTCTCCGACTTTGTTTGGTGAACCACAATCGCAAATCCATTTATGGGATTTGGCTTTCTGTTGGCGATCTCCATCAGGACTCCACAGGACTGTGTCTGCTCTTGTAACAGCGCAGGAGAAGACTTGATAATCGAATCGAATCGAATTATCAAAAGCTTACCGAGGGGACCCAATCATCACTAGGTACTTACATAGATTCGCTCACCAGCTCTATTTGCTCTCATCGAACGTAAATCTTACGATTGTGCGAGAATAATCAGGAGTGTCACCGACCGCTGGTATGGCGTCCTGTTTGAGAGGCTCAGGATGGCAGCGGCGGTCACCCTGTTTAGCAACGCTTGTATCCGACTCGGAATCCGACATATCTGAATTAATTACATATGTGGGACGAGATGCCAGCGCTGTCGTCGTCCGAATCCTTGGCACTTGCATTCGCTGGTCAGTCTGGTCTGCCTGGCTTACTGTATCGCGGTGTTAACGATGATCTTTGTTTCGGGGTTGCCGTCGGCGAGTGCTGAATACTCAGCGTCTGAGAGTGTGCAAGTAAATCGTGCCTGTTGATGCGGGATGGCGACCACCCATAGAACTTTTTTTTCTCTCCACGTCCGCAGAATCGCTAACCGATCATTTGTCATTTGCTGCACATTTCGCGCAGCATTATCACACGCCTTCTGTGCGCGGAAATGCTAGCTTGTCTACATACTGTATTGCCCCCTGTTGCGGGTAACTTTCGAAGCCGTTGCCTTCTGTGAGTTTCCCCTCCCTTCAACGACCTCCTTCAAAGATTCCGCGTAAGTCGACACCGGTGATATAGGCGTTCCAAAGTTGAGATGCTGACTGTGCCAATAGACTTGTAGCTCCTGACCGCACCGCACACCACCTCGGCCATCCATGACACGGAAAGGTGCAAGTAATCTCCACGGCTGGATACGCGATCTCGAGTATCAAGCATGTATTCACTAGAATATAAGTCGTACAGCACCCTGCGCCGTCATTTCGTCACCGTGGAAGAGAACGACCACCGCCCCGATGCTCTCGTAGAAGGCTCTTTCAAGCCGCAAAAGACGTAAACGCTCGAGCTTGCCGAGGAAGAGGGGCTGAGGAGCGATCGTCGTTCGAAGATATCTAGATCTCATCTCTATATGTATACCTCCCAGACAGGATGGGTAAAAGCGCGCATCCCATCCGTTGATAGCCACCACCGCCATTGCAATAGCCAGCATCAGAAGTTGTCGAAGACGATGCTCTGGTTCTAGCACACCAGGACGCATTACCACAAGACTGGTCACTCTGTCCGCTTGTCTGCCTGTCGTAGTGTCGAAAGGCGTAAGGGTGAGGGTCAGTCTCTTGCCGAAGACATGCTCGATTGGGGTCGGTGTCCTTGTTTTGCAGTAGTTTCCAAGCGGAGAGGTGAGGGGTCATCTAGAGCAACGTATAGTTCGCAATTCCGGAAGTATACAGGTCTAAAAAGGCGAAGTACACAGGGTGGTAGAAATTGTGGCTCATGGGTGCACTAGAGGCAGCGATAGCTTTCTGTTCCCTCAAACGCCGTTCCGGTCATCGAATGCAAGCCTTTTCGCCTTTTCTCAGCAACCTTCCTTCAGACGAGGTAAACTCAAGAGCTCTCGACTTCAGGTGACAAGATTTTACTCCGTAGGCTGAGCAGCTTTGGAACCGAGGAAATATCAATATCGGATACCATATTCGAAGGCATCATAATGGCCTTCTGAGCCGTCCAGTAAACAGAGACCTGATTCCGCAGCAGGGCGTCGAGTTTCTTCCCCTCTTGTAACACTTGATTGGTCCGACGCTATCGACCACCTAACGGAATCCTGAATCGGGAAGACCACCGACTGGCCGCGCCCACGTCCGTCCTCTTGATCCTGCAAGTCCCAGTATCGGTTACAGGAACCAGCTACCTAAACCAGTGCCAGGGTCTGATTGGGACCACAACTTCAAGAACCATGCGCATCAGGGGGGTGGGTAAAACGAGGCGTTTAAGATAAAGATCAAATTAATTGTTGAAAGGCCTGGGAAGTCTTGCGGCCCCCTCCGGCGCTTGCATTCGCGTCCATGGATCGGAAGGTTGAATCAATTAATGCCCTTTGAAACCCATCGCATGTGGGTGAAATGAGAGAAACCCTGGGCTTTGACTTGAGAATTCTACGTCCGTGGATCTGCGTGGTTAAGCACGGAGCACGACCCTCCCACCCTGGTAATCGCGAATTCATCGGCCGCGGGCGAAGCCTTGTTTCGCCATTTGTATGAGGTGGGGACGCATGCATATTGCATGGTCCAGCTGGACCTGCAGGTGGTACAGTACCAGCCGAGATCAAGGCCGCGCTTGTATAGTGTTCTAGCGAGGATCTGCGACCGCACTTAACGGCTATGTCAACTGCGGGCAAAGCACACGCACTACACTACGTCCATGATCTTGGAGTCTTGCCGCCCATGTAGATAAGTTCCACAGGAAGGTTGATCAGTACAGCCATAATTCTTGGTCCAGGATTAGGTGGTTCCACGCGGAGAGGGTCCCGAATGGAGGGTTGTGTCGGCTGGCCTCTAGAAACACGGCCGGTCCACGGTGAGCTGAGCAGTTGCAGCTGCCCTTGGCAAACTGCGAGTTGAAATTGTGGGTCTGCTCTTGAGGAAACGTTGGCTGAATACTTGTGGTTCGGTTTGTTGACTCGACGCGTGATTCGGGGAGTAGAGGGCATATCATCAATACGTAACATCCACTAGGAGTGAGAGTACTGTCTGTCTGGATAGTCCAGGATTTATTGTATTTGCTGCTACAAAAGCGTCTGAATTGAAATAGTACTCGCGGAGACTCATAGTGTGTGCCTCTCGATGAGTACGTCAAGAAAAGGAGAACCATCTTGCTTCAGCGTAGATGTTTTCTTCAGAGTCTGGGACCTGGCCAGGGCCCTCGACTGCTCTACCTTGAAGGACTAAGGATGCCGCAACTTCCCCGTGTGTTTCAGTCATAGGATGGTTATCTGGTTCTCTTTTATTCTAGCGAGCTTCTCGTTACCCGCCCGCCAGCCAGCCAGCCAGGCACCGGGCAATATGGCATGGCATGCCGAGGCACGGTGGTCTCAAGATACCGGATCGCGACTAAACTGAGTAGGCTTCTGAAGTACTGTCCGATGCCCACCGGCGCCCAGACCACGAGGGCCACGCTCGCTGCACCATTCGGTGCCCGGGATGCTGAACACGGTCAAGCCAGCCGCGAGCATCTGCAGGCAGGCGGCAAGTTTCCCTGGAATAACTTCCCGGAGTCGCGGGCCGTGCAAGGCTGCTACTAGTAGCAGGCGAGGCGGAGCCCAGAAGAAGAGAGCACGTGCCAATGGAATGGATTGTTGCTCACACGCAAGCGGACATGGACAAGGACGTATGTTTCGCTAGATCCTTGCCCCGTCCTGATCGCGGATACTGACCCCCTTTCGAATGCAATCAAATTGGGATTGCTCTCTGAGACCTTCCCGACAGTTCATAGCCTGAAACCTTGAGTCGTGTGTTTGTTGATGGTGTTCGTGTGTGCATGGACGAGCCCCGCGCGAGCGAGACTCTAACCACCTTCTCTCGCGGACCGCTGCAATCCTGTTCATAGCGAAATCTCAGGGACAGCAACGATTCTTCTGTGCTGCAGAGTGTGAAGTGAACCAAGCATCTGCTGGCCGTTCGACAAACTGGGTGCCCCCCAGTCCACGGCCATTGCGACTCGCGAAGCGCGCTTGTCCCAGGCTCCACGAGGCGTGCCCATTGGCATTGGTGAGGGGCCCACTCCACTGGTGGTTGGGTAGTATAGGTGCCACGGGGACTTGTCCACATGCTATGTGTGCGTAGTGAGGGCGACGACATCACGCGGCGCCCCGGGGACGGTATTGCGAAGCCGCCGCCGCAGCATCGTCGTCTCCGGGCTGTACAGAGCACAGTCAATTCTCTGCAATCGCGTGGTGAACAGCGCTACATACCCAAAAGCAACCCGAATCACCGCAGCTGCCGGCAGCGAAGCGAGCGCAAGGAGTATCGCTCCTTGGAAATCAGGCAACGCTGACAAACTGACCCAAATGCAGCCGGAGAGGGAGGGTCAGGCCGAGGCGTCATTAGAGGACGGCCGCGGCCGCAACGAACTGCCGAAGCAGGCATTCTGCGAGACTGTTGGGAATGAATCCCAAAAATCGAAGAAGGGGTGTAAAGTGCAAAGGGAGAAGAATGCGGGAGCAGAGAGCAGCAGCAAAGATTCACAGGGTCAAGCGGATCTAGTTCACAACGCCCAGCAAATAGTGACATAGCTCTGTGTTGTAGCACTCATTCTGATTCACAGGCATAATAGGAGGTGGCAGTTGTCCAATTTGATGGCTAAGTACCACCTTCTTAATAAAGCGCCGTGGCTCTTCGACTTGGACATTCCTGCTGCCTTGGGTAATCGACGCATGGCTGCAATGCTGGGAGGTGTAAGCTGCGACGAAGGCTCGTCTCTTAACTAGGTTCAGCTTGGATCCCTAGTACGAGAGAAACCGAGCTTAATAAGTACCCCAAACGCTAGAATTGGGATGTCCAATCGCCACAAGAGGTCTGCTGCACGGCAGCAGGTTCCTTCGTATCGCTGGGTAGCTCGCAGGTACCTGTAGGTTATGGTCCATGTATAGCTGACCTCTAGGCGTAGCAAACGATAGTTCTTTCTGCATCCAGAGAGGTTTCGATTTTGGCCCACCGCAGGAGTATGTAACAGGGTTACATTATGGTGACATGCGTCCTGTCACTTAACAAGATCCTTGGCCACATCGGACTTCCTGTCAGACAGAGGGATAAGTGTTAATGTGAACGGCTCTGCCGCCGCCACAAATTGACCAGGAGCCTAGAAAAGATATGGTAGCATATTGTCAAAAGAGATGAGACAGCTATGAGTAGCTCCACGAATTCTATCAATTCCTGGTGTTAATCGAATGCACATCCCTCAAAGTTATTTGCGGTCGGGTATGAAAGCATTTCCCGGGGCCCTCGTCATTAGAACCAGAAGAGTGTCTAATCCCTTGCGATACGGAAACTCCACCCTGTATGGTATAAGATATATCGCTCCCCGTTGATCATGATTGTGTGCATCAACTAGCCGATGGCTATACCATCTGTGCAAACACGCCGAATGCTCGGCCAAGAGAACACACCGGATTAGAATGAGGTTTGTTTTTCTAGCATTGATCTCAATGGGGATAACGAAAGCCTCGCGCGATAAAGGAAACAGGGCCTTTCTGGCATGTCCCATCCCATCCACAAATAGTGTACCGTATATGTATAACCGGCTCATCCGTGAGCGCCTCGCTACTCGACGCGACTTCCAGCATCCAATGAGACAATTAGGTCCATCACACCTGTACATTCATCAATGCATCCTCATCCTCGGAATCCGCACCACTTGTGCAGATGTTGGTGCCGACACCGATTCAGTCTTCGCGGTTTTCCTACGGCACTCTATGTCCGCGGCACTCGGAGCTTCACACACACCCAGGAACTGTCCTTGCGGATTCTCTACAGCACATCTTGCATGACGCTTCTTTCCCGGGTCGAGCGAGGTGGAAGTCGGTTCCGGGGTCGTCTGGCCGTCCCAGCCATGTGTAAATGTGTGGCTCGAAGGGCCACCCTTCTTTTCTTTTCTTTCCATTCCAAGGTACGACAGCCCTCCCACACGGTGAGGAGATATGATCTATGTAGTTGCTCAAGAAGTCGTGCCGTGGGCAGTCGCCAGACAGGATAGGACGGGTATTACCTGTTGACTGTGCTGAAGCGCCTGGTCTCATATTCTGTGTGGGAGCCGGAAGCTAGAAGTCATCGTGGTGCTGCACCACGTGACTGCCGCCGCCGCTGACTAATTCTACCGCTAACATTACCCATCCACTTGATCATACTCCCACAGAGCCGTGTGAGCGGCTTCATCGTCACTCGTGGTTAATTCCGCTCCCGGCCCATAGAACCCGAATTCCCACACGATTGCCGTAGCAACAGGCGCCGTGATTCTTCTGGTGGATGTTTCGTTGGCGCACGGCATATGCGACACCACGTACCAATAGCCCCGGCGCAGGAAACACCGCATTAACAGGATCATTATCTGCAGACGAGATTCTGTCTAAAAAGAAACCAGGCAACGGGATAGGGCGTTCGCGATCGAGGAGTATCCGGAGTCCGCGAAAAAGAATCGGTCGACCTGCTTGATGCGAAGCTATGCTGAATTACTGGACCCTTTGGTAAAAGCTGGTAACAGATATCCCGGAAAGTATTTCATTAACTTTGTCAATTTCAATGTCCGGCTCAGCAAGCTAAGACGGCTAGGCCGTCACGTAGCTACCTCTTTTGGAGAAATTTGTGTATGAGCAATTGGATACTTGGATGCACTTGCACGCCTCCATGTGCGTCTTTCTGGGATATAGCGCTAGGTATGGAGTGAGTGGCTCACTGGAATCACATACGCTAGGGAACAAGGCTTGCGCATGCAGGGGGGTGAGCGGAAGACACATACCCCTCGCCTGGCCCGCTTGTTCGAATATCATGATGGAAATTGGTCTGATAACGTTCAGGACGTGATCTGTGGTTGCCTCATTTGTGTGCCATTCCGCATCCATAGCCTACTACCCTTATAACCGGTCGGAGTAGAACTCAGGGACTTTAGTGAACAAAAAAGATTCCCCGAAATTGAGACTCTGTTCGCAGGAAAAACGCCTATTACCGCCTGAATATCTACTATAAATATTTTTGAGTAACCGCGCAGCGATGGACTTGGTGCCATCTTTCTAGTTCCGAATGGAGAGTCAAGGGGTTGTCACCGGAGCCGGTTTCAGGTGAAACCGACTGTCGTATTTAATTTAGCACTGGAATATTTTCCCTACTTGTGCTCATAGATCCTGTGGGAAGCAGAAGGCCCTGTATGACGGGCAGAGAAGCCCCACAGAGATGTGTACCCTATCCACTGCGTGTCCCATTCAGCACGTCCCATTCTTGACGGTCTCCCCACAGCCAGAGAGGTCTCCAAAGGATGGCCAGAATAAGATTCCATTGTCCCCAATCCGAACTGCTTACTCCTTGTACGACCCAATCTGTTGGATTAGCGTCAAGTACGCTCCATTCTGTTGGGATAGCGGTATCAATCGCATACAGCGCATGGTCTATCGAGCGGAGAATCAAATGAACCTGGAAGAACGGCAAAACAGAGCCGCGCGGGATAGTAAGAAGCCGAAGATTACCAATTTCGACGGTTGCAAAAAGTGAATCAAAAACGGGTCGGCCCCTCTCATGCGAGCGACGACAGCTCAAGTGCCCTCTCCAGTGTGGGAGAGAACCGCATTGAGTGAGATAGGCTACGTGCATCAATTGGCCATGCGTTCCGAAGCTGGTTGCCAATTCGTGACAGACGTGACACATAGTCATGTTGGCAAAGATAAAATAAGGCTGGCTTGGGCATAGCGCAGGGGAGGAACGAGGTGCCTCCGCTTTGCCCTGTTTTGTAGTTGGGATGATACTAGAACGGCAGGTTTGAAGATTATGAGCCGAATCGAGGAAGGAGCAGAGATCTAATAAGGATAAAGCAGAACAGGTTCGAAGCGCAGGAAAATCGCTTGTCTTGTCTTTTTTTGGGCTTAATCTTAGCCAGATTCCATAATGCATGGACTGGTGATATGGCCTGCTACCATATCCAATATAGCATTGTCCAGAAAACTATCCAGGATGCAACGTGCCATCCCTTCAAGAGCCGCGTAGCTGTTCCCCTGGGCAAATTATGCGCCTTGACAAAGACTAGGTAGCCTCCTTCGTTCCTGAATGCTATCTTAATTGGCGAAAGAGGGATTTCTTGCTCCTTATCAATTCTCCATCTGTGTTTGCTTTGACGACAAGCTGGGTGCCACTACCGATGATTCTTCGGGATTTCTGGGCTAGTATTATACTAATTCGATTCTGTCGATGGTTTGCATCTCAGGAACAGCCATGCCGTTCCTACATAAGCTCAGACCGAGACCGTAACTGGATTTGGGTCACTGGTTGGAGCGTCAATTTCTCTCTGATCAGATTGAGGGCGCACCGAGACAAGGATGCCCAGCTAGCTTGCAGTCCTCGGACCGCACGGGGGATAGGCCCAGCAAGGAGGGACAAACCCGCATCATGCTCTAGATGTATAGCTCTCTGAGATGGCTAGGCTTGCCATCAATTTTCAGACCATCCTGGGCTTGGATCATGTATGTCTTGTGAGGCAAGCGTAGTCTTCCTCACCCAAACCAACGCATGCTTCATGTCGATTGGTAGGCCATGCTCAGTTTTAACATCAGCATCTTGCAGCGTTGAAGCGCGCTCTGTCCAGTATTGTTTCTATTCATCATCGGCAGACTTGGCTCGGCCTGTGTGGTATAGATCTTCCTTGAGGTAGCAATCCAAGAATGGATCTGACCATCTCTCCTTCTCTCGTTGTGCTAGACCGACCCGCTAGACCGCGACCTGAATACTCTTTAGCTTGAATCGGCAGTATTTCGTTTCCGGTCTAAGTTCCAGGATGTCACGTCGTCCAGGTAATGTGGTACCGACGGGCCGCCCATCGTTCCACGATCTTAACCGGGGCTATTTGTCGGTAAGTGCTAATCCTCCTTTGAAAGAGGTGGCATGCTTGTGTATAGGGGGAACCCACTCCCTCCCTGCAGGTAGGTGCCTCTTCTCGGACACTGATGCCTCGTGGTGCACGATAGCCCAGTCCCAGGAGTCCACATATCCCAAGATCTCAACGATCAATTCAGTCTAGAAGACACCGAGTGGGCACGGCATGACATCTAGTCTCTCGCCAAGCTCGCGACACTAGCAAACGGGAGCAATGAAACGAAACACATCAGTAACTCTGCCCATTTGTTCGAGAGATTGGGCCTACCGCCGTCACAAGAACGAGGTTTCCACAAGATTCTATCACAGCGAGATTCACCGGTCCTGTTCCTTGCAGGCTCGACCTGGAACCGTCGTTGTCGGTGCCCTCTGAAGCTTTCTGTTTAGCTGACAAGAAGCTAACTTCCTTCACTTTCAACTTGTGCTCGATGGATACCCCATTTCCCATCTTCAAGTTGCCTCATAACTCCCCTGGCCCAACGCCATGTAGACCCTGTGCCATAGACCATCAATGAGAGCCCGGGTACACGAGCGGGGGGGCTCTTCTATATGGTTCCATGCGGCAAGTATCATGACTTTTCTCCTGAGGCCAACTTATTTCTCGGCATTCGGATTTCCCCGCCCCCTGCGCCCCGCTCAAATCGATAAGTTGGCCTGAACGCCCTTGTGAACTGTTCTTGCGGCCAGATTCTCAAACCGACAAGTGTCACTGATAGAAGCTCCAGTCGTGGGGCTATGGTGTAAGCCGCCTGGGTCTGGAGGCTTCGCCAGGTTTGTTTCAGGTGGTGGCCACTGAAGTTACACTGCGTCTTTCTGTAGTGTCGAACCGTCGCCAGACCTCCGCTCTCCATCTCGCTTCGTGCAGTCCCAATAGGACCGCCGAGAGAGAATCAATGTAATTATACCACCGGTGTACGCCAGCGCGCCAAAGATCTCGCCATCCCAAATACCGATAGACAATCAGAAGCAAAGGAGCATGAAAAAGGCGAACCCGCACAGAGCTCCGTGGAACCCTGCCAGCCCAACTCCACGGGGCCAGCAGGTTGATACTGTGTGGTTTCGAACAAAATCAGGGTAGCTCAAGCCTTGGCCTTTTGTTTCCTCAGAGGGCGTCGGAAGCTTGGGATGTATCCGGACTCTCTAGGGTCCTAAGGATCTTGAGCATGTATGAAATGCTTAGACTCTGATGCCTAACCATCGATGCGCAAATGTAAGCAGTCTGGCAGAGTACAGTAATCTGCCCGCATCCGCGCGGGTCTCTTCATCGGCAGTATTGAGAAACCCTGCGTCGCTCATCCCGGGAATGGTCCGGGGCAGAACAGGGTAGGAATGTGTTGGCGATGCATCCTGCTTGGTTGCTTTTAGGGCACAACCGACGCAGAGATGGAAAATCGGCATCACCAACACGGGCAGGACATCTGGCCTTCCTTCCATTCTTCAAGCCATTCCTCTATATACATACTGCGAGAAGCAGTGGTATCCACGTTGATATGCGCACACTAGCCGACAGGTAAAGGGAATCCATGGCCCGTTTCAATACCATGACTTGAGGCTGGTTCACGATCGATCACAGGGTCTCTTGCACGCGACAACAAGATCGCAGACTATCTCGTCTGCAGCCTTCCTCAATGACCCAATTTCCAAATCTGGGCGGGCCATGGGCGAAATATATACAGCCTTCATCTTCGAACAACCAGCGCACACTGTTCACGAACGGGAACTTCTGCTCCGTCGTCAACGATTTCTTGCAAGCCGAAACCGCAACCACAATTTCGAGACTGGCATATTCGGATTGCCTTTCATCTAGCTCCTTAAACGTCAGCGGATGGAGGTTTTCCGACGCAGGAGCAGAGGAAGAAGTACGGATGCCCGGATGCGTGTCCAGAGGGCCTGCTTCGGGCTACCATTACCCTCGACGAAAGGCGTTCATTAGCCGCACTGTCCTTTCTGGAGACTTGTGCACAGGGCACTCACTGTGCACCGAAAGCGTCGACCAGTTGTGCGTGACATTTCTCGGCACCTTCTTCAACGTTGGCGGAAAGTGCCTCTCATTCCAATACTGACACCGGGGACCCTGGTCATCGCGAAATGAGTTTGTTGTGCGTGGCTCCCAAGTTTTAGTCTCCCTTTCCTGCGATCGTACTTCTCTCATGCAGCGTACAAGAGGCAGAAGGTCATCTTCCCTATCAAACCAGGGAAGTTATTCAAATACCCCAAGTCGTATCGCACAGCCTATGACGAGCAAAAACCACAAGGATGCGCAGAACAGGTCAGTGATACATACCTTCACCCCTCGAAATACCGTCCTGTATTGGGAATATAGGGAAATACACCCTTCTATACGCAATATTCCGGGCCAAGGGCCGTCCGACTACGGCCTGCTATCTCACGTTCTGATACGTCCGGACATCGATATGGGCACGCAAAACCCGTCCCATCCACGGCGTGCCAGTCTTTGCGGCGCGAAGTCTCTTACAATTCACACCGTTGACAAGCGAGGATAACACTCCAAACCAGTCCTGCAGCCAGTGCCAGCTATTTCGGATGTTGTTAACAGTGAAGGCGTGCGGTACTAGGTCGATGTCGTCACCTATCCTAGCTCGGACGCGAGGTGGGACACCCCAACTGGTAGTATCCCGCCCATTTGTTGCGTATCTGCCTGCTGCCTGAGCCTGAGCCTGATGTCTCATATTGGATGTCCGTCTGACCAAGCTTTGTCTCAAGTTGCGACAGGGCCAGACCAGACCCGGGATCCTGGATCCGCAAAAGGTTTCTCCTAGGGTCTTCGGTGATAATTATGGTGGTGGTGTATGGTGACCGTGTCCGCAGGGCGTCCAATGTGGAGAATTAAAGCGCCCAAGGAGCCCCTTCGCTCGAATCAAAACGTTCCCAGCCTCATTCCCCTCCCCCCGTCCCCCGGCCACTTGGTCAAGTTCTCGGCGTGCCTACCTGCATTGCCATGTTGCTACGGCGATGCAGTCTCTCCGATAAATCATCGATATGGCTTTTTTGCAAATCTGTCCCATATATTCCGATTTTGTGGCCCCGCAAGGAAGGGTGCCACTCAGGAAGAACCAAGCGCTCGGTCTCGATTCGCGTCCCTAGGAGCACTACTGTCTGTGTTTGCTCTCTTCCTCACATGCACACGCCACAAAGGCAGGCAGGGAGGATTACGTGCATAGTTCCTCATTCCTTTCCTCAAGTCACAGGGCAATAAGTAGGGAAAGGTATGATGAGACTCTGCAGCGATTGTAGCGGGGTAAGCTAGGTATCATTTGTGAGGATGCCCTTCATCGCGGGGAGTAGTGCACACATGCACCCGGAAGCGTATGAGCCCCATGGCACTAACTGAAACCCTTGGGCCGGCTCTGCAGGACGGGACGGGACGTGACGATATAAGGGGTCCTGTGTACATCTTCCCACCGTACCGTGGCGATCGGATATCGAAAAGCCCGGGGAGCGAGCGCGTCGCGGCATTGAAAGCACGGAAGAACAGAACGTAAGGAATTGTTGAGTTATTCGTTGTCCTTCTCCCCTGTCCTGTGCCTAAGGCGTGCCATTACCCTTGTCCTTGCCATGTAATCGTCCGGCGGTGATGTTGTCTTGTAGGGGCGGGTCACACGAAGGTGAATGCAAGCCCTCTCCAGTCCTAACTTGAAGCTCCCGAGACAAGAGAAGGTGGAACTCTTAAATCCAAAACCATATTCCGATGATGTTGTGTAGTAGGCCAGCAACGATAAACGGCCAGACAGCTTACCGGCAAACGACCAAGAGTTAAGTTCCCGGCTACACATCCGCATCAACGGCTGTTTTCAAATCAGAGTAAGCCAAGTCCGGTGTGATGGCCGCGAGTTCAATCGGTCACCGACAAACCTATTCTTCGGTCTGGAACTACCATGTCAGTTATATACACTCGATCTACGCTAACTCTTTCTTTGTGGGGGATTTGCTTACCTACTGCACGCAAAGAGCACAACACAACACAACACAATGCACGCATCTGGGCAGTAGTAGTACAACCAGTGCGCAGGATGTCTTCAGTATGCGAAGGGTATATACTCCTGACGACACATAGCTCGTCTTGATCATGATTGCCGAGGCGACTACACTATATATGGCTTGCGCACGGCCTAAAACACAACATTAGCATCTGCAAGAATAGCCCAGGGTAGCGTACCTAGGATATAGAAGGGACAACAAAATCTAGAAGGGCCAGTGGCTCCAATAACATCAACGGCCGCCGTGCGCTGGGAAAAGGACAGCATCTTCGGGACAGCCAAGGCTTTTGACAGAAGTATCAAACCACGCTTTATGCTCATTCAATGCCGTCGAGGTCTCCGAGTCTTCGATAAAAGCAGTCGGTGCAGGGTTAGGTCACCGAGTATTGTTGTTGTGGTTCCCTGTATGCTCTCGGAGCGTTTCGACTGCATCGATGGTGTGCATGGTGGGGAGGTGGGCAGGACGATCGATATCAGTAGTTGGATATGCGTATCATCCCCGCGGCGAGTTCAGCAGGGTAAGGTAAAGGTCGAGGCTAACGGCCACCACTTTCGAAGTTCAGTTTAAAAAGGTAGGAAAGGTCCGCCGTCAAGGATGCACCCCAGACCCAGAGCCGCCTGTTGATAGCCATCTAGGAAAGAGTTTTCGGCCAAGGGTCTTCTGCATTTCAGATATAAAGAGGTCTTTCGTGTGCTCTGGTATTGGGAAAGTGCTGTGGCTGGCAATAAGCACAAAGAAAATGAAAAAGGACGCAGGTGGAGGAGACGGATGGACAGCATTCGAAGCGGCTTTTCTGGTATGTCATGAGCGATCTCGCCGGGACGTGGAGGGCATCAAGACCTGGGGGGGTTTGATTGAGCCAGCCGATCGATAAAGGCGCCCCAGTTGAAGGGTCAGTCAGTATAGTTAGTTAGGGCTTTCCGATGTGCTGATTGACGATACTGGGGGTTTCAGTCTGGAAATCTTAATGAAAGAAGAGATAAAGGAAGTGGGAAACGAACAAAAAGCTGCTTTCCCGGATAATTGAAAGGGAGAAAAAGTGGAGTGGATCCAGGGATACCAGCCCTCCGGGATGGGTGTAGAGATAGATATGGAAGAAGAAAAAGCCCCAACACAGGGCCTGGCGGGGTTTATATACATCCAGGCCGGGGCGGTCTAGGGCTAGGGCTAGGCTGGTAGTGAAGACGGAGAGGGGAGCAAGCAAACATTGAATGAAGCACGTATGGTAGAGAAAGGAAAATACTAGAATATAGTCACTTTTGTCATTTTGTGAAGTGTGGGGGGCTTCACCAAGGTGGGCGGATAGGATAGAATCCTTCAAGGAATCAGCCAGGCAGATAGTAGGTGAATCCTTGCTTACGGAGTCCTTAAGGTACGATGGGCGGTAGTGTTTTGTTTAATATGGAGGAAGCGGAGGAAGGTTGGGTGGCAAGCAGGAAGACACGCGTTGTTGTCCATGCTGCGGCATACAAACAAACACCGGATGCAGGTCTTTGGCTACGCATCTTGGTAGATGCACGGATCCATGTGTGCTGTAGGAGAATGCTCGGTTGCTGTCTCCCAACCGCCCGGCCCCTTCCATTCATTACCCCAGCCGTTACATCGCATCACATCGCATCGCCTCGCATTACATTCATCGACGTGGACGAGCAGCAGTCGCTACTACATTATGCCATTGCCACATGAAAACGCAAACAAAATGCAGTCTAGCCCTAGACAGGATCACTCCCTTCTTATATCCGCTTGGCAGGGTGAAAGACATACGGCAAGAGTTACGAGACCCTCATACTCTGTTTGATAGCGAACACAGGCCCCCCGGCAACAGGCATATCCACGCTTCTGTCCGGCTATATAGATACAGTACTCAAAACAGAGTAGGATTGAAGTAAGGATGTATGCAGTATGCAGAGGTCGATACGTACAATTCCGTGAGTCCGCGCCTGGAACTTCGCCTACTTGCTACGTACGATAAACGATTGTTTGACAGGTGGCTCTAGGACCTAGGTAGATAGACCCGAAACAACTCAATCTCAAGAGCGCGCGGAGATAAATTCACGCGGAAGCAAAGCATAAGGATTATTGTAGGTACATACTGTAGATACATCCCCGCTCGCAGCTAACATCATATCATTTATATCATCCCTCAATCGGAGGCATCGCTCTAACCATGCACAACCTGTCCAACATGGTACTCGACTGTGATCTTCTTGTCCGCGCCAACATTGAACCGGCCCTGTCCGACGAACACGCGGTTCTCGAGGACCTTGTAGCGCTCCTGGCCAGTCTGGATAGTTTACAGAAAGGGTTAGTCTTCACCTTGTCTATAGAATACGCGATACTACGGTATCTTCTGATCTTGGAGGGGAGGAATTGAATTGGATCCTAGGTTGGGGAGGGTGGGGGCCTTTACCTCGAAGGTAACATGGATGACTATGTGAAACATTAGCAAATCGTTCAGCCAAGACACCAAGTTCTTAAAGAGTAGGTGAATGCAAACGCACAAGAATTGCCCCACGGCGACGAGCCCTCGGAGGCCGTGCCGGAGAAGACGGCGGTCTCGGCATCAGTCAGGGTGACGATGCCCGTGTAGTTGAGGTATATGAGCTGTTGAAGAGAGGGTCAGGTTAGCGTTGAGTTAACCTTTCCTCCTACCCGAAGGTATTCACTCTAAAAGAAGTAAAAGGGGGAGGTGAATGAACGTACAGCCTCATCCTTGGTCCTATCACACCCCACACGATTAGCATCCACTTCAACCGCAGCTTTAGCTGCCAGAAAACAAAACCTGACAGAGAACGTACTTGATAACGCCATGTGCATTCAACCGCAAACGACCACCGTCCGCATCGGCGTGGATGTAGTCGTTGCCGACGCCAACAAACTCCGCGTCGATGGGGAGGTCGAAGCCCTCGGCGCTCTGGAAGGATCCGCCGAGCATGGGCTGGCAAGCGCATCATACATCCATCCTATTAGCTTTGGATCGATCCGGTTTGGTGGTTCTAGTAACTAGATGGGCGGTGGGTGCGTGTGCATGTGCGTGTGCGGACTTACCACGACTTGAAGGGGGTTTGAGCGGGCGGCGCTTCCTGGAGAGGAGTTAAACGCGTGTTCTCCTAGTATGTTCAAGATGAGGGTCATCTAGAAGTACTAACCGATGGCGATGGGGGCGCCGATCGAGACCTGTGTCGAGTCTCAGCCAGTGGTTCCAATTGTTAGGTGATGAAGTAGCAGACCTTGAAGGTGAAGGCGGGCTTAGCACCTGGGTATCCAGCCATGATGAAATATGATATTGGATTGATAGGTACTAGTATGGTAGTTAACTCAATTGGAATAGATTGTGCAGGATACTTTTCGCGAGGAGAGGAGAGGACAGGGGAGGGTCTGTATTTATCAGCGGTTGAGGTCAGGTTGAGCCCCGCACTGCAGAGGGGTTCAACTGCGACTCCATACATCTCCCGACGGCCGACCCAACGAAACACAGCGACGTCCTCGTCTGTTGATGATGCTTTTATTAGCTACTACTAACTATCATATTTGTTATATCATCCAGGCAGTTCAGCCGCACGTCAGCACGAGCTGAAGATCCCTCGACTGCGGGGGAGGTGTGCTGAGTTGAGGCCGTTGAGTAGGAAGCTCGGCATTGGTTCGGCGTCATGCACCGAATGTTTTGGATGCGATTCCATCCCGATATTTTGCTACAATGATGGACCTTTCTATCGATTTCCATCATGACCGGGGTACCGAAGCGTTCCTACGTCCAGCTTTACACCTCTAACGTTCTACGAGCTCTTGCTGAAAGGCTGCTGGCTCACCAGGAAGCGCTCCTATCCTCCCACTTAGCACTCCGGTTTGGCAATTAGGCGGGACATCACGGCATCAGCTTGTCAATTGACGCCTACGGCCTTGGAATTAAGGCGCCCTCTTGGGCAAGATATCCTGTCGAACAGGAAGCAGGCGATGACTGCCGTACTCTTTAACAACCTGAGTCGGACGAGAGGAGAAACGTCCCAGAGCTGCGTTGATGACCGCCGCCTTGTCGATGCCGCCAAATCCGGCCCGATACATCTCTCTCAGTATGCCAGTGATTAGCAGATACAGAGGTACCTCATTCGGCCCAGGAACCTCTGACTTGTGCAGACGCGACGGCGCCGAAACCGGGCCGCCGATGTCAGTCTCCAGGCTGTCCAAGCGGACGCAGGCATCAGCTCTTTCAGGCCTAATAATCTTCCAGACTAGCTATCTCATAGATAGATGAGACGAACAGCTCGTATTCTTGACACGCGGGAGTTGGTAACACCAAGCACCGGCCGCTGTGGCATCGTGCACCGGGGTTGAATCTTATCAATCGACCCGAGCGATCCTCTGCAAATCATCCTAAACCCGATCGGGACGAGGAACTGAGACAGCTGGAAGCACCATCAGTAGTCTTCCGGCCCCTCAGAGTCCAGACACGACACGAAAGATATCGATTCGCGTGCCAAAAATGAGGCTTGATCCTAAAATCAGCGACTTGTCACATCGACTTCCCGCAAGGTCCCCCCCCGATCAGCTGTTTCCCGACCAGTGAGCGATCAGCAGACACTCCCGTCGGGCGAACCATCGCAGGGAACGTCGCACGTGGCGCCTGTGCAGTTAAGGACAGGCCGGAGGCGTTTCAACAGTGTCAACACGGTGGGGGAGAAATCGATCACGACAGAAGGAGTATCTACTCGTCTGATCACAGAAGAATTACTGTGAAGGGGGGAGATATAAAGCAGCGGAAGAAGCAGCCTGCCTCCAGCGGTGGTTCTCCTGAAAGCCCAACAACCTAACAACGGACGCTTAACCCGATCGGGAGATGACTAGCTGGTGACGTACAGTACTAGAGACATTTTTTTCCGCCGCCCGTTTGGAAAGTTGACCAACAACGCGACATCCTTCTGCTTTCGCTTGCAACGCTCTCTGCTTGCTTTAGCGCTGAATGCTTGATTCTCTTTGATTTTTTTTCCCTTCTCCTGCCCGGTCGACGGCGCTCCGCTCGACACAGAGGCCACCATGATTCCAACTCGCGTTCTCCCCGTGCTCTGCGGTCTGGGGATTGCTGCCTGCGCGTTGGCTATCCCGCTCACAGAGCAAGTCTCGGAGCAGCAGATCCTCGGGGACGACGTCACATCAGTAACACAACCGTCAGGGCAGCTCTCTGGGCGGTTTCTTCACATCACAGGTACCCATCCCACAACGATACGCTCCGCGAGGCAAATCCAGCTAACCCGCCCACCAAGACTTCCATTTAGATACACACTACAAATTCGGGACGGCGGTCGAGCGAGTATGCCACCGCGATAAAGGCACGGCGGGCCCGCTCGGGGCGCAGGGGACGGAATGCGACGCGCCACAGACGCTCATAGACGAGACATTCCGATGGATAGAAACGAACCTGAAGGGCAAAATCGATTTCGTGCTGTGGACGGGCGACTCGGCGCGGCACGACAATGACGAGCGGATTCCGCGCACGGCAGGCGAGATTATAGACCTGAACGAGGTCCTGGCGACCAAATTCATCGATGTCTTTGAGGATAAAGAGACTCCCCGGGGCCTCTCGATCCCGATCATCCCGACGATCGGGAATAACGATATCATGCCGCATAACATCTTCAAGGAAGGGCCGAATCGGTGGACGCGGCGGTTCACCGAAATCTGGGCGCGGTTCATCCCGGAGCACCAGCGGCACACGTTCGAAGAAGGAGGATGGTTCCTCGCGGAAGTGATCCCCAACAAGCTTGCGGCGCTCAGCCTAAACACAATGTACTTTTACGAATCAAACTCGGCCGTCGACGGGTGCGCGGCGAAGTCGGAGCCGGGGTATGAACACATGGAATGGCTGCGCATCCAGCTCGAGCTGCTGCGCGAGCGCGACATGAAAGCCATCCTCATCGGCCACGTGCCGCCCGCGCGCGCGGGGAGCAAGCGGAACTGGGACGAGAGCTGCTGGCAGAAGTACACCCTGTTCCTGAACCGCTTCCGCGACGTCGTAGCCGGCAGCGTCTACGGGCACATGAACATCGACCACTTCATGTTGCAGGACAGCCACGACGTGGACATTCTCGCCGCGGCGAGCGAGAGCGAGAGCGAGAACTCCTCGTCGCACGACCCGGAGTTCGCCGTGCAGTCGCGCTCGACCTATCTAGCAAGCTTGAGAGAGAACTGGGCGGAGATGCCGTCGCCGCCGGCTGAGATATCTTCGTTAGAGAGCTGGTCCACCGATTTTTTCGACGTCGACGCCGCGAGCGAAGCGCTGGGAAAGAAGGCGCGGCGGTTCCTACACAAGATCGGCGGGCCCTGGGCTGAGCGGTACAGCGTCTCGCTGGTGTCTCCGAGCGTCGTGCCAAACTACTTCCCTACCCTCCGGGTAATCGAGTACAACACGACCGGCCTTGAGGGGGTGACGCTCTGGTCCGACTCGCCCTACTCGGACGACTCCGTCGAATCCGTAATACTCGAGGACATCGACACCGACACCGAGCTGGACAAGCTCGACGAGGAGATTGCGAAAAAGAAACACGGCAAGAAAGGAAAGAACAACAACAAGAAGAAGAAGAAGAAGAAGCCCAGCTTCAAGGTCCCCAATCATCCCTCACCGACCGCGCCTCCGGGGCCCGCATACTCGGACCAGACAATGACATGGCTGAGCTACGCGCAGTACTTCGCCAACCTGTCACATATCTATGGCGACTCATCATCCGAGTCCGAGTCCAAGTCCGAGCCCTCTCAACAACCCTCCTCGACTTCTGAAGAGAATGCAAATGCAAACGCAGACGTCAACAAGAGTCTAAACCTGTACATAGTCGAATACGACACACGCACGGACAAGACCTACAAGCTGAAAGATCTCACCGTGCGCAGCTACTTCGAGCTCGCGAAGCGCATTGCGAATAAGAATACGCGGAAGCACGACGCAATCTTAGCAGCAGAAGAAGAAGAGGAGGAGGAGGAGGCGGCGAGCGAGTCCCCCGGGGAATCATCCTCCGAGGATGAAACCGACCCTCTCACCAACGGGAGGAAAAACAGGAACAGAAAGAAGAAGAAGCATAGGAACCGCGTGTGGCGCACGTTCCTCAAGCGTGCGTTTGTCGGTTTTTTGTCTGGCGACGAGCTGGATGATATCATCGAGAGTGAGGTTCCAGAGTAGAGCAGAGCACTCGAGGCGAGTTGACTCGTCTGATGCTGAGTGCATATACTTTTTTTTTCATTCAGTCAGCTGCTCGGCTATTCAGTGCCTTTTGCATGATTCCCTTTGCCTCATTTTCGATTTCTTCTTTTGGGCTTTTCTAGGTTGTTTAGCGTTGGGATGCAGCTCATATCATACTACACTACACTCACTACCTACATCATTCTATTCTATACTCGCCTACAGTATAGCTATACTACGTTGCATTACATATACACTACATCCGTCTTGCACTACTCTATACTTTCTAATATATGATATGATGTTCGGCGATGGCGATGACTCTGTATATATACATATTCCTATATATATTTATTTTTATATTCGTCCATTCATAAATCATAGCATGGCATGAGATGACATGATATGACACAGAAGCAATCCCCGCCCCCACCCTCTATACCGTACTCCGTTGTCTAAGTCTAAACCTCCACCTTCTCCTTCTCGTTCTCACGACCCTTCTCTCCATCTCCATCTGCAACTACACTCTGCCCACCATCAGGAGTAAGCCCGTCCTCACTACTACTCGCCGCCTCAATCTCCGACTCCGTCAACGCCCTCACATCCCCATCCACATCCTCAATCCCAACCGCAACCCTCTTGATCTGCAAAAACGGAACGAGGGCCAGATTCACGCCCGCGATGGCGACGAGCATCCAGAACGCAGCGCGGTAGCCGGCTAGGCCAGTGTCGTCATTGTTCGTACGCTTCCGCCCGGCGTAGTAGACGGCCGTTGAGACGCTCAGCACGATGTTACTCAGCAGCTTGTTCACGGCGCTGAGGATTCCGCCGGCTAGGGATTGTTGGTGTCGGGGGAGGGAGGACATTACGTAGCTCTGGGATGCATGCATTAGCTTGACGAACTCTCCTTACTTGCCAGGTGGGGATGGATTTACATTCGCAACATTAAACTGCAAATCGGCACCCAGAACCGCAAGGAGCAAACTCGGAAAGATAAACGCCCAATAGTAGTATCTGATCGGCTGGAGGGCGGCTAGGAGGATAAAGGAGACGAGGTAGGCGAGGGCGCCGACGCCCATGAGCACGCGGTGCGAGACGCGGTGCAGGATGAGGCTGCAGACGAAATTCACGAGCAGGCCGTTGATGTTCTGCGGGAGGAGGTAGACCGCGATCCAGAGGGCGCTGAGCCGCTGGCTGCGCTGGAGGTAGAGACAGAGCCAGAAGGAGGATGCTGTGAAGGCGGCGTTGCCGGTTGAGAGGAGAGTTATTACCTATATCACATTGTGAGTATATATGTTGGTAGGTTCGGTATTCAGGTATTAAGGGTAGGGTCGGGCAGGGTCGGGCAGGCGGCCGTACGAGGGAGAAGTTCCGGTCCTTCCAGATGTGCAGCGGCATGAGCGGGAACTTGTAGATGGATTGCCAGAGGATGAACACGGCAAGGAGGATCATGCCAACGATTATCAGCACGATCACGTAGGGGGTCGCCCAGCCTTGAGGTGCGGTTCCGGTGAGTCTGGATATAGATATACTTCGTTAGCATCACCAGGCCATAGTAAACCACAGTTGAGACAGCGGCGTCATCTTTTTGAAGCAAAGGGAAGCAAATGCAGAGGGGAGAAGATAGATAGACGTACGTCAATCCAGCAGACAGCGCTGAAACCCCGGCGGTAACAAGCACCGCACCGATGAGATCGAACCGCCTCAGCACCTCCCACCCGCTAACCCTACCCCCTCCCCCCGCTGCTGCTCCTGTTGCTGTATCTGCATCATTTTCTGCTCCCGAGGTACTAGCACCACCACCAGCACCGTCAGGAAAAACAACCTTATCCTTGGGAACAGTCCACTTAACCAGCACCCCAAAGCCCGCCGTAAGCACACAAAACACCCAAAAGCACACCCTCCACCCACCGGTCCCACTTCCACCATCCCCATCTCTCCCACCAAGCACACTAACCCCACGCGTAACCTCAAGGACAACACCGGCAATAAGGGTACCCACGACAAACCCCAACGGATTGCCCGCGGAGAAGCACGCAAACGCGCGGTTGCGCCGGCGGCTCGGCGTGCTGTACACGGCACCCAGCTGCCCGACGGCGGGTGTCACCGCCGCGGCGCTGAAGAGGCCCATCAGGGCCGTGAAGATGATCAGTGTGACGCCGTCGGGGGCGAAGCCGCAGGCAAGGGTTGCGAGCGTTGTTAGGGCCATGGCCGTTAGGGCGAGGGGCTTACGGCCGAGGAGGTCGGAGAGGGTGCCTAGGGGCAGGACGAAGGCGCCGTTTGTGAGTCTATTATACTCGATATGTTAGTACCTCACCTTCAAACCCCGGGGGTGCGGGCATGGCTTGCGGGGGCAAGCGGGTTTAGGGTTAGCGCACGCACAGGCAAGCACTCGTAATCCAGACGACCTGGTCATCCATGTTCAGATCGCGGCCGATGGTGTCGGTCATGACGGTGGCCATGCCGGAGAAGATGGTGGACTGCGCGAAGGCGAAGGTGACGGTGAGGACGAAGAGGCATTCTGTGAACGTGTTGGGGAAGTATTTTGATGGCATTGCTTTTTTTTCTTCTTCCTCTTCTTCTTGACTTTGTCATAGATGACGGAGGTCTGTTGGCGTCAAAGTGGTCGAGTGTCGAGGGGACTTGGGCTGGTGCCCGGGCCGTTGATTGACCTATATATACCAGATCGGGTACACGGTCTGAACTTCTGGAAGTCGAGCCCGACCCGGGTGATTCACGCTCTGGCTGTGCATGTAGTGAGATCATGCATCGCATGCATGGAACTGGACTGGATCACGTTCTTGATAGCTGTTTGGTTTCCCCTTGCAGGGTCAGCACGAGGGGAAGTGACGTCCATATCTCCGCGTATCAAAGTTTCCCCCTCCAACAGAGTGTATAAGCAAAGCCCCCTAAAGAGCTACAACAGGGCAATAATTTGAAATATCTCGCCTTCATTTAAAAGGAAAAGCAGGGACACGAAGCAAGAAAGGATATTACTTGATCTTTACACGTGTATATGTCTCAGAATCCCCCCATGGAACACCAAGTCTGACATGCAAGGGGCCGAACTATTGCCTACAACTATATCCCGCCTCTAGCTTGTGAAAGCAAAAATGATATACGCTGACTAGCGGTCTATATTAGCGGTGAAAACTTTGTTTCATTATAGGGATGAACGGAGGATCCGGTTTGGCTGTTAATCCACCCGCTGTAATTGGGCATCGATTGGCGAGAGCATTATCCCGATGTGTATTGATTGCAAATCTATATATTATGTGCAGAGCTGATTGTTTCACGTCGTACCGGTAGGGTAAGCGGCATTTTGGGACTTATGATTCAGTGCCGTGGTTGGACTGCATTATCAGGCACTGACCAACTGTTCATGGTTGAAGCTAAAGTTCCTTCTTGAGGTTGTGCTCCGGTTTATGCGTCGTCTCGTAATCAACATGGACGTACGCGCGCTCCACATCCGGCAGAGACTCGAGCTTCATTTGCAATTCCTCTGCGACATCGTGTGTCGCGCGCAGCGATTCCTCGGGGTCCATGACGATGTCGACCTCGACGACGAGCCGGGGCCCCGATGTATACGCGCGCACGGTGTCGATGGCTGTGATGAGGGGCGAGTGGGTCATTGCTGCACCAGAATATCAGTAACGTATCGGGGATAAAAGAAGAACTATGAACGTACAGATATAAGTGATAAGCTGCTGCATCTTCGTATCAGCGGTAACGCCGACCAGGAGCTGGAACTCGCGGTACGCGGTATGCAACCAGAGACAACTGATCAACACCGAGAGGATAATCGCACCCATCGGGTCAATCCACCAGCGGAGCTTACTACCTCCGACAGAGGTGAGAATACCAAAGCCGTTGATGAGGAGATCGTTGCGGTGGTCTTCCCACAAGATGCGGATCTGCGAGACCTGGTTCCGCAGCGCGAAGCAGTACAGGAACAGCGCGAGCTTGGTGCAAAATGCAACCGCCACGGCAATAACTGAGGGGAGGTGGAAGTCGCCCGTCGCCGAGTCGGAGCCGCCGACGAGGTCGCGGATCGAGAAGGCGATGAGCAGCACCGAGACGGCGATCATGAGGAAGCAAAAGGAGATGTTTCCCGCCGTTTCAATACGGGCCTTGCCAGCCGGGAACTTGCGCGGGTCGACGCGGTTGACGGTCTTGTTGCACAGGAGCAGGGTTAGGTTCGACAACGGGTCAAAGACCGAGTCGGCCATGGTAGTGAAGAGCGAGAGCGACGAGGACGCAATGGCACCATACAGCTGCAGAATGGACAGGCAGATATTTGCCGCGAAACTCCCGTAGATCGCAATCTTGTACTTCAGCTGGTTGTTGGTGTTCAGCTCACGCGCGTCTCGTCGATGCTCCTCGACGGGCTTCAGCATCCGCTCGATGTTCTCGTTCTGCTCGTGGTAGAACCCTTGCAACTGCTTTCTGGATGTAGAGCTGGCGAGTTTTCGAAGAGCGTGAGATTCCCCACCCGTTGTTGATGTCGCGCGCTCGACCATCCGTGAAATCGTATGCCGCTTTCGGGACGTGTTAGCTTGCGGGTGCAGGGCGTGGATTTCCTCGGCGCTTTTCAGCTTTGAGGCGAGCTGGTACGGGTCATTTTCCTCGGTGTATCGCGGCGGTGCCTGTCCTTCTTCATCGTAGGAGGTGGCACGGTGCGTTGTCACTGCATCCTCGTGGGCAAGGGCGGTTGTGGTGCCCTCGGTGAGGGAATGGTCGCGGCCGGAGTGGAAGGGGTGAGGGTGGTGGGAGGGACTGTGGCGGAAGTGACTATCTTCCATTTTTTGATATACTGGGACCAGGAGCCCGGGAAGCTTCTTGCAGAGTTCGAAAGGGCTTGATAGGTCTCAGGAATACGAGGGGAGGAAATAGTGACTCGGTGAGATCGCGACTTTTCTTTGGACAAGGATCTCTCACGTGAACGGCTAGATCTAGTGCGGGGCGGAGTTGCAGGACCCTTGGCAAACCCTTGGCCGGATCGGGGATCTGGTGATTCTCCGCGAAAGAAGACTATGAGATCGAGAAAGAAAAGACAATTCATGCATGGTATGGTATTGTTATTAGCATTGTACATCCACAGTCCAAGCATCATACAACATGAACATCTATCTATCAACACCAGCCAGCACTCAATTGCTGGAAAACAAATGCCAGCCCCGATCAAGGGGATAAATATTATTATACTCCGTAATTCGATTGGAGCGAATCGATTGCTGTACATCGCGTCTATTAGTGGCTTCGTCAGTCGTGCACGGTTGCAAGAAATAGCCAGTGTTGGGCAAAATCGTCGACGGATATCGCGGGTCGTCATGTATATAGGTTTGGCATCAGAACCACATGATTCCGGCCACGAGGCCGATCACAATGGCCATTGAGCTCCCTCGCATGTGTTCCGAACCCTGTCTGAGCCCCGAATCCTTTGACTGTCCAGCAGCCGACACGGGTTGACTAGTTGGGGGTGTATGTAGCGGAATCTGCTCTGGCTGAGCAGAGCCGGTCGACGAGGTCTCTTTTTTATGCGATCGCGAATCATCCAAATGGGTCTTTTCGTCATTCGTTGCAGGCGCAGGATCGTGTATTAAGGCTGTAGTATTTTGTGTGGTAGATCTCGACAAGCTCTCCAGGTATTGTCCTCCAGCATGACAGGCCTGCTGCCAGGTTTCGTGCAAAAGCGTGGGCAATCGAAACAATAAAGAGTCCTGGGGCGGTTTTACCAGATCCTCGTTATCCGATTGACCGCTCTCCCTAGAAGTTAAAGGCACAGCGGTGGCCGGGTTGACAACAGTCAACGCAGGCTGCGTAGACGCCGTATCAAGCACGTCGTGCTGTATCGTTTGCTGATCGTCCCACCGCTTGATGACATACTCCTTGAAAGCGGTCACCCCTCGCGTGAGGCTTGACGGTTCGCGAGACGCACCATACGTGACGGCATTGTCACCCGGTTCGGTTCCGGCTTCGAATAGCGAGCGGCGCGGCGGCGTGCCCAGCACAGACTGGTGCGGCGGCACATCGTGCTCAATACACGAAGAATAACAGTCGCCGAGCAGCCATGACTTGCATGGACTGTTGCCGCTGGTCATTCGCTGCCGCGACCGGGTATCGATAGAGGCATTCCTGAGGAGGGAGGAAGAATCTGTAGAATGCGGGTTAGCGAGTTCCCACGCGCATGACCCAATGCAAGGGGAGGAAATAGCAAGTAGATCAATCACATTGCGATCGCAAGCGCAGCACATACATCGACTATATCCGTCATAGCGGGGAAGAGCGAGGCCGAGGTACGCCAAGTGCACGCTGTAAAAATCCCACTCCTTTGCGAGCGTCGGCACGAGACTGAGCAGGGAGAGCAGAACCAGGGCGAGAAACGGGACCGTGCTGGACTTTTGCAGGCCTGACCGCATGATCCTCATTCAGCTCGGCGTAGCGCAGCTCAGAAGCTCGTGCTCGCTAGCTGCCAGGGCCTCAATTCGCGGAGGACGAGATGCGACGGCGGTGGCGGCGGCAGCGGCTGGTGGATATCCTTCTCGAGATAGCTTGGTCGGGAGCTTCCAGAAGCTGCACCTTCATTGCCGGAAACGCGACAGCTCAACGGAGAAAACAAGCGCTGTACAGTAGGTTGTATGTAGTGGATAAGTGAGTGCAATTGTCGAGTCCCCCTGTGCCTGTTATTCTTTTTGATTTTTCCTTTCCCACCCGAGTCTGGTTCTTGCTAATTATGGTTCCAACTCCCCAACGTCTTTTATGTCCTTTCCGCAATCGAATCCGGCGCAAATTATTGGCAATAGTAAGGAGCTCGAGTTGGCTTAGCGGGAGCGAAATCGGTTGGCCGGTCGGGTTGGTGTCGGTTGAGTCAATCGGTCGGTCGGCCGGTCGGTCGGTGAGGAGACAAGAAGCGCAGCACAACGGGTTAAAAAAACGCGACACAGGTACCCCGGCAACAAGCAGAGGTGATGCAAACTTGCAGTGAAGTCCAGTTTAAGGTAGTGGGGAGGAGTGGGCAGGGCAGAAGCGATCGATGCAGGGAATCAATGATAGATATGAGTGGCTTGAACGGAATCGAATCGGTGCTGCCTATCGGCGTGCGTATCCTTGATTCCTGCTTTGGAGGAGGGGGGGTGTGCCAGACCAGTGGAGTTGAGTTGCAGAAATTGTCTGAATGACGTACAAGAGCACACCACCCGCAGAATCTTGAGGTGCAAATTCAACTCTAGCGACTTGAGCTTGCAATGCAACCGGACGATAAGCTGAATCGTCTTGCAGGGGCCAAGAAAATAATGACGAATCGCCACGACGTCAAGGGGGATTATTGGCTGAAGGAGCTTGGATAAAATCAGCAAATGCGGCAGCACGGCGGTTGGCCGAGCTTGAGTCTCCAATTGGGATTTGCGACTGCCTTTTCCCCAGACGGCTCTTCCGCAGCCTGACTTTTGAGGCTGTAAGGCTGAAAATTATTGTTGCCTGAGGCAGAACGGTCGCCTGGCATCAAGATCGGACAATTTGGAACTGGAAAAGAGATGATAGAAAATGGAAGAACGGTTATCTTTCTGAATAGGTACAGAGAAGTGAAGGTGCCACCACCGGACCAACAATGCATGCGCATAGACAATCGGAGCGGTCGTAACACCAGAAGAATAGTGTAGAAGCATGAGCGATATAAATCAAGATACAATGGTATTGTATCACTTCAACTGACAAAAGAGACAGAAATGACAAGAAAAAGTCAGACGCCTAACGGAGCGACGACGACTCAAAACTAATAAACATGGCCTGTGGTACCAAAACACTGTCGCATATATCCGTTAATCCGTTAAAAATGTACATCAATATAGTCATGAAATCAGTAAAGTATCGTGCCGGGTATCAAATAGGGTTGATCATTGTCGGATCGGGCACAGCAGCCGGCGAACGGCTCGTCTTCGTCGTTGCTATCGTCGCCTTGGGCGTCCTCGGCGAAGCCGCCGACATAGGTGTCGTCGCAGCTGTCCGCGGTGAGGCAGTCTTCCTTGCAGTCGGCGTTCTCCCGCCTTCACTCCTTGAGCTCTCTGCTTTCGGCGTGATACTGCGCGTCGTCGTGCTGCCTCCATGGGAACTCTTCTTCGCGCCGCGCTTCACCATCTTCCCGAGTAACCCTACAATCTCAGCTGCGTCCTCGAAGCTCTCGTCGTCCATTCCTTCTTGGGCGTTGTACACGTCTGCGATTGCTTGCTTCGCAAGTTTGCGGCTTGCGTTGGCATCCTGCAGGCAGTCGTAGAGGTACGCTGCGTACTCGAGCTTAATTGAGAGTCGCAGAGGGTGGGAGCCCGGGAGGAAGCGCTCGGCGAGCAAGGCGGCGTGGTTGAAGCAGGCTGTCGCGGTGGGGGTGTAGTCGATGGCCGGAAGGAGGAATGAGGAGAGTGGGCGTGGTGGCTGGACGGGTGCGAGGCCTGGAGGGGCTTGCATTACCGTTGCCTTCGCTCGGGGCGCTTCTTCTAAGCTACCCGGTGGCCGAGGGAAGACTGTGAGAACTTCGTTCTTCCCTCTGAAGGATAGTCGGGAATTCCCGTCCCTAGATGCCGTTTGTTCTGCCTCGGCGGCCTCGTTGGAAATGGTTGCGTTGCTTGATAAGCTAGCGGTGATGCCCGGTGAGTGTATGGCGGGCTGGTTGTGGAAAAGGACGAATATATGGTAGAAGGACGCTCGTAGCTTATACGCTAAAATCTTCAACCCAACATATCCTTCTACCATTGGAAGGACAAATTCTTCAAGGATTAAAAGGCCCTCGCGCGAGAGCCATATGATGTGATAGTACAGCTGTAGCGACTTGGTTTCGCGAGTAGGGTCTAGCCGCCGTAGTCGACGCGCGCGGAGGAGTTTGCTGGAGAGCATGACCGATAGGCCGAGGATTTTGTACAGCATTGCCGACAAGAACGGATTCTCCGGGCCTGTTATGGCGGCAAAATTGCCCAAGGCCTTCTGGTCTACTTCGGCTGACGCCATCCAAAAGACCAGTGCCGCTAGATCTATAAGTGGGAGGTAACCGAAATCAGCCTCGAGGGTTGTTAATATAGCCATGACAGCGGGAGAGAAAAGTAGCAGAGCGGAATTGACGGTGTGACAATAAAGCACGAGAGAATGTGATGTTCCGTTAGAACTGGGGTAATGGGCCTATAAATGTCTGACCGCGACAATGCAGCCGTCAAGAATATCCGCAGAACGATCAGACAGCACAAGAAAAAAAAAGGGCTCACCTTGAAGCGCGCGCAAACAGTATATAAAACAACGGCAGCCTGGTTAGAAATAGGCTAACTTTCCATGCTCATGTCCAGCGCTTAGAGGCGAATTGAGTTTGAGTCTTGATTGCTTATGCTTAGAATCAGGGGTAGGCGCTGTGGAAACTCCGAGGCGACGAGCACACTCAAATCTGCATGCTGTGTACTGCGACTAATTGTTGCGTTCGCGCCTTTATAAGCTCTTGTTTCGGGAACGGACCGAAGCTCCGCAAGTAACGGTTGACAAGCACCCCCAAGTGGCGAATTGAGAGGAGAAGCTTGGTATGGTACAAGTATATCAAAACAATTGAGCCTCCCAAGAGATACTGCCGAGGAGAAAATTTCTGTACAGTGCGGTGAGAGTCGAAGACAGGGGGGAGAAAACTGCGAAAATAGCAAAGCAGAAAAAAGAAGGAAGAAAAAGGAAAAATAACGTTGTCTTAAAATATATGGTCAGTGCTTCTCAAGCAATCTCGGGCTGCGTGCAACTCGTGCCTCGAAAATCGGGTGTAGATGTACTCGGAACGCAGGGCTCAGTATTCGAGCACAGGACGCCAAGGAGGCAAGCGACAGAATCATTAAATCACCGAAGGGCACACTAAGGAGCATACAGTCAGAGTTGCGGATTTCGAGGCGGAGAGCTTGCGATTGAAGAGTTGGAGAGAGCGGTGATTCATTGTGTGCGACTCGAGGCGGAAATAAGTCGCCTGCTTTTGTGGCCAGCAGTGAGCTGGCAGGACAGACAGTCGCTACCCAGCAATGAAATCAGGCTTAAGATGACTATTATTATCAAGCTTGGGGCAGAAAAGAGTGGCCCCGAGAAAAAGGAAGGATATCAGCCACAATGGATGAAAAGTGGATTCGCGGGTTGTGTTCAGCGTTCACAGCGCAGAAGTAGGAGAGAAAGAGCGCTGCTGGGGAAAATCCTCAGCGCCGAAGGAATGGCTAGGAATTTGCTTGGCTGTTAGAGGCAGATTGACCGCGATGCGGTGACGTTGAAGCTCTGTAGATCGAGCGCCGACGCTGTTTGTGAGCCCTGTCGCGATCTCGATCAAGGCTTCTCCTGGCCCAGAGTGAGGCAGGATGGAGGCGTCATAAGAATATCATCGTCATGACAAGAATTACAGACTGGCGAGTACTGGCAGTGGCAACCCCTCAGCTATGCCAGGCATAAGACGGGAGGCAGCGGACAACGCATCAACCCTTTAGCTCGATACGTGTCAGAGCCCAACTGCAGATTTTCGTTAGACCTTGCAGAGGCTAACCAGCCCGACAAGATGCGATAGGACCAGGGCGAGTGGATCTCCTCACATTCGGCTCGAACGGTAACCCCATAAGGAAGCCGTCTGAGCGCCAGAGTAGACTTCACTGCAGGAAGCAGATAATAATCCTCCGGGCTGCGATGAGATCCTGCGCCGTGCCTGACCGGTTCTTCCACAATGGAGGGGCTCAGCGCCCGCGCGCTTCTTTAGCCTCAGAGTTGGCGCCAGCCTCGAACGGCGACTCGGGCGGATTGCAAGAACTGACAGCTGGCAGCCAACCTGCCAGCGTGGCACCGCGGGGATAAACAGCAAATCAGGAGGCTGCAATGTCGACTTGACGAATGGGCCATGGATCCCGAGAGGCTGGTCGGCTCTCAAACACGACCAGATAGTAATGACCAGAGGAGCAAAGCGCTCGCTTGACCGCCAATGCGGAGTACATTTTTAGCCCAACACGGGACGGAGCCTCAGCACCCCAATCCCTCTGTTAATTTTAGCAACCGAACCGCCTTGCGATCAATGATGACGTGACTGCGCGAGAGCCGTTACCGTGACACGGCTTCAGAAGCCTCCGGACATCTCCCTGTTTGACCTCACTCGGGTGGTGTGTTTCTGAACCGGACGCTGTGGCTTGACCACTCTTCGGCCAAGGTTTACGATGGTACTGTGGAGGGCTGTCTCTACAGCATTGGCCCCAGCTTTCCGCAACCAGTGAGAAAATATACTTGAGACAGAAATATCTTCGTGATCTGAAGGAAGTTCGCAAATCAATCTCGCATACTTCAGCTGGGGTCGAGCAGCATTGAGATAAACATGTGGAGAACCTTGGAACATGGGACCCATCCATGGTTCAGGGCGGGTCGGGAACTGTCAAGGGTGGGCAGTCAGGTGGAATGACCCATGCCGTTCTGACGGGTGTGGCTTACATCTAGGTGAGGTCTCTGAGTGAAAGAGAGTGCGATCCTCAGGGCACCACAATGCACATTATGGCAAGAACTACCGTGGTTCATGGTCTATAAGACCGAAGGTGGAAGGAAAGAACCCCAGCCACTCTTCATCGACCCAGACGCTATCCGCCGCAGCGAGGTGAAACCCACCTCGATTCAAATACTAAACAGGACTTGATGCGTCTACAACTTATCCTATCTGTTGTCGGCGAAGTAATGGCGGTGGCATGGCTTCTGGTTCCCGTCCTCTCCCTGTTGATATGCAGGCCTGATCCCTTCCATCCACAATCTCGGCTCTATGAAGCTACTCAAGCCAGGCTCCACATGCATTTCGTCGAGGACCATGCCGTCATGGCTGACCCATTCTGCATGAGAATTTTAACCTCTCAGCGCCGCATGCTCGTTCCTCGTTGTCGCCAGAGCGAAGACGCAACCATATACCATTGGTAAACCGCGAAGAAGGGTCAAACGGATGAGGACATCCGGATCGTGTGCGCCGCAGTATCCCTTCAATTGGGCATTTGTTGCTAAACGAACTTTATCTCACGCGCGCTCATGGTATGAATGGTATGAAACAAGATTAGCAAAGTAGTCCGCGGGCTCAAGCGAAATCTAGAAAGGCCAGGAACCGAAAGGCGAAGCAGTCTCGGAAATAATGTAAGCAAGTAGGTATGTTCGCCGGTCGTGCATGCTGCTGTAAGCGGAGGGAGTGGCGCAAACGTCATTTGCTGTGCTCGACGTTGGTTTCCGGTGTGGTGCGAGGATTTTCAGGTTCGTCATGGAGTATCCCATTGCGGGGAGAAGTAGACTTCCAACAAGAGTGCACCTCAGGCTGGGACTGGGTTCAATTCCGCTTTCATGACATGCGGCGCATTTCCGGGCACACTTTATTAGAGAGGGAGATTGGTCCGTTTGATCAATGCCTGGTAGCAGGCGAGAGACACAGTACCTATTTATGGTCTAATCATGAGAATTGCCTGGTGCCCAAACAACTGAAGAACAAATCTGCGTTACATCCGGGCTGCCCACTGATAACCAGTAGTGCCAGTAGGAGAAGAAGAGGCGGAGGCGGAGCAGGAGGTTTTGATGTTGCTCACCAAGTGTTGGAGATGAAATACACCGTATTAGCTAGAAATAGTGTCTTGACACCTTTTTTTAGCTGAGCGATAAAATTCGATACCAAGTATATATGTTGAATGCCTGAGGCACATATAGTATCGAGCCTGGACCCAAGAGCAAGCATTGCTTACTTTGAGGCAACAATTCAGCGGACGTCATATGCAAAGACGAGCCCAATATCGGTCCTCCAGTCGATCTAAATACGACCGGTCCTATGAAGGCAGGCCATTTGAAACAGGCTCGCGTGACACTGGTTACAATGTAGAAGCCGTCCCGATCAGGTGACCGAGCCTCTCTGCCTGCTTCGGAATCTCACCCAGTGGCAGCATCCGCTGACAACAGCCAAAACTCACCTGGAACTCTCTTCCTTTCACTCGCTTACGGCCCTTTTCATTACCTTAGCTACCCCGCCTGACGCTCCCTCTACCTGTAGTTCGACATGTAGCAGCCCTGACTCCTTCCAGTGCAACTGCAACTGCAACAACAATGCCGCTCTCGCTATCTGTTCCCAGCTTCCGATCCAGCACTACGTCGCCCCCACTTCGATCCCGCGATGGCAGCGCCAGCAGCAGCAGCAGCTATTCAACGACCCTCAGCGAAGCACTACGTAATAACCCGTTCGGTCTTTCGACGCAGTCTCGGTCGCGAACTCCGCTGGCGTCCACGATTGAAGAGCAAAAACGCGAGCAGGAGGAGCTCAACACCGCCCTGGAGGCATTGGTGCTCATCTTCCCGGACGTCAAGATCGAAGTCTTTCGCGAGTTACTTGTCCGATTCGATGGGAACAGTCGATTGCATGTCTGCGTCGAGCAGCTACTACGCCACAAGGAGAAATGGGTTGCCGGGCGATGGAATGTACCAGCCAGCGGGAACGACGACGCGGCCGATAACAATATCCATGGTGCGGGACAACTTGTACCGCGCGGTGAGCGGTTCCGGACGGCTGATTACAAGCTTGCGGTGAAGGCGATCCTCGCAAAAGAGTTCAGCGGGCTGAGCCGAAGTACGATTGATGCGGTGCTGGCGGAGGTCAACTTTTGCTACGTCCGGGCGCGTCCGATATTGCAGGATCTCGCGCGGAAAACGTGGCGCGCTACCTTCAACAGTATTCTCCCCTCGTTCCGGCGGAAGCGGGATAAGGATGAGACTCATCCGCTTATGATATCGCAGCGGCAGCCAGACGGGGAGATTATTCCGCGGCTGAAGGAGACCGGGTGCGAGGAGTTGGATAACGAGTTACATGAGATTTTGGTGGCGCCGTTGCTCCGTGGGCGGCTGGAAGATCAGGAGAGAGAGGATCTGAGACTGGCGGAGGAGTTGAATGAGAAGGAGGCTGAGGCGGAGGGTGCGTTGTACGAGTGCGAGTGCTGCTTGTCGGATGTCACGTTTGAGCAGATCTCGACGTGCTCGGATAATATGCATGTTATTTGCTTCAACTGTATACGACATACCGTCCACCAAGCCCTTTTTGGTCAGGGCTGGGGCACCTCAGTCGATGTTGGGAGGTCTACCTTGAAGTGTCTGGCGCCGTCTGCGAACGAACCTTGTGAGGGAATACTGAGCGCGCCGATAGTCAAGCGTGCCATTCTTCTCGACAAAGCCGGACTGGAGACGTTCGCCAAGTTTGAAAGCCGACTCGCCTCAGATGCACTCCTTCGATCCCAGTTCAAGCTCATCCGCTGCCCTTTCTGTTCCTATGCCGAGGTCGACCCTATCTACCATCCTCCGCAAAACGGTATCAGCTGGCGGTTCCGCCGAGATGGACTTATTTCTACGATTTTCACGATAATCATTCTTCTCGACACAGTACCATTCCTCATTATACTCATGACGGTTCTCTACTTTTTCAACCCCAACGCTTTATCCACCATTTTGAAGAATGCCTTTCTCAATATTTGCCTCAAGTTGCGGATGAAGAAATTCACTTGCGCGAACGTCACCTGCCAACGGGCCAGCTGCATTACCTGCCAGAAACCCTGGCGTGACCCACACGTCTGCCACGAACCCTTACTCCTCGATCTTCGCGCCACGGTCGAAGCCGCCCGAACAGCAGCAATCAAACGCACCTGTCCCCGCTGCGGCCTCTCCTTCGTCAAATCATCCGGCTGTAACAAACTAACCTGCACCTGCGGCTATTCCATGTGCTACCTCTGCCGTAAGGCTCTCGGACCACCATTGAAAGGCGGTCGCCGGCGCCCTCGCCGCCAAGAAAACATCAACCCCGTCGGCCTCGCACTCGGCGTCCCAGACGACGAAGCAGGACCCAATCTAGAAATCGTCGAAAATGACGCCGAGGGAGACGATGAAGAAGAAGAAGAAGCCAACGAAGGCTATCGGCACTTCTGCGAACACTTCCGTATCACCCCGGGAGCGCGCTGCACAGCCTGTAACAAATGCGAGCTGTATCAGGACGAGGACGAAGAAGCCGTTGCACGGCGCGCCGGTGAAAAGGCCGAGTACGAGTGGCGCATCCGACACCAGATGGCCAGCAATTCCGGTTCAAGCTCGGCAGTCCCCCGTTTAGTTCTCGGCTCAGTGAACGTCAACCACGACCTCTCGGTAAATACCTCCCGCGGCAGGAAACACCCCGGCGGCCTTGTCCTGGGCCTCACGGGGAAGACCCTGATGTATTGGCTCAATGAGGTTTGGCAAGGTGGACAGTGGAGGGTTGAGGGGCAAGCCTTAGCTGATTGGGTCGTTGAGAGGGTTATTGTTATTGAGGATATTTGAACGCGCACTTACCTACCTTTCTACCTACCCACCTCTCCTCTTTTTTGCCCTTCTTGTTGCCGTCATATCTAGACTCTACTCTATTCTTGCCCCCCCCTTTTTTTTAGGTTCTTTTCTCTGTTTTCGTTGGTTTTGGGATAAAGCGTACCTGATACGTTGGGAAAAATTGTACTCGGAATTTGGTTGGGTTGGAGTTTCGGACATCGTTGCATGGCATGCATGGTACAAGACATCAGATTATCAACACGGTATGAGATCATGAATGAAGAAATGAATTTGGTCAAGACATGAACTAAACATTTCTCTCTTTTCCCATTTGATTTGGAACACCCGGAGATGGAATGCGCGTATCGTTTGGCGGCCTTATACATCTATCTGCTTTGCCAGGATTTTGACACTGTGAGATGTCATCCATTCAGATATCAGAACAGCGTCCTATCCGTTCCTTTTCAACCCTCCCTCAACCCAAAAAACAACTCGTATATCCAGCCCGCCCCAGACAATCATGACCATGAGTACGAAGTACTAGCTCTGGCAGACTCGCCCCCTCGCTCGCAAGTCTCGACCTGCATCCGTAGTTAGCTGCTCTTCAACAAGGAAGGCGTTGGGAACACTTATAAAAGAAAAAAAGGTGGGCCGCCCCCCGCAAGGAGAGACGGCCATCCACAGGCCACACACCGAAGACCTAAACCAATTCCCATCCCAGTCATTCAATCATCATTCAAAGCAGAAATAGAAAGAATCGGAGAAAGAGAGCGACGACCCCCCTAGCCACAAACGCGAATATCAATCCCGGACCTACTCCTCATACCGCATACACAAAGAGAGAAACGAGCAACAGACAAGCCTAGACTTTGAGCCTCACGCGAGAGAGGTCCTGTTCCCCGTTCGGGGGTGCAAATGCGGTCGTGTTGGCGTGAGCGGAAATCGTGAGTGGGGTGTTGGGTGGTTGGGCTGGGATTTGGGAGGTATTCTTTTTGGTGCGAGGTGGTGTGAATATTTTTGAGCGACAGGGTTTCCGACTCGCAAGCTTCTAGCGAGAGGGGGTTACCGTGAACAGCTGTTAGAGGGTCTTTGGTTGGAGAGGCTTGTCGGCCATTGACGTCGAGGGACTTTGTGTCTTCTCATGATGAAAGTTACCCCGTGGTGTTGAGCTCTTGTGTGTGACATTGTACCTCCGGGGACAAGTTTTTGATTCCTCTCCGCGCAGAGGGTTGGAGGGCGATGGCGGACAAATAACATCCATAAAAGCCGCTTGCAGGTTTGAGAATGAAAGGGTGCCGGGGCCCATCAGGAATCGATTTGCAATCTACATTGCAAAGAGATGGTTGACGCAGTTGATCGGGACCTTCATCTACATGAAAGCTATCAGTGGCTGGTGCCGTGATTCGGGGTTCGCTAGCCTTCTGTGAGAGGCGAAACCGGGTCGGTGGACAGATCGATACTGAAACGTGACAGCAGGCCGGGATCTTGAATATTGAAATATTCAAGAACCATACGTACGGCGAAGCAATACTCGAAACCTTGCTACAAACCAATCCGTCGGCCAAGCTCAGCTTGGTCCTGTCGATTCGCTTGATTCCGACAAGTGGATTTCTCCTATTTGCAGCCCGAGTGTACGGCCGTGTGTAGGCAAGTCCAGAGGACATCTGCTGTGTTCCCAAAATTCCGACTGGCAACATCAATGGTTCGCAAAATTTCATGGTCCGCATTGATAAATGACGCGGAATACATCCGAGGATGCTCGATCCAGTCCACACGGTTAATATTTTCCCAATTCCTGGTTCCAGGCATAGACAAACCCGTCCCTTGATGATCCGCATGGTAAGCCAGCATTGGAGAACCGACGCGCGTCCGCATTTGGAGTTGCATGGTAGACCGTCTTTTAGCTGCCGGATGGCTCTGGCGAGCTGCCTTTTGCCAACGTGAATCGGCTAGTCAGCAACTCCCACGCTTTACTGCGAGGCAATTTCAACCGACGAGGTGCATTAGGGTTAGATTCCTAAATCCGATCCAGCAGTCGTGCCAAAAGCTCTCGAACAGCTTAATCAGAGTTAGGCGTGAGGAGGTACAACTGTAGAAGGCCTTGGCAGGCAAGAGGCAACACCACTGGGGAATTCGACATGAGAAGAGAGGTTTCGACATTAAGGCGGAAAGACAAGTATCCGATATCAAGTCATAAACAGTAACACGGAAATCTCTCGATAAAATTGGAAGAGCGGGCTGCTGAAGCTGGGGAGAAGAAGCAACCGCAACACGAGATGCGATCCGAAAGGCGAAGCTTAACGCGACGCGTAGTCACGTTATTTACAATCGTGTGGCTGCTTCTGCTGGAAGATACCGCTTCCCGCACGTTCCCCAAGCCAGAACCGGCCTGCCACTTGTCGTCCCACTGGTCTCGGGCAGTCTCAACACCACTACGGAGTAGCAGAGAGTTAACCTCGAATATTCCTGAGCTGATGACTGGTGGTACAAGTCCACATCTATACAACATATATCCGCTCTATAAGAATGACGTGACCAAACGAATGATATGGACGCGATCTCGACTATCGGAAAAGGTCTCATCCGGCAATCGCGGGGCTTCTGGGGAATCATGCCTGGGGCATCCACTGCCCGCTGCCGTGGTTGATTGCCGTCCGCAACTTCGCCTGAACTCCTTCGTCTTCTGTCATATTTCCGGGGCAGATGCGACCTACTTCGATACGCTCTTTTGCTCGCTCAGCAGTCTACAATATGAAGCATCATTTGATGGTGGGCACCTGGACCCTGCCGGGCCGGATCTATACCGTTGCGTTCGACGATGAGGCCTTGACTCTGGAACTGGTCAAAAAGACCGACATTCCAGAGGCCGAGCCCATCTCATGGATGACCTTCTCTGTAAGTTTTTAGAGTTATAGAGGTCAATTGGTCCTAACGAAGGTAGCACGACAAAAAAACCATCTATGGCGCCGCCATGAAGAAGTGGAACAGCTTCGCCGTGAACAGCCCCACTGATATTGTTCACCAAGCGTCACATCCTGTTGCAGGACACCGTACGTCTTTCTTCTTTCTGGACGAAACTAAGCTAATGCAGTACAGCCCAGGCCGCAAGTGAAGACAGCAACACCCGCGCCATTTTCGTGCTCGCCGCACACAAACCTCCCTACAATGTATACGGAAACCCATTCTACAAGTACGCTGGGTTCGGCAATGTCTTCTCTGTAGACACCAACGGCGTTTTGGCGAAGAACATCCAAAACTACGAGTACCAGGAAAACACCGGTATCCACGGGATGGTGTTTGATCCTACCGAGACCTACCTATACTCTGCCGATCTGCAGGCCAACAAGATCTGGACGCATATCAAGGATGCTACAACAGGCGAATTGACCCTGGTTGACTGCATCGAGGCTCCGGACCCAGGCGACCACCCTCGCTGGGTCGAGATCCACCCCAGCGGCAAGTACCTATACGCTCTAATGGAGGCTGGCAACCGTCTCGCAGTATATGTTATCGACGAGAGGACTCACAAGCCCGTCTTCACTCACATCACTTATCCTCTACTTCCTCCTGGTACGTGACCGTTCTAGAGTTAGGGTTACAGCGATTCTAACCGGAGCAGGCCTTCCCCCGCGGAATAAGTACCGTGGCGATGTTACCTTCACCACACGCAGCGCCGATTACCTTTTCGCAACTACCCGCAGCAACCACTTTGACGTTACCGGATACATCACCGCATTCAAGCTGGGCCCGAACGGCAATATCGAGCGCCAGCTCTGGATTCACCCTACTTCTACTAGTGGCGGTCACTCGAACGCCGTGAGCCCATGCGATTTCAGCGACGAGTGGCTGGCCCTCTGCGACGATCAACTAGGTTTCGTGGAAATCTACCGGTTTAAGGATGAGAACCTCTCACGTGTGGCCCGTGTCGACATCCCGGAGCAGGGCTTCGGTATGAATGCCATTTGGTACGATTGAATAGATTAAATAAAATGAGCCGGTTTAATATTCCTTGGTTATTCTATTGGTCCACACCCACATTATTCTTCCTTGTTGGACTTTTTCCGTCTTGACCACCTACCTTGTAAGGCTTAGTATTCGGCCCCCAACCAGCGATTTTAATATTAACTTGGGCCAAGCACTGTCAGAATCCTCAGAATCCTGGTGGTTACCGAGGCCCCGCTTTGCATGAAACAAGCTAAAATAACAGGCCATTGACAACAAAGCACTTATGTAGCGCCGCATGAATCATGTTGCGCTGATCGTCTCTCAGTGGTTCACCCTTCCGAAGTATGCAACGACGTATTATTTCCGATAGATTGGGGGCCGATAGGTAACTACTATGTAGCATTGCTATGTAGAGACTCGTGCGGTATTCATTTGAATTACGGAACATCTTTTAATTCCACATCGTAGTATCGATATCTGCCCAACCAAAGCCAGGATAAACAGCAGTACACAAGTACAATGGGCGTAAAAATCAAGGAAGATGCACCGAATTAAATAGCCGATTCCCCATGTCGGTCCCTCTCAACCCCTGATACTTATTGCTAGACAGCCTAAATGCAACGATTGTAATCTCAACCTCTCTCGCAAGCATCCTCAGCGAACTTCGTCCGCTCACAACACCTTCCTAGACAACGCCCGCGACAATAACCCTCACCGCCGCATTCGAGCCCCAGATGGAGCGCACAAACTTGACAATCGTCTCCCCTCTGTTAATCACCGCATCAACAAGGAATATCATCACACAACCCTCAAGATGGTGCAGTGTCATATCCGCCGGCTCCTTCGCGTGCAGAAAACGCACTTTGGCAAAGACGTTGTGGATCCCGTAAGCTAGAGGCTCACCTGCGCGCATAATCGCGATTATGAGCGTGCGTTCTTCAGTCTGGGGCTGGTGTTGCTGGACCTTGCACGTGGGGTATCGGGATTTCTTCCAGACCAATTACCTCGGACAGTTGGGTTAGGGCTAGATGCATCCCGGCTGCGACGTGCGCGTTTCGGAGGACCGGCCCGTTGAAAGAGGCGTTGCGCATGGGAGTCATGAGCAGCTTTGCTACGGTGGTCTCGGTTGCATGGTGGACTTGGAAACCGCCCAGCGAGTATTGAAGGTGGGTTACTTCGTTGAGAAATTCTACGCTTGTGATATCAACTATTGGGAGCTGTTCAGGATGCAACCGTGGTGATGTAGAAACATTCGGGAAGAGGATTTGTCGAGCTTTCAGGCGGCCTTTCTCGACTGCGGAGGCCAGCGCGGCGTCCATGCTTTTGCTTCGGGTCATCTCCTCGCCTACTACAACCAATGCGTCGTCTGCTGCAACGAGCATTGGAATGTCCAGGGGACTATCTCCGAATGCCCAGACTTTTACTCCGTGGCTATCCTGCGCTTGACGTACGAGTGCACTCTTGACAAAGCTCGTAACAACATACCCGTCTGCAATCCGGCCTCCGCCTATAACCCGCACCGTATCCGCGAGACCTTCGCGCGCGATGATCTTCTCCCAAACACGGCGGAGCCCGCAGGTCACGATGATCGGGCAGATATAGGCGCATGCCGCTATACGGCGCAGGAAGGAACTCATCTGCGGATATAGCCGGGTGTTCACAGCGACGTCCTCGCAGATGGCTTCAAATTCAGCGTCGCTGGTGCTCTCTTCGTAGAAGAACATTGCTTGCCGAAATTCAGAGTATGAGTAGTGTAGACTGCTTTCGAAGAGGGTTGGCAATGGATCAGGCTTTATGTCTGAGCATGTGTCTGTCTCTGATCCATCAAGCTGCTCGGTAGCCAGAGCCCAGAAAGCTCTCCCCGTGTCCTCAGCGGTCAATATTTGATCCCCGTCTAGCAGAATGACAGTTTGAAGCTGGCCGTAATTTGGCGTAAGCGCATCATCCAGGCTCGCCTCCGCAATAGACCGGTTATACTGCTCACCGTGAGCGCGAATGTCGAGAAGCAGGGGCACAAGTTTGCCGTGAATGTTCGGATAAAGCGTCGCGAATAGAATGCCATTGTCGCAACAGATATCCCGCAGATCCTGAATCTCAGTCTCTTGCCATAGCCGCAAATACTCCAGACTAATCATGGATCTGCCCCTCGTTGTATCGGCCAGCTGCTGCTTTGCTGCTTGTTCCAGCGGCTTGTTGAGGTACAGGATATGCGTGTACGCTTCTAGGTCGTTCTGCGTACAAACTTTCGATTTCTCCCACGAATCCGTATCGTCTGTGCCTCCGCCTGTCTCGTTCCAGAACATAAAATCCCCCGTCACGAGCCCTACCTTTCCGCTCTGTCGACACGGCTCCTTGATACTGTCGATGGCGCGCTGTCGGAAATGCGTCTGCATTGATCCCTTGAGCGTTTTGAATGCGAAGAGGCCACCAGGTGTGACTGAGTCAATCATTTGAGAGCCTTCAAAGAATTCAAAATGCTCTGCATTCAGGTCTCGTCTTAATTAGTTTAGTAAAAAAGACTTTCCGCTGCCGGGAAGGCCGTAGAGACCGACGATGCGCGGGGTGGGAGGAAGAAAGGAAGGAGATCCCATGGTGATAGGCATGATGAAGGCTTGCGGATGAGTGGTGTTTCTGACTAGATGATGTCGTATGTTGGAGGTAGAATAACCTTCAGGATGGTTGTGTCCCTGATGAAGATGTTGGAGAAGGTAGGAGAAGATTAATGCCAGGCCGTGGAAACTGGATAGAATGGAAGTAGGTCGCCCTTTGGAGGGACTTTATATTATTAGATCCCTTCACCGTAATTTTCTGCACGAGAAAGCCCTTCCAAGAGAAGTAGGGTAGACATAGTAAGTGGCGCAGGTATGCGTTTGTTGACTACTCGTTTGCGTGTGCCTGTTAGGCGGCATTATCAGCTCCACCTACTCACGAATAACCATGAAGAAGTCAGTATTGAAGGGTATACCCACCTTGTTTATCCACAAATATCATGACAAGCCCAACCAACTCACGGAAGAAGCGGTCAAATCCACCTCAACCCGCCACAAACCCTCCTGAATCCCTCCCTTTCAATGAAATGCCTCATCGCAACCTCATCCAGCTTCGACTCCTTCCTCGGGTTAACCACTTCTCTCACCTCCACACGCCGCGGAGATCCAGCGAGATACGCAACAACGCGGTAGAAGCCCCAACGGAGGGTGTATTTTGCTAGCATGTACCCGGATGCGAGCGGGAGACCGAGGCCACGATTGTAGGAGAAACGACGAGTGAGTACAGTCGAGAATAAACCGGCGTGAATAGTAAACCCATCATGTTTCGCCCTGCTGATCGAGAAGAGCACGTCGGACGTCTCACTTAGGCGTTGGAGGGGTGTTCTTGCCAGTCGGCGCTCAGCGAGCTCCTCGCGGATTCGAGGACGGTGCCAGGTCAGAGATTTTTGGCGGGGCAGGCGGAGGACTATGTGCCATTGAGATAAAATAGACGGTCGAGGCATCGTTGCTGGGATGGGATCGTGAGATGGTGAGTGGGTGAGAGGATAGTCGTGATGGTGGTGGTGGTGTTACCTACTTTGGATGGGAACGTGCAACCTGCTGGGATAGGGATTGTCGTTTGGGCCTTAGGCAGATTTGATAGTTTTGTGAATTGGGCATCACGGATGAGACAACATTAGGTGTCGGCAGTCTTAAGATTATTATGTGTACTGACTTAAGGCTTATTCTTGCGATTTTAGCTGCACCTGTAGGATTTGCAGTATCTATGTCATATGCCAGATGCGGATATGTAGAGGTTAGTATGACCCTGCTTTAGTGAGCCTCAAACTTATGCAGACGTACTGAGAGTGATACAGTGAATGAAAGGAACCCGCTTGCTTTTCTCTATATCTACCTCTAACGTGGCGGTTAAAACAAAACTGAAATGCAAACTGGTATAAGGACTCGCATCCAAAAAATCACAACACAACTATAAAACAAGCAGGAGGGAGTATCATTCATACACCATACCTAAACCTAATGGTATCATATCAGTCAGTTAGTCAAAGTTACGCCTTCGCAACGGCCTGGAACGCCTGCTCCAGGATCCGCAGCGCAGTCTTCAACTGCTCCTCCGTGATCGTCAACGGCGGCACAAATCGTAAGCATCCCTCGCCAGCAGTGATGATCAACATACCGCGTTCCCGCGCGGCAGTGACGATCTCCGCAGCCCTGGGGGGGAAGCTCCCCGAAAGTTGCAGACCAAGGATGAGACCGCGTCCACGGACTTCCGAGACGAGCTCGGGGTATTTCTCCCGTAGCGCGGCGAAACCATCTTTCAGCAGAATGGATTTGGCCTCAACAGACTTCTGGAGCTCGGGGTCTGCGAGACGGTGGATAATGTGGTGCGCGACGCGGCAGGCGAGCGGGTTGCCGCCAAAGGTTGTGCCGTGGTCGCCGGCTTTAATGTTGTCAGCGACGGTCTTGCCAGAGACAATTGTTGCGCCGATGGGAATGCCGTTTCCAAGGGCTTTGGCGGTAGTGAGGATATCCGGGTGCGCGGCCTCGCCGTTGGCGGGCTTCAGAGAAGAGTGAGCGTGAGCCCAGAAGCTGCCTGTGCGGGAGAGACCGCATTGGATCTCGTCGAAGATGAGAACAGCACCGACCTCATCGCAGCGCTTGCGGAGGGCGGAGAGGAACTCTGGGGTTGCGACGTGGACCCCGCCCTCGCCTTGGATAGGCTCAACGATGACACCGCAGGTCTTGTCCGTGACCAGATCCTGAAGCTGGGCGACATCGTTGTACTTTCCGTACTTGAATCCGGGAAGCATAGGTGAGAAGGGAGTCTGGTATTTCGGGTTCGGTGTAGCAGAGAGCGCGCCCATGGTACGGCCGTGGAAAGAGTTGTGGAAGGAGACAATCTCGTGCTTTGCGCCGGAGGGGTCGCGGGCGCGGCCGGTCTTACGGGCAAACTTGATAGCAGCCTCGTTGGCTTCTGTGCCGGAGTTCGCGATGAAGACCTGCGCGGCGTCGCGCATGGCGCCGGACTCGCGGGTGAGTGTGATGAGATCCTTGCTTAGGGCACCGACCCAGGCGTTGTGATAGAGGTTCGAGGCGTGGAGGAGGGTTTCAGCCTGCTCAGAGATGATCTTGGCGATTTCGGTATCGCAGTGTCCGAGAGAGTTGACTGCAATACCAGCCGTGAGGTCGAGGTACCGGCGGTTCTCCATGTCCCACAAGTAGCTCCCCTTGCCCTTGACCATGATCGGGTTCGGTCGAACATAGGTAGGAACGAGGTATGGAGCGCGCTCGTTGACAAAGGCGACGGAGACAGAGTCGGCGGCAGGGTCGGGAGTAATCAATGCATCCTGAATCGTCAATATACCCTCGTTATCCAATAACAAATTCAATTGGCGTACCTGAGCCCCTGAAGCCGCAGAGGCATACCGGCGCTGCAGTGGTGACTCAACAACGGAGAGCATTCGCTTTGCCAGCGGCAGTCGCCGGGCGGCGACACGGACGAAAGTCATTGCAAAGTAACTCTGTCGCTTGATGAAATGGCAAGTTACAGCAATTGACGAGACGAGAGGGAATGAGAAGGGAAACGGGGGGAGTGTGGGGGAGAAGAAGGTTAAGAAATGCCTGAACCCAAAATATCGACTGATAAAGCGATATCGGCCTCGGCTCTTCTTCTCCGCCGCCACTCCGCATTCTCCCTCGTCACCTCAAAAGTTCGAGTCATAGTCCTTCCTCAACTTCAGCGAGCGGAAAATTGACTCACATCGTGCAAAAAAAAAAGCAACACATCCACGTCTATCCACTCCACTATGACTCTGTCAATTGTATCGCGCCGGGTCCTGACTCGATCAACCTTGTTCCACCCAATGCGCGCCTGCGCCTTTTCAACCTCCGTACGCCTGAGCTCTGACAATTCGAATCCTTCTTTCGCATTCCGCCAGGGCCCATCGCCGCCAAAACTTCCCAAGGAGGAACAAGAGATTTTCGAGAAACTTCAGCAGCAATCTACCGGTGCATTCAGCACCCCACGTGCAACACCACAAGTAAACCAGTCCCCAGATTCTGAACCTGTCAAGATCGAGGTCAAGGGCGACGGGGGCGAGCTGCATCCGGATACAAAGACTGGCCTGAAGCCTGAGTTTGAGGGTGAGAAGAACCCTAAGACTGGAGAAATTGGCGGGCCAAAGAACGAGCCGTTACGGTGGGGGAGTGGTGGGGATTGGAGCTATGGTGGGCGTGTGACGGATTTTTAGGCGTTTGGCCGAGATAGAGATGGGTGGTTTGTACATTAGTGGCGTTGGTATCATATCTATTTATGCTCGCTCTTCATTATGATATCTAGCATATGTCCGACCGGATGTACCGTGCTGCATCGAATAAGCTGCTGTTTACGACTGAGTATAGGCAGACCTACCGACCCGTCTGTCGCCCATATTGACAGTCGCATCCGCAGTCTATCCTCCTCCCGTCGGCGACCCGTGGCACAGTGATGGACCTTCTCTGAAAGAGCGGAGACAGCTGTGAATCCTCCCATAGTCACGTGAAGAGGATCTTGTCAACAGCCTCACAGCAAGAGCTGCGGGGTATCGAGGACATCGCTGAGGTGTCGACGGCAGCATAATGCTGTATGTGATTCTGTCTCGTGGGCTTTCTATGACGAGCAATATCTACTGTGTCGGAACATTCTACTCCCTTTGACGCCGTTACAGCTGGCCAATCTATCGTCAGGGCAGCAATCAGAACACCGCAGAACACCTGCGCACAATGCTTGACTAAACGATCATTTAGGTCCCATAAAAAGCTCGAAGAGGCTAAATAAACGCGATGGACGTCGCCGACTGGGACCGGGAAATTGATGAAGCACGGCAAACTCTCGCAACCTTATCCTCTGAAGATGCAGACTACGCGCCCACACTACATGTGCTTGGATCAGCCCTCAATATGCGATCTCGGCTGACCGGCGATGCAGCAGAAGCCGATGAGGCTTTCGGAATAATGAGCCGTGCAACAGAGGCGGCGTCCAATGTCAATCTCGAAGATCTCCAACGGGTCATCCGGTCTCAACAAGATGCTGTAGAGGCAATGTCACCAGATGATGATAAGCGTGCTTTTACTTTCAACGCCATTGGTGTCCGACTTCAAAATGGATACAATGTTACCGGAGAGATTAACTATATCAATGATGCGATCAAATATGGTCAGCTGGCAGTAGCCGCAGAGCGTAATGAGTATGATCGTTTCGTGTATCTCAGGAACCTAGCATTCTGGCTGGATGCTCGGTACAATGAGCTCCAAGCAGCTGAGGACCTACAGTTAGCCATCGAAGCCGCAGAGGCCGCCAGTAAAATCGCCATGATTGACTCTTTGGACCGTGCTGAGAGCTTGAACGACCTCGGAATCTGGCTCTTTCAGCGGTTTCAGCTAACGGACGACGAGGGGGATCTCCGTCGGGCCACTGAGTGCGGAAAATTATCGATAGAGGCCACACCTAGCGATGATTACAGCCGGCCAGCACGCTTAGGAAATCTGCTTATTTGGCTCGATCATATGTATGACAGAAGCCAGGCGGCCGATGTCCTCACTGGAGTTATATCAATAGGGAAAGAGCATCTCTGCTGCATTCCCGAGGATGATCCGGATCGTGCCTTTCGTCTTGACAACTTGGCCATTTTCCACGAGCGCTTGTTCCAGAGAACAAGAGATCCGGCTGATCTAGACCAAGCCATTGAATTCGGGCGAGCTGCGGTTTCAGCCTGTGGGGACGATTCCCGGCAATGCTCTTATGCTTGCCACCTTGGGGTATTCCTAGGCCTCAGGTTTGGACTGAGCAATGCTTCAGACGACATCAACTCAGCTGTCCAGCTTTTAACTGACAATGTCGACCGCAGTGAGGACAGCTGGGAGTGCACATACTTTTTGATCAAACTGCTATGGAACCGTTTCGGTATGGTGGGAGCTCTGGAAGATCTCGATACAGCTATTACCTTGGCAATGAGGATAGTAGAGGCCGAGCCTACAAAGCATGAAGATCATTCAAAGTATCTTTCTATCTTTTCACGCATGCTAGTGGCTCGTTTTGAGAGCCATAGAGAAGACACAGATCTTGATGAAGGTATAAATGGCCTTAATATGGTGTTGGATCGCCATGGATCATCGCTCGATCACTCGGAAAGGCTTGAACTTTCGGTTGTGCTTGGAATGGCTCTCGAGAAGAGGTTTAAAAGAACGAAACGACTAGTCGATCTCGACAAGGTGATTTCTACCTATGTCAAAATCACAGAAGCCGCCTCACATACAGAATCCGCCATGCATCTACTAGTCCTATCCCAGTGGTTCGAGACTCGATTCGACCATGCAAACAACGTACAAGATCTCAATGAAGCCATTGAAGCAGCGAGCCGAGCCGTCAGACTCAAATTGCCAGATGATGAGCGTGCCGGGATTCTCAACCAGCTCGGGACTTATCTCGACAGAAAGTTCGAGTTCACATGGTCCACAGATAGTCTAGACCAGGCAATTGATGCGGCAGAAATTGCTGTAAGGCTTGCATCTGTTGGCAGCGCCACATGGGCAGCGTATTGCAACAATCTGGCCACCTACCTCAGGGCTAGATCTGAGCAAACTGGGTGTCTAGATGACTGTGAGAATGCGATTACAATTATTTCCCAGGTCATGGAGACGTTGCCAAATCACCCAGACGTCTTTACATTCCAAAGGACCCTAGCCAGCCTCCTCTACCATCAGTACAAACAGTCCGGAATGAAAGAGTCACTCGACAATGCTATCGAAGTACTACGTCTCGCATTCAAAATAATCCCAGTGCCGCACGCAGAGCGATCTGCAACTTTGATTACACTTGGGACCGCGCTGGCTGCTCGATTCAGACACACAGGAGAAGCCGAAAATTTAGCTGAATCTGTTGAGGTCTCGCGGGCAGCCTTGGAAGGCTATCATGGTAATGACACGCAGAAGTCCACAATCTTGAACAGCTTGGCTCTTAGGCTTAGTACACTATTTGAGCAGACTGGGAACATTGGAACCCTGACCGAAGCCATTCAGCTTAGCGAGCTAGGCGTTGAAGCCACAGCAGATGGTCATATTTCCCAACCCGCACGACTCAACACTCTAGCAGGTCTTCTAATTCGGCACTATGACCTTAGAGCTGATATCAAAGATCTTGATAGCGCGGTGCGCCTGATGGAACGTGCCCAAGGGATTACACCTCATAATCACCCAGATCAGGTCAATTGGCTTACAGCGCTGGGTGAGGCATTGTCAAGACGCTTTGAACGAACTGGACAGTCCGAGGATCTCGACCGGGCCGTTGATTCTGCCGACACCGTGGTCAAGTATCTTGCTCGTACTAATCCACTCTGGCCTACTTCTTTGATGGCTTTGGCACATAGACTGGGGATGCGATTCAAGCACAGCGGCGATATCAGAGACTTACATCAAAGAGTGGCCGCAGCAAGCACAGCTATGGATGCGATGCCTGTTGACCACATCGACCGGTTGATGGTCGTCAGCGGATACTCAAACGCGCTCGAACAACGCTACGATCGCCTAGGCGTCCGAGAAGACCTAGATCGATGTATTGAGGTTAGCCAGCACACTGTGGACATGGTAGCGTCGGACCACATTGATCGGCCAATGTATCTAACCCAACTAGCGGGTAAGCTCACACTCCGCTTCAAAGACATAGGCCTACGAGAGGATATCGATCGCGCCATTGTCATTTCACGGATGGCGGTGGGGCTCACCCCCATCCATCATGCAGATTACCTTCGCCGAATGAGTAATCTTGCGAGCGCACTGAGTGCTCTGTTTATACGGACGGCTAATATCAAGACACTGCAAGAATCCATAGGCGTTCTTACGGCGGTGCTGGATAATTACAAAGGATATGAAACGTCTGTCATACAGATGAAACTAGCCACAATGCTCCTACAGCGATATCAGCTTCTCCAGCAAGAAACTGATCTCAACCGCGCTATACTCTTATGTGAAGACGCCCTTCCGCACGTCCCGACAGACGATTCCAATCGCGCCCCAGCACTCAACAATCTCGCACAAGGTTTACAATTTCGATTCATGAAAAGCGGCTCAAGCGAGGATTGGGAGAAAGTGCTAAGGATTTTTGCCATGTGCGCAGAGGAAACCGCCCCTGACCATCTTCACAAGGCAACCCACCTACAGAACAGTGGAGTCGTGCTGCTTCAACAGTATGAGAGAACCGGCGATCTGAGCGATTTCAAAAATTGCGTTGAGGTTTTCAAAAGTGGATTAAGCTGTGATAACGGCCTGCCATGGGTGCGTATCAGATGTGCTAAATCGCTGGGTGTCCTTTTTGCAACAACTAAAGCATGGCAAGACTCGGTCATGTTTTTCAGCAAGGCTCTGGGTTTTTTACCCATGCTCAGCACACTATCTCTTTCACATAGAGACAAGCAATCAATGTTGTCTGGACTCTCTGGCTTGTCTGGGATGGCTGCCTCTGCTACTCTAAATGCAGGAGAAGGGGCTTTGAAAGCCTTGGAGCTCCTTGAGCTAGGCAGGGGTGTTATTGCCGGTCTTGTTCTTAATGTAAGAACAGATGTTTCAGAGCTGATAGAAAGACTACCGAGCTTAGCAAAACAATTTCTTGCGATTCGCGATGCGTTGGATATACCAGAGAGTGATGCCACCAGCCTACTTGCCCCTAGCGAAAGTTTCATCTGGGAATTGCGCGGAAAACAGCGGCGCGAGAAAGAGAGCGAGTTTCACGATATTTGTGATATGATCCGCTCACAGCCAGGGTTTGAGAACTTCTTACGGGCCCCGACTGCACAGCAAATGATGGCGGCCGCCCAACGCGGAGATATTGTCGTTCTGAATGTCAGTCCAATCCGCTCAGACGCCTTTCTCATAACATCTCGCGGTGTGGAAGTGATTAATCTCCCCAACCTAGTATTCAATCAAGCTCAAGAGATCGCACGGAAATTGCGCCGCCCACATTTATATGGCAATCAGGAACTCGTCTGGATCCTAGAATGGGGCTGGGAGGTTATTGCTCGTCCGTGCCTTGAGGGGCTTGGGCACCGCCACCATGCATCTGATTCAGATGGTGCTACTGACAGTTTGCCCCGTGTCTGGTGGGTCTTGACAGGCCCTCTCAGCCATTTTCCAATACATGCAGCCGGGAAGCACCACTCCGGCTCGCAAGAGACAGTAATGGACTGGGTCATTTCCTCCTACAGCTCGTCCATCAAAGCTTTGCTTCATGCAGTCCCAATACCTGAGCCTCCCGAAATAATCAAGTCAGCGCCGGCTAGAGCGCTTCTAGTTCCAATGCAAGACACACCTGGCCAAAAATCACTTCCCTTTGCCAATGTGGAGGTTCAAATGCTCGAAGGCCTGTGCAAGAGATTACAGCTGGACCCCATACCACTGCCCCAAATAGCCAAGAAAGACGTCTTAGTAGCGCTCAAAACATGCCCTCAAATCTTCCATTTTGCCGGGCATGGGAGCTCGAATGGCTCAGATCCCTCGCGGAGCTGTTTACTCCTGGAAGACTGGCAAAGCAACCCTCTCTCAGTAACGGACCTGCGCGACAATTGGCTTCTCGAAGATAACAAAAACAAAGGGCGTGCCGCGCCATTCCTAGCTTACCTATCCGCATGCTCAACCGGCTCTAATAGAGATAGTAACCTCATCGACGAGGCCATCCACCTGGTTAGTGGTTGTCAGCTCGCGGGGTTTCGACATGTTATCGGTACGCTCTGGGCGGTGTCCGATCAGCACTGTGTGGACATTGCAAGAGAGTTTTACGAGACGCTAATTGGTGAAGGCATGACTGACCACGCTGTAGCAAAGGGTCTCCACCGAGCTATTCGACACCTCCGAGATCTAGACGTCGCTGCTCAAGATCAGGAGGTAGAGACAAGGAGAACAAAGACTAAGAAAAGTAAGGCCACCAAAGGTCAGCGGCAAATACGGCTCAGCCATGGGAGAGACTGTCCTCCTAACCCGTTACTGGTAGCAGTCACCAGCACGACTAGGAGTTCAAGGCCGGCCAGTCAGAGTCAACATCCGCCGGGGGCTAAGACTGAAACAGCATCTGTTTCTGTTCCTATGCTTGACGCGGCGAGTGATCCTAAAAGTTACCGACAGGGTACCAACCTCTTTCATATAGAGCAGGATCGGCAGTCGGTCCTCCCTCTAGGGAGCAATTCCTTGTTTCCGCACGGTGCGGGCTTCGCGGCGGTTCAGGTTCACGACACTCGGGAACTTGAGCCAGAGCTCGAGCTTAGCATTTACACACTAGAAAGAGATGCCTCCATGTGTGACAGCGACGATGAAGATGATGAAGAGAAGATTCCTCCTCTGCGCCCACTGCTTTGGGCCCCATATTTCCATGTTGGAGTTTAGTGCGACGATGAAATTATACCCCCTCCCAAGAGCAACCTCCAAGATCTTCGCATTGAAACCTCGGCTCGAGCTCCAATCCAACAAATGAGAAAGAGAGAAAAAGTAACCCGCCAGCTTGTTCGTTCGGTTCTCGCCACCTCTAACAACCGAAATCACTCGCAGAAAGTTTGGCCTAGACCGGGACCCCACAGTAAATGAGGCCCCAGCTTCGGCACGCGCGCTAGGACCTTTTCTCCGCACGTAATTAGGGCTCGGGCATTTAAGTGGATCGGTCTCGATGTCCATGGAAGGCGCGGTGCCTCGGAACCAAATTCCAGTGCGACAAATTACCTAAAAGGATCCTCTATGTGGATCCAGAGGTCTTTATGCTAGCCGCGCTATGCGCGGAAATTGTATGACGGGTGGTTGTGTTACTTGAAGTAGAAGTGGTAAAAGTGGTGTTCGCTGCCCAGACAGGGTCGGTTGCTTCTAATACAGGTTGGCATCTGCAAGCATCTACACGATATCAAAGAAAAGTTATAATTTCTGGTGAGATCAATATCACTGAAGATATTCCAAAACTACAGCTAACCAGCCGTTGATGCAATACAGGCACTGAACCTTCAAGTAATGGACGCACCCATCATCGACTTCTTCACCACATACATCCTAACTGGGCGAGAGCCTTCGCCTCATCCGCCTCCTGTCCTGACAGCGAGCGAAGTTTCGGCTCTAGAGCCAGGGGGCAAACTATTCGACCTTTTCCAGAGAGTCTACACCTTACACTACCACTCGAGGCGCAACACTTCTCCTACTGCAACAACAACAACAATCACTCAAGCGGTTCAAGTCTGGCACGACCTCGATATATGGGACCCCGATGGAGACCAAGGAGGTGGTATACCGCCAGAAACCCAAATTATCCTCCAGTTATACAAGCATACAATCTTCCTCTGGACATACCTTGTCGTGCACCCGGACGATATATATGGACAGAAAGCCCAGAATACAATGCGGAATATCTTGTCTGGAATCGAAGAGGTGAGAGAGATGCGCGAGTTAGGGCTATTTCTGGTGATCCCGCTTTTCTTTGGCGGACTTGCTGCTGTCCTTCCTGAGCGTCGGGAAGCTGTTCAGAGGGTTTTTGAGCATTTAATGGAGGTCGTTGGGGAAGATAGGACGAAAGATCCGCATGATACTGTCCAGCGGTCTTGGAGGCTGTATGATAGTGGTGTGCAGTCAAGCTGGGATTGGATGAGACATGAAGAGCGACACACCTAGCATAGCTTGCATATCGTTGCAGCTATACGTATGCTTAGCCATAAATATAGTTACAGCTAATGAATGATGATGTTTTCCATTAACATCCACCGAGTTCTTGAATAGGTAAACTTACCAATGGACTACTAGCGTATACAACTCCCCTCTAGATAGAGCTCAAGCGTGGTGTCTTATCTTGAAACTTAGGCACCGCATGATGTTGTCCGCGCGCGGCTGCAATGCAGAAACCTTAGATTCGCTCAACCACATCCCTATCCCGAGTTCGATAGCCGCCGCATTACTCGGTGACAACCGAGATCTCCCCAGACGTTCCGCACGACGCCGTGCTATATAACTAGGTGCTGCGCTCTCCAACGTGAGGTTTGCGTGATTCAAAGTGAGCTAGGTTGGCACCTGCGCTTTACTCACCACGGTTCTGACCAATAAACCTGCGCCCTGAGACTACCTAAAGAGCTTAGGTTTGCGGCTCGCTCAGAGATTGACTTGTGGTCTCTAGTCATGGTTATTCTCACTATTACTTCAGCCGCAGGGAAGAGCCTTGACTAGTGCCTAAACGGGTGGGATAAATTCTGGAACTGATAGGAGCATAGAGTTACACTGCAGCATAAGGCGGTCTTTGGAATGCTGATTCTGGTCAGGCTGGCGAAGGATACTGTCCACTGGGCCTCACACTTAACACAACCACGCACTGCCAGGGTCAGTCACTCTGGTCTGCAGAGTCCGGAAGCAGAGCTTGCGGTATGTACGATCTGCTTTGGCTCGGAGAAAAGATCTATTCGGTAATCCTACCACCCGACTCGACTATTTTCGGACCATTGAGTGGGTGGGGCTGGCACCATCATATACCTTGGCAGTACAGGGATCGAGCGGCGTCGATGATCGGAGAAGTTCTGGTGACAAATGGTATACTGAAGAATCCCAGTCCGCGTGCATAGCTAGTTTCCTCTTTTTCTACTAATTTCAATAGCAAAAGTATACTATTCTCCTGACGTGAGGGGCCCTCTTCTAGAGGTTGATCAGGCACAGCCTCGCACTTAGAAGGCAGGAACCTTGCGAAGCTCACTGCATAAGTACCTACTAGTAATTGGGTGGCTCTAACCCCACGTGCAAGGCTATCAGGAATCAGAAAGTCAAGCACCCTACTAGTCACACCGGAAATAGCAAAGTGCTTAGAACCCAAGCAATGACGACGGCAGCACCGTCACACGGATGTCCTTATACCACCTATCATGTGCATGGTTTTCCTAGAAGATACGTTCGTGGCTTCTGAAATTGCCACAACGCGGTAATTCTTCCGCCATGGAGGTGCTCTTGGACTTTGAGTATATAATCCCCAGCATTTCCTTCCCTCTCAACCGTTTCCAGACTGCTCTCTCTTGAGAACAATCATATCACATCTCCTTTTTATTCAATATTCGGTTATTTTCGGTATTACCTTGAAATATCATATCATCCCCACTCCCAGTTGACCTACGAATACCTCATGGCTATTTCCACCGAGGCCCTTGTCGGGATAATCGCCGTTCCTATAACAGCCGTGCCAATTGGTATATCAATCTTCAAGTGTCTAGCGCAACAGCTGCGCCGACATACTACCCGATCTGATATCGAGAGTGAGTCGAGTCGCAATCTAGTGCTTCATAACCCTAAACCATGCCAACACTTTAAATTGATTTGCCTCAGACAACCTGGACGGCCATGGGCACGAAAATTATTTACTCTCGCTGCGTCGATATGGTGCTTTGGATAGAGCGAGTCCCGTCGAGGTTATTACTTTGCCGTATTTCTATGGGACCTGTACGTCAAACCCCTTGTCTTCTCTATATTGAACTCGTTCGTCCCAGCCCCATTTCAATATCATGCTCATATACACCTCAGCAGGCAGGCCCCTTAGAGTCGAAGATGTGATGGGTGGACCTTTGAGTCAGTTTCAGAATAAGGCAAGAGCGCCTGTCTGCACTCCCCCTTCCCAAATTAGGGTAAGAAGTTGGTCACTCCGTCCATGCCTGACAGAGACACCGAGGCTTGGAGGCTTCATAACTCGACACGGCTCTCTACTCCTTCAACTCTCTCAGGATATGAATTGCCTACCACGCACTTGCACATGCACGGTACCTACTATCCCCCAGCCTAAATCACCGCTTCGCAACTCCTTCTGTACCTATCTATCAATCGATATATCAGTGTCATCGGTTAAAGAGAAACATCTGCCTCCGGCGTTTGAGATATACCTCGGCACAGGCCTCCAGATCCCAATCTGAAGGAGAACAACGTCCTGAGACTATTGGAGTTGATGTCCAGGGGTATATCAAGCACAACCACATCTTTAGAAGCCAACAAGGTTGCGGAGTACAAACTTTTATACAATAATACAAATTCCAAAACATGTAATAAATTACGTGGATTAGACCTCGACGCAGTTAGTCCTCTGCAGAAGAATCTCCTCATTAAAAAGCCACATTATCGTGACTGGACACAATGCTTGTGAACCTACAGGCTCAGCAGGTGTTGCTGCGGACCTATTGAAAGCTCGCACGAGGTAGGCAAAACATAATCCGGCTTGAGCAAGACCGGAAATCTATAATAACGCAAGCATTACTTGTTGGACAACAGTATTGAAAGTTGCCTCGGTCATTGTTGCATTGGTCATGTTGACTGTAGATTCAAGGGGGGGTATGCAGAAAAGGTGCAGACGAAGTAGATAGGGTAATGATCGAGGTGATGTCTTTGGGTCATGGATGGCAGAGATAGGAAAACGCTCAGGAGAAGGGGGAAAGTGGGGGCATAAGAACTGCTCACTACTGCGGAGGCTACCAGATTGGCGGCACTAAGAATGCATATGGATAAAGGAATGTAAGGAAGCTGAAGCTTGTTTGATATAATAGTAGTAGTTCACTTTATTTGGAATGTCCTTTCAGAGCTACTTGTGTGGGTTACCTGCAGGGGGCTCACCCCGAAGCCATTGTCTACCTCTTTTCAGCTTCCTGAAACTCAGCCTAGAAGTCTAAAAATCATTACCAGGTAAACTCTGGCGCAACGTGCCTGAAGCTTTTCTGTTTGTTATCAAAAGAGAGCTTGTCAAGCGGGCGGAGCTTGTTGAGCTGGATGTCGCAGAGAAAAAGAGTCTGGCTCCGCGGTCTTTGTTGCATTGCCCACCCCCCTCATATTTCTCTTATCTGTATCATTCATAAGCATGGCATTCATAGAAAGAGGAGCTCTGAAGATGGGCTCAATATGAGTTCAATTGGCTATCTATAGTGATGGTTATATGGTGGTATTCGTCTAATATAAGAGTGCCAGATAGAGAAAATGGAGTTGCCACAAAGGGCGGCTCAACATATGCGTGATTTTGATGACAGTCTCACAACTCTGAAGTAAAAGTAGAGTAATCAATCCCTAGCTGGCAATCTGTCGCCAGTCCACTACCTCATCGCATACTCATCAACTTCGGGAGTCTCTTCAGGCAAAATCTCGCCGTTTGCAATTAGACGTCTGTGAAGGTTACTTACGCGTGGGCCAGGCTCCCTATCTCTTGTCCTCAGGCGGCGGCCATTGAAATCCATAGCAGTCTCCCAGACTTCTTTAAAGTCAGCCCTGAGAAGTCTGTTGAGGCGCACCTGTCTCCTCGCCATGGTTTCCCACATCCCTCATGTACCAAACTCATGGCCCTGAAGGTCCACTCAGGCGAGCCTCGGGGAGCTGAGTGGCGTCGTTCGAGAGCCATAGTAAGCTTGGGTCATTGTTCTTAGGATCCGCCTCTAGTACTGGGGCCCATCGCAGGATGCGGCTCTTTTTGTAAAGCGAGAGAATTTTACAATGCTCATACTGGACGTCGAGGTAAAAATGCGCGTCCGCAACAAGGTGATGGCTGTTCAAAGCGAATAACGCAGCCAGCTCGCTAGCAGTCAAGACCCGATCTCCCGATGGCACCCCTCGCAGTTCATCCTGAGTCGGGGAAATCCGCTTTACAGAGAGCTCCTTGCAATTGGGGTCCTCGCAGAGGCGAAATCCAGCCTCCCCCAAGGTATCGCGCGCTGGGACGAGGTCATTATCACGGACCACGAGTCAACTTCCTAACCTACTGAAACACTCTTGTCAGCCCCATAACCCAGATCAAACAAGGGCACTTATGTTCTTATACATACACCAAACCCTGCATCATATGCGAGGAGAGCAACTACTAGCCAGCCAAAGCAGACGTAGTCAATCTTCGCGGTGTCGAGAATCTCTGCTGCTTCAGCGGCTTGTTAGGCGCCGTGACATAGTCGTTCGGACGTCGTGTTATCAGCCATTTTTTTTGTCTTCGGTGTTCTCGTATGTTTTTTTTTCGCTGTATTTACCGAGTACTTCCTGGATAACCCGAGTGGTTCACGGCGCGATGACGATGTTTCTGGTTTTTTTTTTAGCTGTCTTTTTCGTGAGTGAGTGCTTCCTGGATGTGACGAAAGAGAGAGTATCCACGACAGTGTTGACAGCTTTTCTTGGATGATTTTTAAGCCTTCCCCTCCCAGACTCTTATACCTCTGCCTCCCACACATATGCCTTGCCTCGAGCCACCTATCCTATTCTTAGTTCCCACCATCAATGAGCTCGGGCGCGCCTTTCAGATGTTGACGTTGTGCGTCAAAAGCGGCCCCTTCAACTCTTCATGCTCTTTTGCACTTCCATGCTGGGCTCCGCTGAACCGAGAAGACGATACAAAGACATGTAACACTCGATCAGCGAGGCAGAGCTTGTCCCCTCGCTCGGACTCAGCCTTCAAAAAGGGAACTATCGTCTGAAGCTAACTCCGTTGTTTTCTTTCGAGGTCCTCGCCAGCAAAGGCCTGAGACTGACAGAGATGCACGAGCCTGAGCGTCAGGTCAGCAGCCATTATGCACCCGCCCTCGTTTAACATGAGTGAAAACGCGCATAGTCTGCACTTGAGGTGACGCGGGCCACTAGGATCATTAATCAGTCAGGAATAAACGATCGAGTGTTTATCTATGGTGTGTTTTTTTTTATCTGTGCTTCCTTTTACTTCAAGGCATTTAGGATCCTTGGTGTGCTTCATTGTCGGAACCTGGGTCTTTTCATGCTTCTTTTTGATCCAGCAGATGAGGGTTCTGCATGATGTTTCGCTAGTCCTATTCCTTTCATCAAGCCTTTACCATCTCAGAAAAAGTACAAGTCCACTCATATAGGACCGCCTTATCCAAAGAGCAACATACCACGACTAGGCTCCACCGATGTCTTTCTGCAGACGGAAAATTGCTTCCCCCCAATGCATAATTTATGTATAGAGCCGTGTCGAATCGGTGAAACAAAGTAGCGCTCTCCAGGCTATTGGCGGACTTCAAGAGACAGCCCCGGTTGCGAGCACAAAATGCTTTGTAGGGGGGTCGCCGGATATGCCACAGTACTATCCAGAACCCAACCTTGGAACTCGTTGGACTGTCCCGATTCTTCAACTGTAGGCTCCCACAGTTAGTTAGCTTTGAACCTTGGTGCGCGTTGCTGGCGGAAGACTAGATCGGATACCATAGGTACTATTGCTTTCACCAAAACCCATTCGTTCGAGCGCAACTAGGTATCTCCCTCCTTGAAGATGCCTATCTAACGCCAAATCGTCAACAGGCCCACCCTCCACCCGCTGACTAGTCACGAAGGCGATCAGAGTCGCTGTTGCTGTCCGTGCGGTAGTGTAACAATGCTCATCATTTGTATTCTCAACGCGATGCAAACCCCCTCTCCTTTGCGCGAGGTAAGGAGCGTCGTGATTGTTGCTGGACGATGTGCGGGGAGGGGAGGGGGTATAGACGCCTAAGGACGGCGGGGAAAGCTGGTTGAAGAGTCATTGACTGCTTGCTGTGGCCGAGGTAACACACGCAGTGAGGGAAATGGGAATGGGAATAAAAAAGGAAAGAAAAGAAAATTTGAAGAATTTGATCTCCTTCCTTCTCCAGCTAGCTCCATCTCAACCTTACAGTATCGGGGATAAGCTTTTACTCAGGCTTTGTTGCCCACAACTAGATTCCCACGTTTAATGGTCACGCCTGCGTCTAGATCTCCATCGAAAGGCCATGTGTTTTGCAACCGTAGGCATGGGTGAATTAGCTTTAACTCCCAGCATGAGGGAAGAGAGGTTGGGTCATCTCCGCCCACCTTAGGCACGTCCAGTCCGAGCCGATCCCCGCTCCACAAACGCGAAGGATAAACAAGCTGCATATATAAGCATCGGTATCTTCAGGTTGTGTTGCTTGGATCTCAATGCACATTATATCAGCTGCTCATTCTCAGGAATTCTTCGTCGCACTATCGATGAGAAACTGAAATAATTCTGTTGTAGTATAACATGTCTTCACTCAAAATCCGTCACCTACCTCGAATACCAGCCCGGCTGATCTGCGCTCAAATGCAAGAGCCGATCAGAGATTCGGCCGATGTGGTCCCTTAGGTAGATCGAGCTCATGCATGGATCACCAATAAGACACGTCATTGCATGTACACCGACGATCCAAGCTGACTGGGTCCATGAGGGGATTTGAAGGAAGGGCAAAAAAAAAAAAGAAAAGGAAAAAGGAATTATAGGTAAGTCAGAGTACATATTTAAGCCTGCGTTGTCTCACAGCTCCAAGAAGGCCTCTACTACGTCACTAAGATCACACACACGAAATTATTGACGAAGAAAACAAAGCCTTGCCCGGGGTATCTACGGTAGTGATGGCGCTTGCTCTGGCTGCTCTTGTCGCCGCCGCCGGCCCCGTAGCTGTATCCGCCTTGAATTCTCGAGCTTCACTTCTTTCCGTGGCCCAGGCAGACTGGGATGCCTTCAACGCGAGTGTTGTGGGCCAGCTCCATGATGGAATTCCCATGCTTGCCCCGTGCTATGCGGTCTATAATGGGAAGAACCAGGTATCTATCTACCACCCATAAGTCTCGATGGGCAATCGTTCGGTATTCCGTGTCTGTTGACAAGTTATAGGACCCCGACCTCTCTGCCTGCACAACTCTTCAAGAATCTCGGCACGGCCTCTTCTTCGTTTCGGACAACTTTGGTGGGTATTGCGAGTCGAATTGGGCCGGATGCCAGGCGACTGGCGACAACTGTGCACTTAGCATGACGGTTCCTGACCTAACGACTCCGGTAACGAGGGCGTGCCAGCAGGGGAGCGTTCCGTGGAAGTATGTGGATGCGCGGAGTGTGGAGGATGTGCAGAAGACCTTGTTGTTTGCGAAGGGGAGGAATTTGAGGCTTGTGGTGAAGAATACGGGGCATGATTATGCGGGGAGAAGTTCTGCGCCGGATTCTTTTGCGCTGTGGTATGTGATTCTTCAGGTCGGAAACTTGGCTGCTCTTTATGGCTGATTTGGTCAGGACGCATAACATTCAGCCGCCGATCGAGTTGACTGAGGGTTACATCCCTGATGCGTGCTCTGAACCTGTTGGAGATGTGATCACCGTCGGCGCAGGACAGCAGTTCCGCGAAGTATATGAGTTCGTGAATAGTCACGGCTATCGCATAGTAGGCGGTACCTCTCCCAGTGTCGGGATGGCAGGTGGCTGGCTGGCCGGAGGAGGGCACAGTATGCTCTCGAATGAACTCGGATTGGGGGTCGACAACGTCCAGCAGATCAAGGCCGTCCTTCCTAACGGAACATACATCACCGCAAACCGATGTCAGAACCAGGATTTGTTTTTCGCTCTTCGCGGTGGTGGCGGTGGTACCTTTGCTGTGGTGACTGAGTCGACCTTTCTTGTCCACCCCAAGAAGCCTATGCAGTTCGCGCGAGTCTCCATTGCCGGACTCAACGAGAAGGTTATCGCGGACTTCCTGTCAATCGTCGTTGCGAATACAGACAAATGGGCGTCTGAAGGCTGGGGCGGATATATTCTACCCGCTGCAGTGGGCGGAGCATCGACAGTTGCCCTAGGCACTACACTCCTAGATCACTCCGAAGCGCAGGCTTCGATGCAGCCGCTGATCGACCTTGCAAACAGAGCTGTTGATTCAGGAACGTTGGGAAATGCCACCGTCATCACTGGCGACTACTATAACATCCTGCAGGCTATTATTGCACGCGAAGAGAGCCTCGTTTTCCCTAGTTCGGCGTGGGCGTTTTCATCTCGTCTAGTACCGAGAGAAACTTTCCTTGGAGAAGAAAACCAGCAGCAGCTCTCGTCCGCCTTGCACGATATTTTGACTACAGCGCAGGGGCAGGATGTGCCCGCTTCGGCCGGGCTCATGATGTACGCCGTAACACCGAGCCTCTACTCGCGTACGATGCCAGAATTAGATAAGCCCGGCGGTCCAGGTGCCTCATCTGTAACCCCGGCCTGGCGTAATGGGCTGTGGCATGTCATCTTCACACGCCAGTTTGACGGTACTACTACTGATCCAAGCGTTGTTCAAGAGATCTGGCAGACCACGCACGATATCATGAACCCACTGCGTGAGCTCACGCCCCGTGGAGGCGCATATCAGAACGAAGCAGACAGCTTTGAGCCTGATCCTATTGGTTCATTCTGGGGTGAGGAGAATTATGCAAGATTGCTCCAGATCAAGCGAGAGGTTGACCCGGCGAATCTGTTCACTGTTCATAACGGAATTGGATGGGATGAGGCGGATGAAAGATACAGCTGCTACCCTGACATTAAGGTCTGATCTATCTCGGTGCAAACTGATAGTGTCCATATCAGTCTAGGGCATCAGGACTAGAAGAGTGGCTGATTATCTGGAAATAGGTTTCGTCCGCCGCCGAGGCTGGTCCGCCCACGTCCGTGGCGGATGCGCCTGAGACGACGCCAAAAGACGAACTCTAAGGTGTTCTCGTGCGATATATAGGAGAACAACATGAGATCAAATGGCTGATGATAAGGGTTGTTTGCATGTCAAAGTTGGGCTATTGCGCTTTCTCTGCGTCATCGACAAGAGTCTCCACCTCCTTTTCTGTAAATCGATGAAACAACTTTTTCGGGTCGGACAATTCCCCGGCCTTGTTGGCAGACTGCACATGTAGTACCGGGACATCGAACTCATAAACGTCCTTCCATCCCTTATTGCCAGGAACCATAATGTCGATCTCGGAGTAGTCGAACGGCCGCCGCTTCTGCAGTTGGGCTACGGTGGTTTTCGCAGTATCACAAAGTCCGCAGCCAGCCCGAGTAAAGAAGGTCACCCGAGCAGCTTGAAGAAGACGAGCAGTTGGGAGCATGGCAAGAATTATGAACCATGGACCTATTCGAAGATGGTTGTAAGGAAAGCGATTCGAACCAAGATGATGGAACCTTCGAGCTTCCCCAGACTAAACCGCTTCGGGCACTGACAATCAGCTTCTTTAACAGAGGCCCCTCCCCCGCTACACTCTCTCTGTTCTTCTCCTACCAGTCGAGGGACTGCTTACGGACAGATTTATAATTTAATTGTGAATTCTCACTTGTTTCCGCTCACGATGGCCTCTAAGTGCGTCCACAAAGGCTGTGGGAAGGTCTTCACCGACCCCGGGGAGCCGTGCGTGTATCACCCAGGCCCGCCCGTCTTCCACGAAGGACAGAAAGGTAAGTAGCTGCTTTCGCAATGGGCTCGTTTTGGCCATTTTCTGGGGATTTATTTCATTCGCAAGTACCCTCTGAGTTAGTGTCGGTTCTGACCTCCCCCGCTAATCGTTTCCTCGCCAAACCTTAGGCTGGAGCTGCTGCAAGCCCCGCGTGCTTACTTTCGAGGAGTTTATGGAAATTCCGCCCTGCACGACTGGGAAGCACTCGACGGTAGACGATACTCCTGCCCCAGCTCAGAAGAAGACCGCCGACGCCGCTGCACCTCCTGCTTCCGATTCCGCTCCCGCCGCCGCCGCTCCCCCAGTTCCTACACATTCGCCTGCTATTCCGCCCCCTTCGAATGCGCCTACACCCGTTCCCGAGGAGCCGGAGTCGGATGATGAATCGCTTGCTATTCCAGCTAACGCGACCTGCCGTCGGAGAGGTTGCAATGCCTCGTACAACCCGGATGTGCCGCGGGAGGAGGAAAAGTGCGTCTACCACCCGGGGCAGCCCGTGTTCCACGAGGGGAGCAAGGGATGGTCATGCTGCAAGAGGAGGGTGCTTGAGTTCGACGAATTCCTGAAAATCGAAGGCTGCTCGGACAAGAAGAAGCATCTGTTTGTGGGCAAAGGCAAGTCGGCCGGGGAGGAGAAGGTAGAAACTGTCAGGTGAGTTTTGGGCTCCCAAGGCTGTCGCGCCAAACTAATCAGCTACAGGAATGACTTCTATCAAACCGCGTCCTCGGTGAACGTATCGCTATACCTGAAGAAGATCGATAAGGAGAAAGCCACGGTTGAGTTCACCTCTACAACCATCACCCTTGACCTCCCTACTACGGACAACAAGCGGTACAAGGATAGCTACGAGCTGTTCGCGCCTATCGATGCGGACAAGTCCAAGTTCCGCGTGTTGGGAACAAAGCTGGAGTTGACGCTGGTCAAGGGCGATGGCACAAGCTGGCCGGTGCTGCGGAAGGCCGATCCATGGTCAGGAGAACGGATCCAGATTGGCAGTGCAGGCAGGGTTTGAGATGGACAGTTTCTCGACTTCGACATCGAGTAGGGGTCATAGCAGGCTCAAAAGCATGCACAGCTGGATAGAGTGCATTATTTTAATCGTTGCTCTGCAATATATTATGATTTTATGAAGATAGGCGGAGAAATCAGTAGACAAACTAGTAAGGACCCTGAAGAAGCGGCCTTGTTGCCTTAGCTGTAAGGAGAAGGCGGTGTGGCCAAACACCCCGTAAAGGACACGGTCGATCATATTCAAAGGAGCCACTCAGTCGGCAATCGATAGATTCACGAAGGTGCTGGCCACTCACTCTTCCTTTCTCCCTGAGACCCCTTGACGACCTTTTTTCCGGAAGAGCAGTTGAATTCTCGCCCACTGCTACAGCCGGCTACACACGAGAGGTGGACTGTACTCCGGTCTATTTAAAAGTCTCGCCCACCGCGGGCATCGTGTCCACCGAAATCGCTTCATCATGTCTACAGAGTACACATATGATGAGCAGGTGCGGATTACTTTCTGTCAAGCTGTGCTTATTGAGCGGCCTGCTGATATGTCCTGTCCAGGGCCAATTCTTCCCGTACTTCATCATAACGTTGACCGGTCTCGTGACGCTACCTTTGACATACAACCTCCTCAAACCCTCCAAAGGTACAGCTCAGCCTCTTTTCGAGCTACGATAGTGCCCTTTCTGACATCTCCGGATAATCGCAGAACTCGAAAACACCGCTCCCCGGATAAACTCCGATTTCAAGCCTCAGCATGAAGACCTTATCGAAGCTCAGAAGCGGAAACGTCTCCGCAAGGAGCGCCGCATCAAGCGCATTGTCACCGTAATTCTGGGATACGCCGTCATTGCATACATGGTGTATTTGATCATTGTCACTGCACGGTCAACACCGAAGATCTGGGATCCCTATGAGATTCTAGGCGTGTCAAGAGTGAGTTGTCGCTTCCACTCTCCGGCTCAACGATGCTAACAAGTCTCAGAGCGCCGACGAAAAAGCCATTTCCAAACACTACAAACGTCTTTCGCTCATTTACCACCCTGACAAGATCCGCCCCGACCCCGCAAAGAATGAGACCATCGAGATGCTCAACGACCGCTTCGTGGAACTGACCAAAGCCTACAAAGCCCTGACCGATGAGGAAGTGCGCAACAACTACCTTCAGTACGGCCATCCCGACGGCAAGCAGAGCTTCAGCATTGGCATCGCTCTCCCGCAATTCATCGTGACCGAAGGAAATGGAAAATACGTGCTGTTGGTCTACGGAGCCCTACTCGGTGTGCTCCTGCCATACATTGTTGGCAAATGGTGGTACGGCTCTCAACGGTACACCAAGGAAAAGGTCTATGTCGCTACAGCGGGCAACATCTTCCGCGAGTACAAGGAGGATATTACCGATGGTGGAATCGTCAGTGCTATTTCGTCTGGTGAAGAGTTCAAGGAGGTTATCCCAGCTCAACAAGCAGAATCTGGACTAGCGAAGCTTGAGAAGAAGGTTCTGGCAGACGATGCCAAGTTCCTCTCTGACCAGGATCGGGAGGCGATCAAGGGTCTAGATGACTTGAGCAGGAGGAAGGCGCTTGCGCTATTGTGGGCTTACCTAGGCCGAGTTGAACTAGAAGACTCTACTCTCGACGGAGGTAAGTAACGTGGACGACCAGGAGAGTAGCGCTAACTCGGCTACAGAAAAGTATGAAGTTGCGCCCATTGCTCTCTCCCTCAACGAATCATTCACAGCTATTGCTCTGGCTTTCGGCAACCTTCGCCCTGTTCTAGGATCTTTCCGCGCTGCGCAAAGCCTCATTCAAGCTGTTGCGCCAGGCTCGTCTCCGCTCCTTCAACTCCCGCATTTCACCAAGGAGGCTGTAGAATCTATCGAAGGCGCACATGCCAAGCATCATATCACTGTTCAAAAGTTCATGAAGATGCCCGAGGACACACGCCGCGCTCTGACTGTTGGCGCCGGCCTCCTGTCAGAAAAGCAGTACACAGCCGCCATCTCCGTTGCCAAGCAGTTACCCGTCCTCCAGATTTCCAAGGCATTCTTCAAGGTCATGGGCGAGAAGGTCATCACTCCTAGCAGTCTTGTCCAGCTCGTCGTCAAGGCCCGGTTTATCCCTCCCGGCTCTACCAACGTCCCCGAAGTGAATCCCGCGGACCTCGAAGACATCGACCCCGAGGAGGGTGACCTCGACGCCCTCATGGGCCGCGGCCCCTCAAGAAACCGCTCCGTCAAGTTCGCCGACGGCCAAAACAAGGACAGCACAATCCAGCCTCCCCTCGCAAACGCACCCTACCTCGCCCGCGATCACTCCCCGCGGTGGAACATCTTCCTCGCCGACGCTAAGCAAGGCAAGATCGCTGTTCCGCCTTTCACCTTCACCACCTTTGACAAGGCCCTCTTCGATGAGTCTGGCAAGCCCACGTACAATGTCCAGACCCTCAAGATGCAGTTCCAGGCTCCGCCTCAGGTCGGGGACTTCCCATTTGTCATGCACATGGTTTGCGATAGCTACCTAGGGCTTGATGCTAAGCTCGACATTAACCTCCACATCGACGACCCCGCCAAGGCGGCTGCTCTGGAGGAAGAAGATGATATCAGTGAGCCTGATGAGGGCAAGTTCCCCCACAATTCCAGATGCAGCAATGTAACTAACAAGGCCCCAGACTCAATAGCCGGCCAAATGCAAGCGCTCAAGACCGGTCAGCCACCCAAGAAGTCCAAGAAGGTCGTAGAGTCTAGCGACGAGGAGAGTGATACCGATGGTGACGAGGGAGACACCAGCGATACCAACACCGAAACGGACGTTGACGATTAGTTGTTCGAATCAGCGCTAAATCGGATAGAAGGAAGGGAGAAAAAGGATTAACACGGTATGTTGTTCATGAGTTCATATATGACCATGAAACTCGGTTCTGGCATTGTTGGGAGTACTGCACATCTTCTTCCTTGCCACACAATACCACACACAATCGGAACGAAAGAAAGGGGGTTCAAGGTCTCATTTATGTGCATGCATTCGGATTTTCGTTACCATACTACTTTGCCTCATTTTATTATACCGATGTATTATCCATGAACTACTTTTTTCACTTTTTTTTATTCGGACGATATTCAATGGGATCGTGTCTTTTCAAACTTCTCTCAGATACCAAATAAGTAGATAATAATATCACAACATCCACATAAGTAGCAGAATCTCCCATCGCGCCTGCCATACTGATTACGGATGAGTAACATGGGTTCGCACCTGCCTCCAGCTTCGTTGTTTCCTTCCCCAGATTAGGAAAGCGCGCTCCGCGGCAACGACTAGGTCGCTCCTTTCCTGTATTGAAGGTGACCGCTATCTATCAACTGTAAGAGGAAAGGGACGACCCGAGTCCCAGCCCTCTAAGGTTACCCAGGTGACATACGTTCGGGCCTGCCAATCATCTTGTCTACCACTTCCTTACAATGGTAGCTCCGGAAGGAGGACTTCTGTTAGCAACGCCTCGAAGAGTAGAACGCTGACTCGTTTTTGCTGATGGGTTCAAGGGTTGGATTCATGAACGTGAGGTGTACTGGTCAGGGGCTTTCGGGCGAGGAGGTGAGTCTCAGCATACCGAGGTAGAGCACTTTGAGGTATGGTAGGCACCAAATGAGCGGTTGTTGGACCGTGAGCGAGCAGGAAGCTCTGGATACTACCTCCACCACCGCCGTTATAGTTACCGACTCTACTTCTTATCACGCACTTGCGTGATCCCAGGACGGCTCGCGGTGGATACCGACCGGGATTGGGCGACCTGAAGAAAGGAGCATGTCGCTTTTTCGAGCCGCGAGAGGAGAAAGAAATATAGTTTGATGTGGTTGCTTGTCTTGCACTAGGTACCCTAGGTCAGCTTGAGGAGCGAGGCCGCAGGATAGCTTAGATTGCCATATTCAGGAAATCAAGATCATGCCTATATTAAGCAGGAATCTGAGGTGGATATATCCGAAGTGTGAGGTTACGGGAAGTCGGTAGTTGAAGTACATACAACACAACACAAACAAGGGGATATCTGCATATCAAAACAAGACAATAAAGAGAGCAAAGCTCGGATTTTTCAGAAAAGGGCCCGAATATTCGAGACTATTCACACGGGTATGCCCACGCCGTAGCGAGCGGTGGGTGGTACACCGTTTGTTCGGGTATGTGAATACTGTAGTTTCCAACCAGTTCAGCAGGCAGACCAGCTGCCGTAACTGCCGGAGGACCTCCTGAGGTGGTAACAATAGGCGGAAGCCCGCTGTTGGTAGAATCTGTGCTGCAGTTGTTCTCGCTGTAGTACATGTAGGCATTTGCAAGGCCAGTGACCGGGGGGTGTATTGGTGCCGAACACTTGACGTCGCCCGGATTGGTTACAGGCTCATGAATCGGCCGCGACAGTGTGGTTCCCCGAAACTCAGCATGTGGGTATCCCGAATAGGGCTCCAATTGAATCGATGGATACTCCCACTTGACGGGAGCAGTATCTCCGGGAGACAATTGGACGGGGCTAGAGATGTTTGGCGCTGGGTCGGGAGGCGTGGCGGGCTCTGGCGATGGATCTGCAGTCGCGCAGCAATCTGTCGAGTTTGACAGCACGCGTAGGTATTGAATGTCGCTGTTGTCTTGATTTCCGTTTTTGGAGCTGTCTTCGGCTTGCTTGATCAATCCCAGGCGGTCTAGTATGGCATGTGTCAGGGGATATCCATCAGAGGCCTCGACAAGAGGCTCGCCCGGAAATCCTTCTTTGGTAGCGCAGAGTTTGTAAAGCCGTTGGAGGGCTTTGACAACCAAAGAATGGTGCGATTCCAGCATCTCCACGAACCTAATATTGATTTTGATCAGTTAAGTTGCTATCTAGACATGAACAAAAGGACATACCCTCGTGAGTAAACTTTTGCTTGTGTAGCTTTCCTCTCCCTGAACAAGCATGGATGGTTATATGATGAACAGCGGTTGCATGGTTGTTTTCCATCACACTGTAGAGGTCAGCCCAAGCAGGCGGATATGAGAATTAAGAACAAAGTACCTTAGTCTTCTTGACTCTACAACGATCACAAGCTTTCAGGACATGTTTCCGCTTGACCCGGAAAACTCGTTGATCAGGCTTGTCTTCGCTCAAAGCCATGTGGGATCCATGTTGAGACAGAGTTGAGAGTGTAGAAAAGTCGTATATACCATCGGGATAGCCCTCAATATGTGACTTCGGGCGTAGCTTAGGTTGTTTCGACATTTCGCTGGACATTTCGCTGGACATTTAATTGCACTGAACCGTACTTGAGAAGTTTAGGGCAGTTTTGCGGCTTATCAGAGTAATATGCGAGACTGATATGCGTGTCCCGACTCCTCCCAGTCACTGCAGGCCGCTAAAGGTGAGGGGAGGGGTAGCTCTTGACTCGCGGAAGACGCAAGCTGATAGAAGTGAGATGTCACTTGGGACTGGTAGCGGCTGACAGATCTTGTCAGAGTACACTGTGAAGATCATGATTAGCATGGAAAAGGTTGTTGTGCAGTCGCCCCGCAAATGCAGCTGCCAATCCTTCCCAGTTAGAGGCACGCCGTAAAAAGCCAGACTGGGAGTGACGTGGATCATTCTAGTCTGTCAGGATATGAACTGGCACGGTCGCTCGCCATGGGCCCACCTTCTGTGGCCTTGGTAGCCTTGCGAATGCCCAGGGCTACCCGCATCGGTAACGAAAGCCTTGGCCTTGCAGCATTGTGTTCATGGATGCCAGGTTTGCCCTAGCGTCAACCCGCAGAAGTTGTTCTTGTTGACAGTTCGGCGCCCCACAGCAAGTTTAAATGATGCCGAATGATATTCGTCGCAGCTTTCATCGGCACATCCCAGCCACAACCTTGATCACTTGGGTTGGGCAGCGAACGCAGAGTAAGCATCATGATCGCTAGGAAGGATGGTGGCCGTGGCAGAATTCGTGGTCTTTGATGGTGGTAAAACTTGCCTCTCACAATTTTAGGTTTCCCATTTTTGCGTCTTCCCCCAATATCCACGTCTCGGGTAAAAGTGAGTCCTTCCCAAACCGTATGGCGCGGCAGCATAAAGGCGAATGTCTTAAAGGGGTAAATAAACTGGCGTCTTGCTGTCTTGCAGGGCGCCTATCGGAGGGTTGAACAGCTGTCATTGGCGCACGGGTGACAATCACCATCACTCGGGCTATCACCTTCTGCAGTGATGAGCTCGTGCCTCAGTCAACACTTCGCCAAGGGTGATGGATGTTGAACCAATGGCGCCAGCTTTCTTTGCTTTTTTCTACCATCGCCTCCATCTCCATCTCCATGCTGAGACTTCTCAATTTTAATGACAAATGATTCGTCGTAGCGAGGATTCAAACTAGCCATTTTCCAGTAGCGGATTATACCACGCAGAATCCTTCAAGTCCTCTTGGACATTTTGATTTACGGCCAAGGTTGTGTCAAGCTCATGGGCTCGAATCAAGCGCAAATCGGTACCGCAAAGTTTAGAAGTCTGGAAGTTTCCCATGCCCATGACGTCGGATGCAATGCTTCAAAAGAGGAGCGGGCAATCAGGTCGTATTTCATCGTGGACTTGTACGCTGTGGATATCCAAAGATAGGGATCATTTTCGTGCAGGAGATCGACAGAGGCATCGACTATGAAGGCTATTGTCGCCAGATTCGATGATCGCACAAGATGGGAAGTGGCAGTCAAAGTGGCTGACTTCTTCATGAGCAAGACAGAATATGGAAGCTTCAGCAGGAGCCTCGAGCCTGCCAATTGGAGGCGATCAAGGGTTGTACAGCATGCTCTTACTGCGTATCTGTACGTAGTCAAGCTTATCACGAACATGCTCTGCGGCGTGGAAGGAGATGGGGAAATCGAGGTTGAGGCGTAGGAAACGGCAATTGGAGGTAGAGCCGAGCTCGAAGCCTCTACAATTTGAATCACCGCCACAGTCGCCTTTTCCCAATAGTTCTATTTGTCCGCCCCTTGTCTTCATTGGAGTTCTTCATAGGAGAGCTCGACGATCTTCGCTAACTGTAAATCAAGCGGGTAGTCTAGCGCCTGCAGAGGGGTCCGTTCACCTGCAGCGAGGAGGTCGAAGGTGAGTATCCCTGGTCTTCTCATCTGTTGAGGGTTCGCCCAAAGGATCTCCAGATGATCTCAGCTGGCGAACACCATTATGCAAGCATTCTGGCCAGCATGGGAAAGAAGGGTCTGCGCCAATGTGGCGGTGCCAGCGGCTCTAATCTATGACGTTTTGTCCAAGATCTGGGGGTTAGACATGTCAATGGAGTCCCTTCGTCCATTTCACAGTACTGTTAATCAAACAATAGAGAGGAAGATCGCAGAATCACCGATGGAAACAGATGTGGGAAGCACAGGAGGAACCTTGAGAACTCGGGAGATTCCAATAGCGGAAGAGCGCTGCGGGGAAACGTGACTTCGACCGACTCAAGCAATCCCGTGATGCACTGAGGTTGAACCTGGCACATTGCATCTCTCTACCGTGCTACAGAAATCTCCCCTAGAACAAGGATCCCACTCCTGATGCACAAAGCTCTGGTCCCATGATGATGTGCAGTTGCAAACTCCTTCATCAAGCTGTTTTCCCCAAATAATTTCCATATTGTCACGTATATCGAACAGAACTTGATACTCCGGTCTATTACCACGAGATTCCAGATCTCTGCCAACATATTCGAGAGATAGCATCGATATACCTGGAAATGACGAGTCAAACCGGCCAGATATACCTCGAAAGGAACTTCAGTCAGCATATGGCGAATCGGACCGTGAAACCCGTACTTAAGCTGATTATTAGCAGATACTTAAACGTTAGACAACATTACGCGAGTAGATGTGAAGCTTGGGTGATCCACGATCATAGATGGCCATAGATTCCACATTCTGGGAAACAGAGCGCCAAATCAACCCGAGCAGGTTACAGAGAGTTGCCAAGATTGTATCATATCAGACCAGTGTCGCCTTGCAGATGCTGTGATAAGGACTCGAGATGGCTTCTGGACGGTGACTGGACGAAGAGTCATGGAATGACCGCCCATTGACCACATTTTCCGCTACGGAGCTCGCCATCTTGTACACCGGTATATAGGGCAACAACCACCGGCCAGTCGCTTGCAAGGATGACGAAGTCGGCTCCACGAAGCCAAGTGTATACTTGATTCGGAGTGCGATAACTCCGACGGTAAGCTACCAGTAATCCGGATAGGCGAGAGTCGAGTTAATGAGCGCGCGGGAGTCGTGTCAAATGAAAACCTTGTGGACGCCGGCAATCAGGTTAAAGCACGGAAACAAAGCAGGCAACGGAGTTAAGCACCTTTGATTTAATGGAGGAAAAAGCAAAGGACTCTAGAGTCAAAAACAGTAAAGTACATTCGGCCACTTGGTGGGCCTAGGTGTTCGAGCTGGCCATCCAGAAGCGGCGGCAAGGGTCATTTGTTTGCTACTCTCCCGTCTGTGCCTCTTTATGGTTCAGGTATGATCACACTGGCTTCGCCAGATGCGAGGAGGTCAAAACTTTCCTCGCTCGTTGCTGTTGTTGGCGAACTGGAGGTGTGTATCTCCTTCTCTATGGTCGACAACGAAATAGCTGCCTGCGTCTCCCATTTCTTGACTCCAACCCACTCGATGCCATCGCCGGCACCACGAAGGTTTACCTGCTGACGGGCCTTTTCGCGCTCCATCAACAAAAGCGAGGCTGCTTCTCCTCCTGAGGATGGTGATCCTGGACAATGATGGCCTTCATCACCAGGCAAGGCCAGAGTGCGGGCATGCCACTCGCCAAGGAACATGCCGTCCGCATCCACATTCTGACGCACCTTGAGCCACTCATCCATGTCTTTCCCATACAAATCTCGCAGCTCTTGGCCCGTTGACTTGAAGTTCTTGGCCCAATGCGGTCTCGCACCCATCTCTCGCATCAGCCACTCAAATGCCTCATAGTATCTGTCCTTGCAAGGAGGATCACGGTGGTATGGGCGATAGAGTGTCGCATTGAGAAACAATGTCGGGCCTTCACGGCTAGTAGGGTCAAGGAAGGGGCGAGGTTTCTCGTTGAGAGTAGTGTCCGCAACTCTAACCTCAACAGGACAGTGGACCCAGAGTCCATCAACGGGGAAGGGGATGCGCGCCGTTTCAGCATCACCATGCAGCCAAGCAGACAATCTCGTAATCGCTTCCGGACCTTTCTCCAGCGGCAGTGCCCATTCATTAACAAATTGCGAGTAGAGACAATTCATCAGAAGCCCCGTCCGAGCTGGTTCAACCGCCTCTGTGACCGTCTTCTCCGGCTTGAACCCATATTGCATCCCAAAAACAAACCACTCCACCCAGGGCAGGATCCGCGGGAAATAGTTCGAAAGAGCCAGCAGGTTATGATAGATGTGATAACCCAGCTTCTCCCCATAAAAATTCTTGGGCGGGGCCACCAACGGCCGGTCCGTCTTATCAGCATGCCAAACAATCGCACTTTTCTCATACGGCATCCACCACACCCGCACAAACTCATGCGACGTCCACAACCCAGCAGACCAGTCATTCATGACACTCGACAACTCCCGCCTCGTCTGCCTCCACGCAATCTTAAACGATGACTCCGCGCGAAGCCGAATCTCAACCACAATCCCCAACGCCCCCAGCGATACCAACGCAGCCTGGAATAGCTCCCGGTTGTTGTCCGCGCTGCAGCGCACAAGCCGCCCATTCGCAAGCACCAGCGTCATCGACTCGATACACTCGGAGATCAACCCATGCGCCAGCGAGCTCCCATGAGTCCCCGTTGCAATCACGCCCGCCACAGATTGCTCATCAATACTCCCCAGATTCGACAGCATGAGCCCATACTCGCTTTCCAAGCGCGCTCCGAGATCCCGCAACCGTATCCCCGCTTCGACAGTCGTAATCTTGCTCTCCGGATCAACGTCCAGGATCCGGTTGAAGTCGTCCAGGTTCACCATCCACGCCGAGGTACATGTTAGATCGGAGGGGGAGTGCCCACTGCCCACGACAACGACGCGCCGGCGGCATCGTCGTGCGAGGTCCACGATTTTCTGGATCTCTGCGAGCGATTGCGGTCGGATGTAGAGCTCGGGCCGCGAGTAGAAGGTGCGCGCCCAGGTGTGGTGGATGTGGTCGGTTGAGGTACGGAACGGCACCGCGGGGTCAAGCCGCGAGAGCTCACGCTGGATGGCTGGGTCCATCTTGGATGAATCAGATAATCGTAACGAGATAGAGTAATTATCAGTTGGAATTAAGACTAGGACATGGTGGTGTCAATGTTCATTCGTAGAAATCGTGAATAGAGGGGAAGGAGAGAAGTTCTCGAACAAAGAAGCCTACCAGACTCGAAAAAGCCATAACGACGATGATGCGACTGCGGGTATTTTTTTCGCTTTTCGTCATCGCCCGCAAGTGTGCCCGCCCGAACGGCTGAGATCGATCTCCAATCCTTGATAAGACTGCTAGGCATTATCAACATCTGATAACATTATTCGGTCATGATATTCTCGATCCTAGACCTTTGATGACGCAGCCACATTAGTATAATAGGAAATCATAATATATATGGTATACGTTATATGTGTTATTGACTGCACCAGAAATAGCCACCATTCAGAACCAGAACATGCCCATCCATGCGCCAAAACAGTAGAAATCAAATCAACCAAATATTCGTGTGCCGCAAAGCTCGATAATACAAATGCAAGAGGAAAAGGTCGCCGAACTGAACCCGCCCAGGCTCCATAGACAAATACTCCCCCACTCTATCCGAGGCCGCTTTACAGGCCGAATGCAACGTAATGAATGCGTCTATGTATGAACAAGAACTCCAGGCAAGTAGAAAGGAACCTCCAAATACATGGGATGTTGAGAAGGAAAGTTGGGATCACGATCGGATCGCGTCGATGGCTGCGTTGAGAGGGAACACTTGCGGAGACAGCTGTAGCGGGCGTCGGCTCCACTTGCGGAACGCGCTGCGACATGAATCGGGGGCTCCACCAAGGGAAATGTAGCTCTTAGGGATGAAGGGTCGATCCTGGAGGGAGGCAGCAAGGATACCGTACTCATGCGCAAAGACCACGGCGGATGCAAACTCGGCCGGTCGGTTGGAAGCTTGTTCGCCAACGATCCTAGAGGGATGATTAGTCCGGAGCCAATCGGCTGGTGTTTATGAGTGCACTCACACATAGATCTCGAAAAAGGTATCCAGTATGTAGATACCTTTCGGGGAGAGGTCCTTTTGGGAGAAGGGTTCAACCTCCTGGACTGTGTCATTCGGACGGATTACCGGAGACGATGAGCCTGGACGTCGGATCCAAAATGATCGCTGGCCAAGCTCATGATCTACACGGAGCAATCGGTGGCCAAAGTGATCGTGGGCCGGTTTCAGCAGCCAGTGATCTGAGCGGATATAGTCTTCTGTCTCCTTGTGATGAGGGAAGACTTCGTAAAAGCTGCTAGGCTCTTCGCCCTCCGCGACTTCTTCAAACTCTCCCGTCAGTCCCAGGTCCATGCCGATGAGCCGCGCGGCACCGATCTCCTCAGCAGAGCTCCCTTTTCCTTTCCAGAGATACACCTTACCAAACATGGCGGAGATCACGAAGGGGTAACCGGTACACAGGTTACGCGGCGCGAAGTCAACCTCATCAAACACCATTTGCCCAAGATGTTTTCGTCCGCAAAGCATAAAGATGGCCGAAGAGCTGGAACGAGAACTCGAGCCACGTCTTGTGATAAGAATACCGCCAAGCGCTTGGATCAATCGAGCAGGCTCTTTCCCTTGGCTGACAATCTCCAATTTACAACCATTCTCTCGAGCAACCTTTCGAGCAAAAGCCAGGGCGTTGTCCACCGCTCCACCCCATACATCATCTCCACACCAAAGAAGCACTTCGGATCTGGTGTTACCATTCTCCTCAAACACATGGACACACAGATACATCGACCCTTCATAAAGGATATACTCTTGATTGATCGGAAGATCCTGTTTCTTTCCTTCACCCGTAATCTCCCATACCTGCTTTTTCAGCGTCCGAATTCGTGGGCCATCATTCTTATCCATCAGCATTAGCTGCGGGTCGATGTTGACACGGTCGCTGGACCGCGGAAACGTCCTGAAGAAATGAGAGATTGCTTCAAGTGACTCATCGGCCTGAGGCACCAGAGAGACGGACGACCTAGGGGATGATGGCTCATCGGTATATATGCTAGTGCCCTTAGGAGGGACAGGCGGAGACGGCAAAGACTTTCGGAATGGCGAGGAGTCTCTCGACTGAGCAAGAAAGGCGTGGTGGCCGGTCATTCGCGGAGAGGGGTAGGATTGGTTCTCCCTAAAACTTGTCCTTAGTGGGGAGGGTGACGGAGACGAGTATTGAGCTAACGAACTTCGACTCTGACTGCCATGAGGACTTGACGGCGAGGTGCCAGGTTGCGATGGAGTGAAAGCAGACCTGATCGAGGGCGACCTTTCCTGACTGTCCGACTCATATACTTTGCGCTCCAAAATTGCAGGTCTCTTTGATGGCGTAAAAGGTACCGTGTTCGGACTTTGATCTTTCTCGGGTACCAGCGGTAAGCTAACCCTAAGGCTTTTTGGTGTGCTGATCGCCGGCGAGTATGGTTGCGCGAGGTCTGCTTCTGATGGAACATTTGACGGAATACCTTGGTTTGGGAGGGGCCAGCCACCAGAGCTACTAAAGGGCGGTTCAGTCGATGAGGGAGCAGTTGTCGTTTTCTCTCCGTCGTCGGAAGACATCGGCGGGGTTTCTGGAGAGGCGCTGCGGTCCTTTTCATCCAGAACCGCGTCTGTTGAGGTAGTGGCTCTGGGGGGGCGTCTTTTGGGGCCTCTTGCACGGGCTTTCGTCATATGGGTGAGTGTCGGGGCAGACGTAGAACTCTGGGCTTCTTGAGCGCTTTCCCCAGAATCGGTTGCGGAATGAACCTTTCTAGGACCGTCGGCCGCAACTGGCGGGCCACGAGATAATAGGCCCGCCAGAGCAGGGTTTATTCGGCCTGCGAGGCTACCTTTGATAGCAGGGCCATCTTTGACAGGTAGTGTGTTTGGAGCCTGTGCGGTAAGCCTTGGTTCCAGAGCACGCACCAGTTCAACGGGTTCCAATACTGGTTGCTCTTCGATGTCAATTGGCTTGACCTCCTCCGGCTCAGATTCTTCAACGTGCTGCTCAGCTTCCCGGTTTGTTTCATCAACAGAGGGGTTGGATTGATTTGACTCCTCTTCTGGAGAGAATATATCTTCCTTGAGTTCATCGCTTACACTCCCAGCGGGCTGAGCCAGCGCAGCTAGCTCACCATTGTTCGACGGGTCAAGCGACAGTCGGCGATTATGCGAGCGCACTGATGACATATTTCCATCGACAGGGGTTGACGGCACGCTATCGACCGGAAGCTCATTTTTGTCACTGCTCGGCTTGGCCAGGTGTTGACGCTTTAGGATTGCTTCTGGAACGGCTTTTGTCGGCGCATCACTCTGACTGACTGTACTTCGTCGCACGGAACCACCATTCAGCTTCATAGCCTCTTTCTGTTTGAGGATGCTTTCCCTAAACTCATCCACCCTCTGCGGCTTCTTCGGTCCTCCAGTAACGTTCAAAGCAGCCTTTCCCCTAAGAATGTTGTTTTTCAGCTCATCCGGCGCGACATAATTTGATGTCTCTGTCTTTCTCAGCTTTCCAAAAACATTCTTGAATTCCGGCTCTGCCGCGGCAGACTGGTCCTTCGCCGTGTCTCGTTTCCGGAGGTTTGCTCTGAAGTCAATTACTGGTGATTGGGGCTTTGGCCTGGTCAATAGAGGGTCACGAATGGGCTCACGAGGAGACGGCAAGGTAGCGTCGTTGAATCTGGGGGTAGGTGACAAGGACGGCGGTGCAGGTTTGCGTGTCACGGCCTTTGCAGGGCTAACCTTCGGTGCTTCGGTTGAATCTTCAGTCACCTTGGATTCTACGAGAGGGCTAGTATCGGTCCAAGGAGTTTCAGGCAATTCCTCTTTGGCAGGGCTGGGTAATGTTGGCGGTTCCTCGACTGGGCTTGGGACACTCTGCGGCTCCTGTTTTGCGGGGCTAGTGGTATCGAACGTTTCCTCTTCAGGTCGGCCAGGCGCACCCAACGGGTCTTCCCTGGTCGGGCTGGAAAGATCTTGTGGTTCCTCCTTCGTGGGGCTGGGTAGAGTAGGCGGTTGCTCCTTGGTCGGGCTGGAAGTCAGGGGTTCTTCTCTCGTTAAACTAGTGAGAGTGGGCGACTTCCCGTTCCCCGGGCTAGCTAGACCTGTGAGTTCCTCTTTTGTTGGGCTAGAGCTAAGTGATCTCTCTTTGGTCGGACTAGAGGGAGCTGGCAGCTGCTCTTTAGTCGGACTGAGGGTGAGTGATTCTCCTTTCTTCGGGCTGGAGAGTGTGTGTGATCTCTGTCTTCTCGTGCTAGATATAGTTGGAGGTTCCTCCTTGGTTGGACTAGAGTCATTAGTACTAAGCACATCGGGGATACCCGAGAGGCTTGGTTTTGTAACATGGCTTCCAAGAGGCGTAGTCCGCATCAGACCGACAGGAGTGACTTCCTTGAAACTATTCCGGCGCCCCAAGTCCACACTTCCCCTTGATTGCCTGTCCTTTGCCCAGGATGTCTGCTGAGAGGGTTGCCGCTTATGCCTCGGCGAGTCAGGAAGGTTCAGGGCACTTTCCAGCCAGGTGGACTTGGTGGGGCTCCATCTTCTTGGGTCCATAGTCCTAGAGACAGGAGGCGTTGTAGGTCTTAAGTTGGAATCAACCGGGCTTTCGAGGCCGACAGAACTTGTAGACCTTGCATGTAGACTGAGTGGGGGTCGGCTAACATTCTCGCTCCTTCGTGAAACCGGAGGTGTAGCTGGACGTTCGCTTTCTTTTGTTTGGTGGACAATAGTTGCTTCGCTGTGGCTTGAAGTGGGTCGGACCGGTGACAGTGATGACCCTTCACGGCTCAGTTTTGGAGTAGAAAATACATCCATGTTACTCGGAGCGGCAAAGCTGTTGCGATTGCTCGCAAACGACTCGCCGCGACTCCGCCCAGAAGGGAGTTGGGCGCTCCATCGTTTGGATATGCTGTCTGATCGCCTCAACATAGCACTTTGAACGAACCCACCGAGGCCTTTTGTCGGTGATGTGGAACGCTCTGGAGAAAGTCGTCTTGGAGACGTTGGGGACACCATCTGGCCTTCCGCGCCGTCATCAGGCCTCGGAGGTTCAAGCTTTTGCGCACCAGAAAACGGGATGGGCGAGCCAAGGCCGGTGGCTGTGGAGACAGAAGATACACTTGAATACCGGTATCCCATGCTGCTATCTGGCAATGTTGAGCTAGCCCGTGACGGGGGTGGGGATCGTTCTTCGGCAATTGGGATGTTTTCTTTGTCTAATTCCGCACGGTTCTCTACTTCAGACTCATTCACCTTGGTCTCGACAATGCGGTCCTCTTTCTGCTCCTCGACTTGTTTTTCCAGCGCCGGTGCTCTTTCATCCTCTGTATGGCGCAGGGACGACGATTCCCGTGAAACCGGTAAAGAGGCCAATGGGCTCCGTAACACGCCAGGTTCGTCGGTCGAGGCATTTGACTGGGCCCTCCATCGGGTTTCCCGTGAAGGAGAGGTCGAAAAGAAGGTACGATTGCCGCTAAGATCCCGAGAAGTTGGCCTTTGCTGCCAAGATAGAGTTCCGGCTCTGCTCCGTAAGTTGGGCGAAGCTTTCGGAGACGGAGAAGCTCCCTTATCACTGCCACCTTCCAGCCTTGACCCCGCTGGACTACTCTCTAACGATGTCGTGGCCTCATCGCGGATCGAAATTGACGCGCTGTGGGTGTCATGGACTGGGGTACGAGGGGTGGGCTCGAGCTGTTCTGGAGGGTCAATGGCTCGGTGACTCAACGACGACATACTCAATCGCGCCGGATCTAGGAGAGGGGAGGAGTCTTTCGTGGGAGAAATCGACCGTGCTCGCTCTATAATGAGTTTGAACAGTAAAGGTCAGTTTCCGAGAGTGCGAAACACCGGGAGTGCCAGGTGATCTATCCAACAATCTTCTGACACCCGCAACCCGGTAAAATTTCAGGACGAAGGGAATCCGCAGATTTACCAGCTCTCCGAGCCTGTCTCTCTTTCCGACCCTGCAGGATCTCTTCCTCCAGCTTTCGTGTGCGTTCCTCGTCCTCCTTGTCGCGTTTCTCACCGAGCTCGCGGATGCGTTTGAGGAAGTCGTTTACATCCTCGCTGCCTTCCGCTTCGGATACGGAAGTCATGGCCACTATCGGGCCGGTCGAAATGGGACCGGTAGATAAAAAGTTCGCTAAAAAACTAGAAAATGCAGAAATTTCGGAAGGGAGGGTAAGAAAGAAAAGCAAAAATAAAATCCCAGCCCGCTCAGTGGGAGCAATGCGGACCGAGGAGTTGCGTGGGAGGAAAGCAGCGAGAGACAAGGTGGGGAGGAAGAGTTGGAGAGAGGGGAGGGATTATAGGTAGGATGTACAAGGAGAGTTGTGGTGGAGGAAGAATTCTAAAGCATAATTTCTGACTGTGATTTCAATTATGACGATCCTCGAGGGCGCTGCCTGTCATGGTCACGCTCAGTCGTCTCGCTTTCTCCGCCTTTTTTTCCCTCCCTTGAGGCACGACTGAGCGAAGTTCAGCTGCAGTTGTCGGCGCCCCACTGATTCGTTTTCTTCCACCACGAACCATGATAGATGCAGCAAATCCTCTGTTCTCGAGGCTGAGCTCTTGCAGCCTTGTCCGGCGCATGACGCAGGTGACTTTGTTCGAAGTATCTATGAATTCTCTGCTGTTGTTTTGATCTTTCTACACGCGGAAGACTGTTTACGTTGCCGGCTCGGTTGAAGCTGTGGAGCAAATCGTCCAAGTCCTTATTGCTTCTTCATGTTTCGCCCGCCGCGATCTGGTTCCGCTGATGACGACAGGTTCCTCTATTAATATCATGGCTTATTATGATTCGCGTCGAAGGGGAGAATGCATTGGCATTCCACACGAGATTCTCCGTCGTCTCGACCCAATCGAGTTAATCATCATCAAAGACCGGTTTGGTTCCAGTTCGGTCCCATGGATCTCGATCGACCCTCACAACTTCTCGAGTCCTGCTCGTCGTGCAGATGAAGCTTGGCCTTCTCACTCAAGATCAAGGTCGAGCTCGGTTGAATGCGACTCCTCGTCGAGCGCATAGCTATCTACGGCCCTTTATTTTGACCTGTACCTATAGGAATATAACTAGTTGTGCGGAGTGTTTGGTGTCCATTAAAAATGAGATACAATATACGATACAAAATGGGATACCTGGTTAACCTTTTACTACTATGCCCAGCTGCATCATCATTTACCCAATCCCGCCTTTGTTCATGTGTCAACAAATCCAGTTGACAATCCCCTTCTTGCTACTTCTCAAGAGATGAGCTTCCCGGCCCGTCGTTTACTGCATTGTTTTGACCCGAATGCCAAGGTCTGATGTTGATAGGGCTTGTTGGTCGTACAATGCTGGTTCAGTCAGCTTGCAGGTGGGTGCTGAGTCGTCGAACATATTACCATAGTCCAGGGCATCTCTAATATTAAATTCGGTTTTCGTCGCCTTGGGAAATATTGAGGTCTCCATCGGCCATGCACATTCTGCTACACTCAAAGATTAGCTAGATTGGCTCGTTTTCTTGCTAGTGTGATGAATGAAAGTTCCATCATCGGCTCTCTAACCGATTCCTATATCATATTAGTTTAAGTAGACACGTTCGTGACAGAATTATTATAGTGGTCCTGGACGGTTTGCCTATCCTTGATCTCGGGTGTGTATCCGAGTGAGGGTTTTGGAAAGTCCGGTTTCTCCATATCGTGAGTATTTATCAGGTCATGGCACTCGTTAGTGTTTTGCTTATCTGTATCCGTCATCGTTCATTCATCGGATATGGTCGGCTCGTATACTTCCTCCCCCCCAACCTATCCAAATATATATTTTTCCGATACAGGAGACGCAATAAATCAACAAATATATGTCTCAACAACAACCGAATCCGAGACCCGTTAATTATCGACATATCATCTGAATGGCATGAACCTGGACTTCAGGACATTCATTTATATCTTTGTTGTGGTAGAAACCCCGGCGTGTCGTAACCGGGTGGCGTTGTCGCCGGAGCCGGTGTCAACCATACTGACAAAGTGCGAATAGTTATCGTACGACCAACATCAGCCAACAATACTAAAGCAGTTGATAATACACCTGTAACCTGCCGACTACCAGCGTGTTTGCTTGATATATACTCAGGTTATTAGCTGAGTCATCCAGAAATTCCGCGGGCTTGCGGCCTCTGGAGTGTATATGACTACAGGAGGTAGTGGCTCTTCAAAGGGTCAAGAGTCAGATAAAAGTGAGCATTTAGCCATAAGGTAATGAGTATACTTAGTAGTACAGCTGTAAAAGGCCTATATTTCAACCGGGGTTCGTACTAAAAAGACTCATAAGCAAAAGTTAGATTTTGTAGACTTAGGCTGCCTAAGAGAGGTAGTATATATCAAGCAAACGCGCTGGTAGTGTAGCGGTTATCATCCTTGCCTTCCAAGCAAGGGACCGGGGTTCGACTCCCCGCCAGCGCATCTCAAAAAGAACCCATTTCAATTCTTTTTTGCCTGGCGCAACGCTGAGCGAAGTCGGGGGGCTGAGGCGTTGCGCCGGCTGAAAATGCCACTAGCGCCGAATTATACAAGGTGGGGCCGCACACGGGTAAACTAGCAGCCAATAGTGCGGCGGTACCATAGCCGGCGCATTACAATTGGCCGCTGCCGGCAACAACCCCGCAATGTCCCAAATGGAACTTAATTTCAATCTTTTTCAGTGGTCTTCACACGGTCACCTGATTTTCCCTTCGTCGAGGAGTGTACTGGACGGATCACTTTAGAGGTTATCGCTTGCCATTTCCTTGACACTATTTTTTCACTCGAAGCCTCACTTTTGTTGCTCCTTACAGGGTATATCAGAGATATATGGTCTTATTCTAGGTTTTGATTGATTGGCGTCATTCGCTTCATTTCCAAGCCCATCCCCAAGCAGTACGACGACCGCGAAATTAGCATCCTTGGACGGGATGTCGCGCCTCCAATTAAGCAGTACTATTTTGGTAGGTATTCGCGCTGGAACTGCGCACCTGAGAAGAAATCTCTGAGCATGGCATGATTGCGTTTTACCTGTATCGATGCTCTCGGGGAGCGAGGAACGCCATTCGTCTGGATGATGGAACATTCGAAAATGACAATAGAGATAAAAATCACTTGGAAGTATGGATTAGACAGCAGTAAGCTAAGGTCACAAAAGAATAATATTAAGAGTTGTGGCCTCATTACTAGTATGCGTTCTATATATGCATGTCTTGCCGAGGAACATGTTCAGTAAAGAAACAATCGGTCCTTCGCGTCCTGGACTACCCAGTTTAGACCCTCATGTAGGTTTTTGCCCGTCATTGCACTGCAAGGAAATATGGTCCACTTATGTGTTTTGATAGAATCTAGTTGTAGACGCTGTGGCGGGAGTTAGACTCGCCCACAGTAATACGAAATTCCGTATTGGGAGGGAAAGAGAAAATTCACCTGGCGAACTTCGTCCTCGGTCATACATCCTTCGACATCGGTTTTGTTCAAGAAAACAAGAAGACTTGCGCCCATCAATCGCTGTTCGATCGAGGTAAGCGACATTTGACAAAGCCTTTGCGGGCAGATATATCCGTACCTCTTCGAGCAAGAGCCCAGCGAGCTCGTCGCCACAGTCATCAACTCGCAATCGATCCGTTGCATCAACGACCCAGACCAGCGTATCAGTTTTCTCGAAGTAGTTTTTCCAGTACGATCGCAGTGTTTTTTGGCCGCCGACGTCCCCTTTGCAAGTGTTAGCGGAAAGGGCCCAACCCCATCTCTGGAGACCTCACAGATATTTAATCGGTACCTGGAGATGAAGTTAGCATTTCCCCGAACAATAAAAGAAAATAAGATCGTAAATACCCGCCAAAGTCTATCGTCTTGATGATGAAACCCAGCGTTGGGCTTACAGTGGTGACATCCTCGTTCATGATTCGCTTGACGATGGTTGTCTTTCCCGCATTGTCTAGACCTCTGTACTACCGTTAGCGGAGTCGAGCAGATTATTCCGGGGGTTTCAAGCTGTACAGCATCAGGATTCGCATCTCTTTATCCTTGAGTCTTGCTTTTCGGAGAATAGACAACATCTTGGCAAGGAGAATCGTCCAGCAATCTCTTCTTGGCGGTCGTTGCGGATGGAAAGTGTAAGTATCGGGGCCGCGATGGGCGAACGAAGGGCCAGATTCGCAAGTCAAGAATCAACTACATGTCTCAAAAAAACAGTCATTTTTTGCAGAGCCTGCTTTTTTTCCTTTAATTTCTGCCTGCTTAGAGTCATAGATACTGCTTCTTTTTGCCACCTGGTCTTGTTACTATTGGATTGATTCTATTTATGCTCACAACCCCACTTACATACAGAAACCCGCGCTATAAACATATCCTCTTGCCTACTGATATTCTTGAAAGTAAATTTACTACCAGAGGTAATATGAGATTATACCTTGCGTGAGCCCTCCCACAAACTATCCCAAAGCTTTCTATCTTCCTTTTATCATCCACAAGTCCTTCCACTAAATACAGTGTTTTTGTCTGGGCTTATACCACTTTCCAAGCGGCTGATTCTATCACTTTCATTACCCAAGGCAAGTGAAACAATACCTCCGCACAGTGTGATGATAGCTGGACTAACACCCTTGTCTCCGACAGGTGTAAAGTGCAGAGCCATTATGGGTGCCATGGGGACCTGTGATAGTCTGGACCTTTGGTTTAGAGTCAGGGCTGCCAAGGAAACCCTGAACAATGAAGGTTTTCTAAACAAGTATCGTTCTCCCCCAAACTCGCCCACTGTGAAGGAGATTGGACATTCTATTAAGAGCAAGCATGGGCCAGAAGTGGCTGAGATGAAAGCTGTACCTGCGCTACAAAACGAAGCTCCTCTCCCTCAAGGCCCGAATACAGAACTTGAAAATTCAAAGCTTGCCTCCGAGCCTGCGTTGACTCTAGATTCCACTGTGAAAGCCATGGCGACCAACAATATATCGAGCAATTCCCGCACTCTCACTCTCACTTTAGCACCTTCCCCGTGCCGTTCCCTGTTGGACCCTTCTATCAGCACAAAGCAGGCTTGTGAACCTGTTATTCCTCTTACCCGTGAAGAAGCGATCGCTAGATTTGAGAAAGTCGGTAAATCTCACAATACTGAGTTATTAGCCAAGACTCGCAGAGAGCTGCGTGCCAGTGTTACTCCTATCCGCGGCCCTGCCAGGGCTCCTGTGGGAGGCAAAGAGACCTGGAGCCCTCAACAAGGCTCAGTCAAGGGCCATCGCGCCCCTGCTTCGCCAACAAGTGTTAACCCTCCGACGACTCCAGTTCTACTCGTGCAGAAGGGTACTACACATCGTGTCCATCCAGTTATACCTCTCAAGCCGCCCCGATCCCAGAACGCGCCCATCCCACACACGCCTCGTTTTCCCTCCCCTCTCGCAAAAGAGATTACTGTGGCATCGTCCTCAGCGCCTAGCCAGGCATCCAGAATCGAGAACATACCTCAGATCACCTTTACAGTTGGTGAGTTCTACTATTTTCATTTCACTGAGCAAGCACCGGACTTGACTAACACCTCGCAGCGGATACACAGGAACCGGTGAGAATGTTGAGCTCTAATAGCTCCGACACAGTTCTTAGGCCTCCTTTGGGAGGGTATAGGAAGGGAAAGATACCAGCACGGGGCCGAACAGTGCTCCCCAAGGAAATCGAAAATATTCGTCCTCAGCAAGCCGCGGAACCGCTTCCATCTCCAAATTCGTGCAAGTCTACGGGACCCGATAGCGATAGCTCTCGCCCCTCAGATCATAGACATGAAGGCCACAAGGGGGTTACCATACCCTCGGAGGACGACATGGAGGAGCTGGAGCGTTTGCGAAAAGAGATATTGCTAAACGCCCATAGAGCTGCGATGGGTAACAATGATGCGACGGCTAGCCCAGAGCTGCTTGCTACATGCAGAGATGGCTTGGGGACCTATATGTTCTCGCCAGAGTACCAGGAGATTGAAACGTTTCGTGTGGTCCCGCGCGATGATACGCCGGATTATAGCAATCTTCCAGGAGCCTTACATGTGTTTTCGACAGAAGAGGCCAAGAATCAACAGCTCCCAAGTGAATTAGAATCTCGACTAAAGGTTTGTCAAGAGCTTTACCACAAATCCCCTAGAGTCTATCCAGTCATCAGGGAAGGAAGCCTTGAGCTTTCCACAGTGGCAGATGAGAGTCATGAGAGAATTCTCAGGAAAGTCAACAGCACTCAAGGGCTTGGCTCAAGCTCTCCCTGCAAGGCAGATGTAAAGGTAATCAAGCGTTCCAGGAAAAAGCGAACTGTGCAGGAACATGCGTGGAGTGATAAACATATCATGAACTGGGAGTACTTTCCATACATTCCGCAAAACAACCCAGACCTCAGTCAAGACCACAAACCAGTTTTCCCGGAATGGTTTCGTGCCCGCTTCCAAAGTTGGCTGGACGATACTATCCCACCCGATGCCCCACCCAGAGGTACTCCGTTGGATGATACCATCCCAACAAACCATTTGGTGGATATATATCACGAAGCATTCTTCCATGGCACAGCTCATGCTGATGGAGAGAACTCCATGTTTATTCTGGACATGCGCAAATACGAGGCTCTCCTGGATCTAACAGACAAGAAGACTCGTGATCATGCGCATGAAACCGCGGCTGGTTATGCTTATAACTTTAGTGTGCAAATGAAGAAGGCCGAGGACGAGGAGCACCATCGAAAGGAAATGAATCGCAAGGTACGGCTTGAGGCACTACATAGCCCGCGCCTGCGCAGCCCAAGCAGCCCCGTGGCCAATATCTACCTTCGACCTGTTGAAAATAAAGACGTACCAGAGCTGCAAGAGATCCACAACTGGTACGCAAGGAACTCGACCCGCAGCCCTTATACCACCCTTGGTTCCGACCAGATTCACGAGCGTATTGAAGCCTGCCGCAATGCACAGTTGCCATTCATTATTGCAGTCGACCGGCGGAGCGCATCATCTAGGAGACCGGAAAAGATCCTCGGGTACGCGCTTGCCAAGGAGTTTGATAACAGTGCCTATGCCGCTCGCCACACGGCCGAGCTGGAAGTGTTTGTCAAGGAACGAGAAACCAACCAAGGAATTGGCAAGTGTCTGCTTGATAAGCTACTCGAAGTCTGCGACCCGCTGTACTGCCCAAACGGCGGCTATGAGTTTCAAGCAAGCACTGATGACCGCTCGGCGTATTACCCTGGGGGTAGGCGCAGACTAGCTAGGCTTGTATTCACGCTTTCTTACGTGGATAACGGTGAGATCACGGAGCACAAGCGAGTCAAGAAATGGCTTGAGCAGAACGCTGGGTTCGAAGAGCAGGGATTACTTCGTGGTGTCCGCGTGAAGGGAACCGAGTTGTAAGTGTTTTTTACCTACCCGGTAAGGTAAATGGCTAACTAAGTAGTGTCAACGTCGCGTACCTGGTGCGAAACACCAACCATAGCGGGATAGACAAGTGGGAGCCATAGGTCACCAAACGGGAATCCATGAAGAGTTTGTAGACCAAGAGTTGCTGGTTGTCATTTGACCCAGCCTGGCGATGATGAATGATATGCATAAGCCGGCAGTTCCGATGAGGATTGTATTTAATGGCTCAAGTTATTTGATTCTATTCGAAGTTCATCGGGATACGATAGAACCCTCAGGCAGTGGTTTCAAACGATGGCGGTAGCTTTTATTGCCGGTTCTATCGTCCCACGTGATTAAACTTTTTTTTTCCCGATATTTTTCTGCCGCCAGGTACGTAGTAGAGACACCAGAATTACACGCTGGAGCTCGAAGAGAAGGAGGCGTTGCTCAGTTGTTTCCTTTTATTTTCTCAATCTTCCGGCTAAGTACCTATTCCCGCGAGTCAAACTCCACGAACTCCCCACGAATCTCAGAAATGGCGCCTACCACCGCCAAAAAGCGGTCCTCCGCAGACGACGATTTCGTCCTGACTCTCTCCGACGACGAAGACGTTACTCAATTCAACGGCGCTGATGAAGACGATGCCGGCGACGAATTCTCTGGGCCTAAGAGCTCAACAAAGAAGCGGAAGCGGGACGGCGAAGCCGAGAATGGTGCGTCGAAGAAAGCCAATAAGAAGGTGAAGTCGCAACACCAACAGAAAGAGACAGCGGAATCAGGGAAAAAGGATAAGAAGGGCAAGGGACGGAAAAATGAGCAGGTGATATCCACAGGAGCGCCTGACGAGGAGGAGGGATCTGAGGGAGATGATGAGGAAGGGGATGCGGGCGAGGACGACGGCGCGCTAGACTCGGAGTTCGAGTTTGATGTTGGCGGTGTTGCGAATGAGGTCGTGGAGGGATTCGATGGGTGGGGTGGCGACGGAAAGGACGAAGAGAAGAAGGGGGACAAGAAGGCAGTTGATATTGATGATATTATTTTGAGGAGAAAGGCGAAGAAGGAGGCACAGGATGCGAAAAAGAAGAAGAAACAACAAGTTGAGAGTGAGAGCGAGCCAAAGGAAGAAGAAGATGAGGAGGAGGAGGATGTGGATGGTATGTCTGTGGACTTTGAGGACGATGAACTACTTGCGAAAGACGGGTTTGGAATGGGCGCTGATGGAGAGGATGAGTCTGAGGTTGAGGAGAAGGAAGATGATTTTGAGGATGAGGAGGGTGAAGAGGAGATTGACAGCGATGATGAGGCTGCCTCCGATAACGACTCCGTTGCTACACCGGTTCGACATCCCGATGACATGGGCTCCGATGCAGAGTCAGACGCCGAAAGCGAAGTCGACGCGGAAGAAGAAGCCAAGCGCAAGGCCTTCTTTGCTCCGGAAGAAAAGACAGATGCGCCTGTCACCGGTGCGAAGCGATCATTCCAAGAATTCAACCTCTCCCGGCCTATTCTCCGTGGTCTCGCTGCGGTGAGCTTCACCAACCCTACTCCCATTCAGCAAAAGACTATTCCCGTGGCTTTGCTGGGCAAAGATATCGTCGGTAGTGCCGTGACCGGTTCTGGAAAGACAGCCGCCTTTGTCGTGCCTATTCTCGAACGTCTCCTCTTCCGTCCTCGAAAAGTCCCCACCAGCCGTGTCGCGATCCTCATGCCTACCCGTGAATTGGCGGTCCAGTGTTACAACGTCGCTACGAAACTGGCTACATACACAGATATCACGTTCTGTCAGCTTGTCGGTGGTTTTAGCCTCCGCGAGCAGGAGAATGTCCTCAAGAGACGCCCAGACGTAATTATCGCCACGCCCGGTCGTTTCATCGACCACATGCGCAACTCCGCAAGCTTCACGGTGGACACGCTCGAGATCCTGGTTCTCGACGAAGCTGACCGCATGCTTGAAGACGGTTTCGCCGACGAGCTGAACGAGATTCTCACCACAATCCCCAAGTCCCGACAGACCATGCTTTTCTCCGCTACAATGACGGACTCTGTTGATAAGCTTATCCGCGTCGGATTGAACCGTCCTGTGCGACTGATGGTTGACTCGAAGAAGAACACTGCCGTCACGCTTACCCAAGAATTCGTCCGTTTACGACCAGGCCGCGAGGACAAGCGACTTGGCTACCTTCTCCACCTCTGCAAGGAAATCTACACCGGCCGTGTAATCGTCTTCTTCCGACAAAAGAAGGAGGCGCACCGCGTCCGCATTGTCTTTGGATTGCTTGGTCTGAAAGCAGCAGAGCTTCACGGTAGCATGAGCCAAGAACAGGTATGTTCTCTCCCGTACTCCATATGAGCTCAATAACTGACCAAACTATAGCGTATCAAATCCGTCGAAAGCTTCCGAGACGGCAAAGCCGACTTCCTTCTCGCCACCGATCTTGCCTCCCGTGGTCTTGATATCAAAGGCGTTGAAACAGTCATCAACTACGAAGCCCCGCAGAGCCACGAGATCTACGTTCACCGTGTCGGTCGTACAGCTCGTGCCGGCCGCTCCGGTCGTGCATGCACCATCGCCGCAGATCCAGACCGCAAGGTCGTCAAGGCTGCCGTGAAAGCTGGAAAGACCCAAGGTGCCAAGATCGTCAGTCGTGTCGTTGACACCGCTATCGCAGACCAATGGGCTAGCAAGGCGGAGGAGCTGGCCGATGAGATTGATGAGGTGCTTGATGAGGAGAAGCTCGAAAAGCAGCTAGCGCAGGCGGAGATGCAGGTGACGAAGAGCGAGAACTTGATTAAACACGAGACGGAGATCAAGTCGAGACCGAAGCGAACATGGTTCGAGACAGAACGCGAGAAGCGTGTTGCGAAGAAGACGGGGGCGACGGAGCTGAATGGGGTCTCGAAGAAGGATAAGATTAGGCTCAGTAACAAGGATAAGAAGCGGCTGGACGATGCGCGATTGCGACAGGAGGGCCAGCTAGGAAGGAAGAAGAGCAAGACTGAGCGTGAAGACCCGAATGCCGGCAAGGCCAAGCCAGGGAAAGGGAAGGGCAAGGGGAAGGGGAAGGGGAAGGGGAAGGGAAGGAAGTGAATTATATCTCATAGACCACGCTGAACATAGCTCCAAAATGCATAATACCGATATACATAGGGTTAGCTACAGCTCCACCTACCGTGTTCCATCGTAAGGCTCTCCTACGAGGCACTCTTATGGTGCTGTCTTTCACTGCGGCATCGCATATGGTTTTTCGGGATATGAGTCAAATAATAGTATAATACCAAACGGCTAATCATGGCTAAAAACCTTTTCTCTCGCGACCTCAGTCTGTAGTGGGTATTTATTGAATAATGCTGATTGATGATGGATCTCGCAGTAAAGGATCAAGTACAAGACCGGTTTCGCACGGCTATCCACGGAGGGGATAGTTGCCCCAGGCAGAAAAGTACGGCCTTGGCTCCGGAATCGGCCCCGACAGCGAGTGACTCAACAAGAGCACAGACAATATGCAGTCTGAAGAAGGGTTGGCATTGACGAATTATCGAGTGCTTATAAGTGTGCTCTTGGACAAGGCTTGTATAGAGATAAATGAACGAAAATAATGCTGAAATAGTTGCTAGTGTATACTTGGAACAGCATGCACAATAACAGGTGGATGTAGACGCAGCCCCGCGAATGAAATCATGGACATTGAACATCCCCGCCATCGGCCATGCTGAAAAAATTGACTGACCTTCTTTTGCCCACGACTGACGAGTGACTCACGCCTGTTTGAAATCCAGGGTCAATTGCTGGTTATATCTTCCGCATTTTTCTCCTGTTTTTCAACTCTCTTCTGCTCTTCTTCCTCCTAGACAGACTTTCTCATTCTTCCCCGCGGTTCATCCCCACCGACCGGGTCTCCGATTACCCATCATGCCTATGTATGCTTCTGACGCTCTTTTACCCCAGACAAGGCGAAGACTAACCCAGACAGGCTCAAAGATCCTTCCAAGAAATACAGGCCTTTCAAACCCCTGCAGCTGCCTAACCGCCAATGGCCTGATAAGGTTATCGACAAGCCTCCTCGGTGGCTGGCCACTGATTTGCGAGATGGCAACCAGAGTCTGCCAGATCCTATGGTAAGTCAATCCTACTCCATGTAGTTGTATGGTGACTGTAGCTAATAGTGTAGGATGGCGATCAAAAACTCCGCTTTTTCAAGATGCTCGTCGAGATCGGCTACAAGGAAATCGAAGTCTCATTCCCCTCTGCCTCGCAAACCGACTTCGACTTTACCCGACACCTCGTCGAGACGCCCGGCCTCGTCCCCGACGACGTCTGGCTCCAGGTTCTCTCGCCATGCCGTGAAGACTTGATCCGCCGCACAGTCGAATCCCTCAGGGGAGCAAAGAAAGCTATCCTGCACATCTACCTCGCGACGAGCCCGTGTTTCCGCCGGATCGTGTTCAACATGGACAAGCAGAAGAGTCTGGAGATGGCCGTGCGCTGCGCAAAGTTCGCGCGCTCCATCACGAAAGATGATCCTTCCATGGCAGGCACCGAGTGGCAGTTCGAGTTCTCCCCCGAGACGTTCTCCGATACGGAACCCGAATTCGCAGCGGAGGTCTGTGAGGCCGTCAAGGCCGCTTGGGAACCCACCGCAGAAGCCCCCATCATTTTCAACCTCCCCGCTACAGTCGAGATGTCAACGCCGAATGTCTTCGCCGATCAGATCGAGTTCTTCTGCCGCAGCGTCTCCGAGCGCGAGAAATACGTCGTCTCCGTTCACCCGCACAACGACCGTGGCTGCGCCGTAGCCGCTGCCGAACTCGCCCAGATGGCCGGTGCTCAGCGAGTCGAGGGCACTCTGTTCGGTAACGGAGAGCGTACCGGAAACGTTGATCTTGTCACTCTCGCCCTGAACCTCTACACACAAGGTATCTCGCCCGAGGTCGACTTCTCAGACATCAACTCCGTCATTAAGGTTGTGGAGGAGAGCAACAAGATCCCTGTTAACGAGCGATGGCCGTATGGTGGCCAGCTGGTTGTGTGCGCATTCAGCGGCAGCCATCAAGACGCCATCAAGAAGGGCTTCAAGCTCCGGGAAGATGCCAACGCCACCGACGATAACAAGTGGGAGATTCCGTATCTCCCTCTTGACCCACAGGATATTGGCCGCACATATGAGGCCGTCATCCGTGTCAACTCGCAAAGTGGAAAGGGTGGTGCCGCCTGGGTCATCCTGCGCAGCCTGGAGCTGGATCTCCCGCGCGCACTGCAGGTTGAGTTTTCCAAGATCGTGCAGAAGAAGACCGAGGATGTCAACCGCGAGCTGCGACCTACGGAGATCGTCGAGCTCTTCCAGGATGCTTATCACCTGAAGTCGAACCCGCGTTTCAACCTCGTCGACTACAATATCACTACGGACCGCTCGCAGTCCCCCGCGCCGCCAGAGCCTGGTAAGGCGCTTAACACAAAGAACCTTAAGCGTCGCTTCACGGGTATCGTCGAGATCGACAACCAACAGCACGCCATCACCGGCGTCGGTCCTGGTGCTATCTCCTCTCTTGCGAATGCCCTCGCAACTCTGGGTATCGACCTCGACGTCGTCGACTACAAGGAGCACTCGATTGGTCTCGGTCGAGATGTCAAGGCCGCCACATACATCCAGTGTACCGCCGCCGGCAGCAAGGAACAGGTCTGGGGTGTTGGTATCCACCAGGATGTGGTACAGGCTAGTTTGATCGCCCTTCTCAGCGCTGCTAGCTCTGTAAGTCATCGCCCTCTTCACATTTCACCTTTCCGTCACCAGCATTCCATAACTAACAGACAGCAGTTCCTCACTAGTCGCGCTGGCTCGCCTGCCCCATTCCGCCCCCAACGCTCCAACACCCTCACCGACGAAGACCTCCAAGCGCTGGAGCTCCTCGCTGGCTCCAACGACGCCGCTGTCACCGCAGCGAAGCTCAGTGTCGGGCAGCCGGCCACTTCGAAGCCTACAGTAGACCTGGAAGCGCTGACGAAGGCGGCGGCCAGTCAGTAGACCAGGGAGTAGTGATGGATGTGACGTGTTGTGAACAGCGATATGAAAGGAAAGCTTTGCTTACATTTGGCTCATGTTGGCTATCTATCTATTTCGGGAAGGGGAAGGAAGGTAAAAGCATTGCGTAGTATACCATGTGATAATGAAGGTTTAGAAGGACATTGCGTTTCCTGGTTCTGTAGACAGAGTAGGTAGACCCATATATTACCCTCCCAATGCCAACAAATAACAGTACGGCGCATATACCTAGTTTCCAGTGCACATTTTCAAAGACACAACAACAGCACCGGCAGAATTGCCAGGTGATTCCCTTAAACTACAAGTCACAGTTACCATCCCCATTGAGCTGGTGTTCTTATTTAGCCGATTCCCCAGACATCAAGCTCCAACCCCGCATAAAATCTGCAGAGAGCTATAATGAATAGAATCTGGACCTGGAGAGTATGCATGTAATCCAACCGAGTCTTCGACTCAATCGGCATGGTCGTATTCGCGGGATTCGACAGGGGTCGAACCCAAGTCCTGCGATAATCACAAACTAACAGGGAAATTATGGATAGATGGATGTATATGGTTCGGGTTTTTGAGAGGAGAACCCCCGAAACTTCCTCCTTTCCCCCGGCTGATGGATCCTTGCTAGCCTTCCCCGCTGAAGAATCAAGGGAACCTAATACCGTGGGCGGCAGTGGCTGCAGTGGCTGCATTTGACAGGCTTCTCAGTTCCATCTCTGGGCTTGGCGTTTCCTCGTCGCGCCTACAAACACCAGCTTGATTTGAACGTAGTTTGTTACACTTGGTAAAAGGAGCACAATGTCGCTATGTTTTACAAGATGATTACTCTAGATCTTCCATCTATGTATTATGGCTGTTTAATCCACTTCTCCACATCGCCAGGGAATATACTCCTATAACACTATCTCACCTCCAACTCCCCGTTCCCCGTTCCCCGAGCCACCGACCCCGACAGCCGAGTCGATCCCAGAGCGAGGAGCTGATCGTCTGGAAGATATTTACCCGGACCACACAATGACACGCTATAGCGCAGGGGGGAGTATATCCCCGGATTTTTCCTCCAGTGAAACGGACGGTTGTTTTGCTGAGGATATTGCTTGTATACTTGACTCCGATACTCGGTGAATTGGAGGATGGAGAAAGGGATTGGGATATATAAAGGGGGCTCGTATCTGTCCTCAGAAGGATAACATCTGGACAAGAACAACAAAGGCAGAGAAAACAGCTGGGAATTGCAATTGCGCACCTGAGCTTCTTGATTTAAAATGCGGCTCCCTCATACTTTGAGCCTCGCAGCAGCCCTTCTCGGGACAACGACTGCTCTCGATTCACGCCCTGTCGAGAACCTCGGCCGTGGTGTCGTTGCCGTGCGTTCAAGCGATACGGACATCCTCGTGACCTGGCGCCTGCTCGGCCTTGACTCTCCTGACATCGAATTCAACATCTATCGCTCCGCGGGCGAAGACGGCCAAGCCGAGCTGCTAAACAATAAACCTCTGACCTCGAGCACGGGGACAAACTATCTCGATAGCACTGCGGACCCTTCGCAGGAAAACACCTACTTCGTCCGGCCCATCCTCGACAGTGAAGAGCAGGAAGCTAGTGGTTTGTTCACGCTTCCAGCAGACAATGCCGTCGAGCCCGCCATTCGCATCCCAATCCGGGACTCAGGACCCTTCAAGTTCGTCTGGGTTGGAGATCTAGACGGAGACGGGGAGTACGATTTTGTGATTGACCGGATCAACACACAGCAGAGCCTCGAGGCGTATGCTTCGAATGGGACATTCCTATGGGAACTACAGTATGGACCTAACAGTGAGAACCAGAACAACATCGAGCCCGGTTCGACGGCGATTTCTGTGGGAAACTGGGACGGAGTCACGGTTTTTGACTTCGATAGTGATGGGTATGCTGAGATTGCAGTGCGGATTGCGAACGGGGTTGTCTTCGGGGACGGCGAGGTCTTTGAAAATGACAACGATGATGAGCAGTGGGTTGCGATCCTAGATGGCCAGACTGGGAGTCTCAAGGCGAAAAGTCCGATCCCGACGGACTTCATCGAGGATGGCCCGCTCGCTGCGCGGTTCGGAGTCGGGTACCTGGATGGCGAGCGTCCATACCTAGTCGCATTCATGAAGAACCGTCGAGATGACAAGGCGTTCAATCGCGTCATTGGAGCTTGGACATTCGACGGTAAAGCCATTATTGAAGAATGGATTAGTCTCGGTGATGCTCTTGTGGGCTCCGACGGCCACAACACTCGAATCATTGATGTAAATGGCGACGGATTTGACGACGTGATTGAGATCGGCTTTGCCCTAGACGGCTCTGACGGCTCGCTTTTATACACGATGCCCGACATCGTTGTGCACGGGGACCGGTACTATATCGGTAAGATGGACCCAGAGAGGGAAGGCTTACAGGGGTACGGGATCCAGCAAGATAACGAGGACCTGTTGATGGAGTATTACTATGATGCTCGGGACGGAACGTTGCTCTGGGAGCATTTCGGCACCGAGGTTGGCGATGTGGGCCGTGGTCTCGCGGGGGATATCGATCCCACTCATCCAGGCTACGAAGTGTGGTCGTTCCAGGGCATTTACAATGCAGCTTCGAATGAAACGACGACAGACGACCCCGAGCTTGCCCCCTGGCCGCAGATGAGCCTCTTCTGGGACGGGGACGAGCTAATCGAGCTATACAATGATGGAAAGTTCGAACAATGGGACTGGGAGAATCCGACGACTTCCACGTCCCTTCCTCGCTTCTTCAGGATCAGCACCTACGGCGCGAAGAATCCGAATAACTACAATCCGGGCTTCCTCGGTGATATCCTGGGTGATTGGCGCGAGGAAGTCGTCGTTACCAACGATGACTACACGGAGCTGGTCATCTTTACTACGGACATTCCCTCGGATGTTCGGCTTTATGCTCTCGCACACAACCCAGCGTATCGCAACTCTATGACGCTTAAAGGGTACATGCAGTCGCATAGCTTGGATTACTACCTTGGAAATGGGATGGATACTCCCCCGCAGCCGAATATTCGCTATGTGGAGAAATAGTATCGTAACAAACTTTGAAAGATAACTTGGAACTTGGGTGTTGAGTGGGTAATGATGTATAAACATGTTTATCAACCGGGGTATGTATGTACAGGACGGGGCATGACGGAAGGACAGGGTAGTGGAGGGAAGGGAATGCAATGTGATCAATTTCAAACAAATCAGGGGCTAATGCGAGAAATTTTCGAGTGCGAGAGTTCATCAGGCTATGCAAGCGGCAACTTCGTAGTTAGTCAAGTAGGCAATAGGCGTAGGCGAGGCAATACCCAAGACATTATGTATGCGAGTATGATGGCATGATTATATCATATTTCTGCGCGCACCCTCCTGACCTTGCCCCTGTCCGCGGGGTTCGTCTCCATAGGCAGACTGGTACATGAGTGCTTCCTGCGGCCAGTCACCCGCATCATCATACGTGCCTAGCCCGGGCCTGGCGTTATACGAATCAGTTCGGGGTCGGAACTGTGGCTGGTAATGCTGGTAATCCGGACCTGGGTGGTAGTCTTGCTGTTGCGGTTGCGCTTGCTGTTGCTGGGGTATGTAGTCACGGTAGGGGAGTGTTGTCTCCGGGCCTGTTGAAGCAGGGATACCCGGCTGCGAGGCCGGAGCCGTAGCTCCAAAGTCGCCGAAATCGAAACTCAAATCGCGGCCGTGGCCGCCGCCTGCAGAGTGCGTAACGTCACTTCCCGGTAGGAACGGGTTTCCGCTATCATCATAGGCGATGTCAGCCCGAGATGTTGGCTCGGCGATGTGAGGGACCTCCGGAATAGTTGCTGCAGTCGAGCTGTTGACGAGCGTCAACGATTCAGCTGGAGCAGCAGCGGGAGAGCGAGGCACCGGATCCTCGGGAACGAGCGTCGACCGCCGCGTGCTGTGACCCATGATGCTTCCTGGCTTGGAGCTCTTGCTGATGCGATGTTGAGGTGCGGGGCCGCCGAAGGCTCTGCCTTCCATTTCGCGGATGCTGAACTGTGCGATTGTGCGGAGTTTTCGGGTCACCCATGAGGCGAGGACTTTACCACGCTGTTTCTCGCCGAGTCTGGACCGGGGGAAGTCGCCATGGGAGACGAAAGCGACAATGTCGGCGACCACTTGGTGTTCATTGAGGACGGCGTTGACGATGACAGGGACGAGAGAGGCTAGGTAGGCCTTTCTCGTTACTTCGACAACGACCACAATCATTCCGCCTGCTTGGAAAACGGCACTGCGAAAGTTAGTAAAGGACTTATCAAGAACTAAAGGCCCGCTTACCATCCGCTATTCACAATGTTACGATGGCACCTCTCGACCGAGATCTCAATATCCATAGGGAAATGGTTTAGCCCGTTCACTTCAAAAGTTTCTCCAATACCTCCAAGGACGAAGAGCACCTGCATCTCCACGGGCTGGCCGCCTGGCCCAATGGGTCTAGTGACTGTATGCAAAAATCCCAGATCGCCAGTCCGCACAAACGAGACATTAGGGTCGCCGTCCACTATCCGGCCGTTGAAGCGCTCAACATCGAACTCTTGCCTTGAGCCGTAGAACGACTTGGCGCAAGCATCGGATTGGATCCAGATCTCTCCGTATTCGCCCACTTGTGATAGTGTACACGTCTCTGGGTTGACGATCGCGATTTGTGTGTTCACGGGAACCATTCCCGAGTCTTGTAGAGCCAGAGCCGTAGGGTCTGAGTCGGGGTCCACGGGGACGATAAGCCCGCGGCGCAGAGCACGAAGATCCAGCCACACTTCGACAGGGTCGATGCACATGTACGACCTTGTGACGACCATAGGGTTAAGCACATGCGAATACACTACGTTGATTGCAGTCCGGTCCAAATTGGCCCCTGCGAAGTGCAAGCGCACTTTTTGGTCTGCCAAGTATTAGTTTAATAACAACACAAAACAAACGAACGTGACCTACAAAGATCAACACGCGGTCGGCCCTCTGCGGAAATCATCAAATTTTTCAGCTCTTGAAGCTGGAAGCCCTTCCCAGGCATCGAACTGATAGCATAGTCCAACATTTGACTGGTTGCGTACGTGTCCTTGATCTTGTACCGAGACAAAGCAAGGAATAGTGTCATAGGATTCTGGGCAAAATCGACAGGCGAGACTAGATACGTTGGCGCACCAACATAAACTCCCATCAGGCAAGTATGGAGAAATCCAAGACCAAGAGTACTGCGAACGCTACCGAGCACTGGTCGTGAGCTAGTCATTTGACATGTCTCTTTCTGCACTTTACACATGCCCATGATAGTATCGTGGCCGATTGAAACGGATATCCTGCGCTGATCTGGCGTCCAGTATGTCCAAACCATTGCTGGCTGGTTCCCTTGGAGCCATGCCTCCTTCACGGTCAGACCAAGCTCCTTACAACCGTGAGACTGTTTGGATGGTTTGTTGGTGTTGTAAATGGCTGGAACACCGATACGAAGAACTTGGGCAGACTGCTTGATATGCTGAGAAACAAGCTTCTGTCGCATCACATGGTCGACATCGCTGTTGACGATAATCGCCTTGACATGGAAGTCGCTGATAACATGGAGGAATGCAGGAGCATCTTCCGAAAGACGGTTCTGGTCAATAGGGGCCACAGGAATGGCAACCACGCCCAGACAGAAGCAGGCATGAACCGCATACACATATTCCTCCGAGTGTGTATACATCAGAATAACATGGTCACCTGGTCGAAGTTTGACCTTATTCTTCAGGTACATTGCCACAGCGGCTACTTTCTGGTCGAACTTCTTCCAGGTAATACCCTTTCCTTCTTTGCCACGGCCGTCAATAGAGCAGTATGCCAGTTCCTCTGCCTGCCGTGACACACGCCAATGCAGCAGGTCGACGATAGTGGAGAAATTGTTTAGTGGCGTCGAGGTGCGATCATCCATAACAACATCCCGGTAGTCAACTCCAGAATATTGTTTCTCTAACTGCTCTAGCATGTCCTGCCTGCTTTCCAAAGCCAGAGGAGACCAAATGCCGCCAACAGGATCAACACCAATAGGAAGGTTCATCACGGACCGCCCAACGCCAAACTTAACGTGTACACACGGCAGTGTCCCCGCATCGAAATCCTTGCGGCAAAGCATGTTACCAATCTCTTGTCTTCCGTTTTTAATAACACGAGGAAGCGTATTGGGTGCCGTTAGCATCACACAGAAGACTCTCAGGTGATGCTCCTGGTACAGAACCTCCATACACCGTTCTGAAAGGGATTCAAGTAGAGCAGAATCTAGCTGCCGTGGCGGACCTCCTGAAGTAGTTGGCGCTGTTGACGCCGCATACGATTCTAGCACAACGATCGGAAGGTGCTCTTCGTTGACAAACACATCAAAGGCCGTGCAGTCATGAATTTTGGGAATATTCTTCAAAGTGCTGACGACTAGATGCTGGACGAAGAAATAGCGGTGTTCCGTAGTTTGTTGTCCATTCTCGACCCATTCGACCTTCTGCCGAATTCGATCTTCATATAGGCCTAGCACGAAGATTTTACCCTCAATAACACAACCGAGCAGACCGGTTCTGAGGAACTCTGGCTCTACCAGGATGGGAGTCGGATTGCCCTCCTCGAATTTATAAGGTCGGGCGTGGAAGATGGCCTCTGTGTGTTTTGGCAATGCCCAGAATCCACCAGAAAGAGATGGTGAATCGACCCAGATCTCGCCAACCACATTAGGTGTACATAGTAGATTAGTTTCAGGGTCAACAATTGCAAGTGTAGCGTCAGGAAGAGGATAGCCAAAAGCTCCCACACGGACAGCGTTGGGAATAGTTCCGGCAAACTTCTTGACGTCTTCGCCCATGGCCAGCACGACGACCTCGTTGTTCTTTAACGCTTCTTTATCGAGAAGTACTTCGCTAAGTCCGCTCTGGCCTTGCTCCTGTGGAACTGGGGCAGATGAACCGCCACCAAGCAGACTGCTTCCGAACCCGCTGTTTTCGGCCTTGTTTTTCTTCTCTTCGATTTTGATCTCCTCGTGCGCAACGGGGTCCATCTCATGCGTCAGGAGGCAGCCCATCCTCTCTTCACCTCCAAGCCAATCCCTCACACTGATCACCATGCCACCATGCTCAGGCAGACAAAGCATTGGCGCCACGATCTCACGCGCTCTTGGATTCCTCATTGGTCGAAGCCATCTATCTGCAAGCACCTCATGAAACTCTGCGTCGACTGTCAAAGTATCAATAAGACAAAGTTTGAGGCTGACAAAGTTGGGTTCCATATTCTTTTTGAAATGTCGAGTTGCCATGGGATCTTGTTGGTAGTTGTAAGCGGTGATCTTCAGCCCAGGGTAGTCCGCAGCCATAACCGTTGCGCGGTATTTCGTGACCAAATGCGCGTAGAGACCTGGAGTCTCGACCGCTCGATCTTCAAGCCACACAGTTGTATGGCCCCCGTACACAGTTAAAAGCACGCCCAGAATCATACCAATGCCCTGTCTAGGGTCAAGGTAGCTAATTATAGTTTCTCCCCGTGAATGGGGCTTTGCGGACGAGGGCACAGTTGCAAACATTGCACTTAGGCAAGCCATCTGGTGCATGATTGTCCGGTGGCTCATGACAACACCGCGAAGGTCTCCGGTCGGGGCACGCGAGAACTCAATGAACGCCAGATCTGGTACGACAAGCGGAGGAGTATCATCTTTTTTCTTCGGATGGTAGCTTCCAAACTCATTCGTCTTCCACCACTCTACTCCTCTGGGCCAGTTGAGTTTCTGGGTGGTAATGTCTCTTTGGAAGTTCTTGAGATTGTTCTCCGTTGTCAGCGCAAGATGCGCTTGTGTTGAAGTCAGAACAAGGTTCAGACTCTGGTAGTCTTCAAGACTGTTGATGGGAACAGCAACGACCCCAGCAATAAAACATCCCATAAGTGCCACCGCGAACTCTATGATTTCTGAATCGCGATAAATCAAAGCTACTCGATCTCCACGGTATAGATTGCTCTTATCACGGATAACCTGGGCAACTTTTTCTGCTCGGCTTGCAAGCTTCTCCCATGTTATAGATGCAATTTCCTTGCCCTTTTGGTCCAAAACCCAGTAGGCCGGCTGTTTTCCGCTGGTCCGAGCGCGGTGCCTGAGAACGGTGGGGATGTTGTCAAAGTTTGACATTGGCGTGTTTTTATCGTGAGGATCGTGCACCGCGAAAGGAATATCGCGGGGTTCCAGGGGCAGCAAGTGCTCGACTGCGGGGCCGTGTGGGAGTTCAGAGGTAGGAATAAGCGGCGGTGCCATGGCGGCCGTGGGCGAGAACGCATCTGATTGCGAGTATCGGTGGAAGCCACCGCCGTAACTGTCCCTGTAATCCTCCTGCTGTTGTCCTGCAAAGTCAGAGAAGTACCCTTGCTGTGACTCTAACATTGTCGACTGCCGTGATATTTCCGGCGGTGCCATTTCATAGCCTGTGGGCGCTTCATCAAACTGGTCATGAGGCCCCGAGGGGCTGAATGCATAGTTTTGGCTCATTAACGTCGCCGTCCTTGAGTCTTCCTGTAATGGAAGCGCAGGCGTAGGTCTCGGAAGGAAGAGAGAATCGTACGAGGATGCGGAAGGACCCCGACCATGGTGAGGCGTTAAGGCGCTGTCCCCATTAAACGGCGACAATCCATCTCCGCTCACATTCTGTTCGTATCCGAAAGTTCCGCGATTGTATGCACTGTCCTGTCCGCTAGTCGTGGTAAAGGATTGGGATGGCCCTCCTGTAGTGAAGGAGTGGGATGGTCCTGAGGAGTCTGCAGTCGGGGGCCTAATACTGAGGATAGCTGGTGGGCCCCTGATAGAGCTGGTCATCGATTGGGTTTGGGACTGCGAGGTACCAGGCGGGCTATTTGCGAAACCCAGAGCTTCGGAGCCAAGGTACTGCGAAAGGAGAAGCGTGCGCCGTTTCTGGTAACTTTGATCGAGTTAGCCCAGCGGTCTCATTAGAGTATTGAACCGTATCTCTCCATTGAGGTACACGTTCTCAGCCGTTCGAACACATATTTCTTGCATCTTGAGATGTGGCCTACCCTTTCTCCGTAATATCGCCCTCCTGGAGGCACAAGGTGTTAGCTCACCTCAGGCAAACCAATTGCTCAAGTATGTCAGTAAGCATGATACGTACCTCGAATTCCTTATCCAAGTCCCGCAGAGCGGCCTGGAGCGCTGGGTGCTCCTCCGCCATGTTCACGAGGGTGTGGTCGGAGACCAAACGAGGGGTTATGATTCTAGTAAACGGACAAGCGGGGATGCGGTACCCTCATCGCAGGCCGGCGGTAACTTCCTTGCAGTGGATATAAAGGAAACCTCTTCCCCAGGTAGAACAGGCCTTGCGAATTCGAGGAAGAGACTGGACTGATGGATCGCACGAGTTGTCTCTTCTCCGCGCCTAAAGCCACAGCGTCACCTGCCGGGTGGGTAACTTCACTCAGAAAGACAGGAAGGCACAGACCAATGACAGCCGGTCTCGGCAGGTCGACACCGCCACAGCTCTGAGACATGTTTAAGACAATCTGAGAACGGTTCCTATTACTAGATACACCGGTGTTGTTGACACGCCAGATAGGAAAAATTATTCCGTCGAGAGAGCAGAGCTTACTGTGTAGCTCAGGCAAGACGGTTGTGCCATCACCTGAGGACGAAGTATACACATCTCCTCCAATGACCTGCGTCGCGACCCACCAACGCAGGCTATTTTTTGCTGTATCACTTTAAATCTATATCGGGAATTCTAGCGCGAGCCTATAGATATCCAATTCAGAAGATACAGTATAGGCCACGTTGACAACGTCATGGAAACCGGGTCAGAACTCGAAACTACGAGTGGGCAGGTGTCTTCCTCGCGTCGAGAATAGACACTTCGTACTAGTACTCCGTAGTCTACCTCCAATCCGGAGTTCGGCAATAGAATGTGAAGCGAGAACTTGAAACATGCCAGCAAGTAGCCTAGTAAAAGATTATCCAAATATCCAACATTATAGAACTAAAAGATGTCAATAATTTGAATTACCGTATCAATGGCACGATGATATCCTGAATATGCAATGGGGAACATTGAGAGTGGATAGACTCTAGCAATTGAAGGTCACGTGATAAGATAGCCTAAAAGGACCTAGGGTGTTCAGGGCCTTGAACGTCCCATCACATGATCCAGCATCAATGATTCGTCATCCGCCCTGCCCTAACCCACCCACAGTGCTAAGCGAAGCGCACCTCCATTTCCCAGGAAACATTTCTGCCGACCGACCGGTATCTCGACAACGAAGGTTCAACCACGACACCGTCCGACACCCTACGAACCCGTCCCTCGACAACAGGTGCATACGGTCCAGAATGTCTGAACACGGAGAAGTCGAGGTCGAGCTCCCCGCTGGGGCCTACAACACCCTCCCCAAGGATGCTCTCGCGGAGCAGGGAACCGTCAAGCTCTTCAACAAGTGGAGCTACGAGGATGTTGAGATCAGGGATATCTCTTTGACGTAGGTATCCCCTTGTTATTTGCGATTGGAAAGCGATACCTATGGTCGAAATAAGGTCGAATTGTGTTCAGTTGTTCTGGGAAAATGGGCGACGGAATATGAGGGGAAAGGACAACTGAACCGCGATGGATTATCGATATTGGAGGAATACACACCCAATCGAGGATGAGCTCGTGCTGACATGCAACTTGCGAATAGCGACTACATCCAGATCCGCTCCCCTGTCTACCTCCCTCACACCGCTGGTCGTTATGCCGCCAAGCGTTTCCGCAAGTCCCAGTGCCCCATCGTTGAGCGTCTCACCAACTCCATCATGATGAACGGCCGCAACAACGGAAAGAAGCTCATGGCTGTCCGCATCGTTGCTCACTCTTTCGAGATCGTACGTGAACACCTGCGGCGAATGCGCTGACTAGAGAAGAAGATTTGGCTCAAATACTAACTCAAGTTTTCAGATCCACATCATGACCGACCAGAACCCCCTCCAGGTCGCCGTCGATGCCATCGTCAACTGCGGTCCCCGTGAAGACAGCACCCGTATCGGTTCCGCTGGTACCGTCCGTCGCCAGGCCGTCGATGTCTCTCCCCTCCGCCGTGTCAACCAGGCCATCGCTCTCCTGACCATCGGTGCCCGTGAGGCTTCTTTCCGCAACATCAAGAGCATTGCCGAGTGCCTTGCTGAAGAGCTCATCAACGCCGCCAAGGGATCCTCCAACTCCTATGCCATCAAGAAGAAGGACGAGCTCGAGCGTGTGGCCAAGAGCAACCGGTAAAGTGGGTTTGTTGGGCGTATTCTCCGTTTATGGTCCTGTTTCATGTATACTGGAGTGGACGGGGAGTTTCTGGGACTCAGTCGATTTGCATGCCACTGCACGACTGTATATATCTGCAGACAGTCGCGGGAGGGAGCAAGATCCAAAATTTATGAGTGATTCGGACGGCTTTCTTCTACAGTAGTTGGATGCGATCATGAAGACCTAGACTTTGAGTCGATTTCAAATGAAAAATCTATTCCCTTTTCTGTCATCACGCACCGGGTCTTGGATGCCTTTACCTCCAGTAGATCAGGAACACCTTGGTTATGGGTGCCAATCGAGCATACGAAAACTAGTAGACTCGGTAGACTACGGCCATTCTGTATTTATTCTATTTTGATTGATGTCTCTAAACCATTTCAAGGTCGAGACCCCATCTCCAGAGCCACCCGCCTTATCGATATGCGGGCCCGTAGACAGAAAAAAAAAGTTTCAACTTAGCGCAACAACCTCCCCTACATCTTTCCCCTCCACATTCAGCACTTCATTGGGTCCAGGACCCTCATAAATTCCCAAGATGGTGAAAAGGAAGTTAGGGGCCTTGGAAAAGGTCGAAGCCGACCTGTGAGAACTCCCACGGTGCTCACCACAGACCACCAACAACCCTTAGAAATTTTCGTCGCTAACAAACTGCTCGTAGGCCCAATTTACAACATAAACTCCGAAGAGACCCAAAGTGAGTGATGACGCGATGCTACCCTGTTTCCTTTCATGATCAAACAAATACTGACCGGTATACTTCTCCAGATCCTACATTGAGGATTTTCGCGCCCAGCACTACCAATATGAGAGCCACCGGGAAATCTTCATGGCCGCGCCCTCGTCCGCCACAGACACAGGAATTATCTCGCTGCGTGAATTGATCGACTTCATCGCCCATGTCGCCGATTCCTACCCCGATATTACAAAGGATTTTGGCCAAGAGCTTATCGATATGCTCACGCAGCACCATCTACTGCTAGAGCCCGAGCTGCGGGAGAAAATCGTGGGAAGTCTAGTGTTGCTCCGGAAGAAGGATTTGATGGATTCTGCGACGTAAGGGCATCATTCTCTTCCTTTATTTTGGGCGTATTGCTAATATGGTTATCTGGGTAGGTTACTGCAAACTCTGTTCCCGATTCTGATTTCAACGCCGAGCAAGACTCTGCGCGCTTTGATTTTCCAGAAGATCCTCATGGACTTGCGATCTTCGAATGCGAAGTCTACGAATCATAAGCTCAACCGCACGATGCAGACAGTTCTGTTCAACCTTGTGACCTCAGATCGGACTTCGTCAAAGGGTCTGTGGGCTATCAAGCTCACACGTGAGCTCTGGAGACGACAGATTTGGACGGATGCGAAAGCCGTTGAAGTCATGAAGGAGGCTGCACTAGCAGAAAACGAAAAGGTGATTGCTGGCGGAGTACGCTTCTTCCTCGGTGGAGACAAGGAGCGTGAGGAGATGGAGGAAGAGAGCAGCGATGAAGAGGCGATCGATATCGGACGAGTAAAGCACCAAGTCGGAATCAATAAGAAAACCAAGAAGAAGGCACGCGCAGTCGAAAAGGCAAAGGCGACTGTGCAGCGTCGAGAGCGCAAGAAGAGCCAACCGCACCCTCTAAACTTCTCTGCCCTGCATCTCCTCCACGACCCGCAGGGATTCGCCGAGTCGCTCTTTTCGAAACACCTTCAGAGTTCGAAATCGAAGCTTAACCTTGAGCAGAAGCTTATGGTCTTGCAGCTAGTCACTCGTCTCGTCGGGTTGCACAAGTTGCATATCATGCATCTCTATTCCTACTTCCAGAAATTCCTTACTCCTCGACAACCCTCCGTCACTTCTTTCCTTGCTTCCCTCGCTCAGGCATCTCACGACCTAGTTCCACCCGATGACCTAGAACCTCTCGTCCTCAAAATTGCCAATGAGTTCGTCTCTGAAGCCGCAGCCTCCGAGGTCGCAACGGCCGGTCTCAACGCGATTCGAGAAATATGCGCCCGACAGCCGCTTGCCATCAACGAAACCCTTCTCCAGGATCTAGTTATGTACCGCAAGAGTAAAGATAAGGGTGTCGTGATGGCAGCTCGCGGTCTCCTGGCTCTATACAGAGATCTTAACCCCGAGATGCTGAAGAGACGGGACCGCGGTAAAGACGCCTCAATGAGCCTCCAGCATGGCGAGAAGCAAGTGAAACGATTTGGTGCCCAGGATGCCGGTGGCATCGAGGGTCTGGAACTCTTGGAGAAGTGGAAGGAGGAAGAACGCAAGCGGAAGCGTGCTGAGAAGGGCCTAGCCTCCGATGAAGAAGATGATGAAGAGGAAGAAGAAGAAGAGGACAACTGGGATGCCTGGAACGTTGAAGACGACGAGGACAGCGACGACTCCGGTGGCTGGATCGACGTCCAGAGCGATGCCGAGATCGACTTCAGCGATTCAGAAGATGAGGATGGCAACCGGCCCGCGAAAAAGGCCAAGCAAGCCGATCAGGACAAGGCTGCGGAATTCCAACCGGAAAATAAGCTGCCCAGTATTGCAACAACCCGTATTCTCACGCCTGCGGATCTCGCCAAACTGCAGGAACTGCGCCAGGAAGCGGCTGTCAACGCACTCCTCCCAGGAACCAAACGCCGCGGCCAGACAGCCGAAGCTCGTCATAAGGACGACGCTCTTACCGCTGCGGAGATTGAAGGCCTTGCTGCTTTATCTGCTGGAAAGGCGACGCGCGAGGAGCGTATCGCTCATGCCAGGGAAGGCAAGACAGACCGATCGGAACACAAGAGTGTGACAGCGAAGCGAAAGGAGAAGAAGGAAGAGCAGGGCAAGAGTACCACGAACAAGGAAAAGGCACGCAAGAAGAATTTCCTTATGACCCTCGGAAAGGCAAAGTCGAAGGGAAAGAGGAGCTTGGTCGAAACTCGTGCCGTACTAAGGGCTCATCAGGACCGACAGAAGCGCGGCGGCCGGCGGGGAAACAAGTAATCTCATTTATCATGAAGCTAGCTACACAGGCGTTTATAGATACATATGTCCATACATTCAAGACACCGTCTTTCTCAAAACAACCACCATCTCAAACTCTGCACCACCAATACTATTCCCGTCATACACCCTCACATTACCAAACCCACTTTGCTCAAAACAGCCTTCATAATCCGCCCAGTCCATCTTAGGCCCCAGCCACAGAATCTGATCTACATCGCCATCCCCAAACGTCTCAATATATTTTCTGACAAGCTTCGGCTCCCGCGGATAGACGAACATCCACGCTCTCGCTTGCGCCGCGCGAGAGCACAAGTCCCACGTGCCTGTTACAACATTTATGTCCTGTTCTTCGATGTATAGGTTCACAGAGGAATTGACCTCAACGCCCTCAATATGGACATTTCGGTGATGCGTTGTTATTAAGGCTTCCAGAAGACCAGAGCCGGAGCCGATTGAGAGGGTGAAGTGAGGTTGTGAAGGGAGGATGGAGGCAAGGTGGGTGAGGAGGGGTGTGGAGAGTGAGAGGCAGCAATTGGGGTATAAGGTGGGGGCTTGGGTGAGAGATGGAACGGACATTAGAGTATAATGAAGCCAATGATCGGAAGATTCTGTGAAAGAACAGTCTAAAAGGCTGAAGACTCCAATGCAAATGATATTGTAGTCTCCAGAAAGGGATATATTAGCTCGTCAACCAGCGCGTCCCGAGTTAATTTCCGCGTCTTGGTCGCGTCGGCCCGCGAATCAATGAATCCCCAGCCTCTTTCATGATTCTTTTTGCCCGTCATCATCCTGCATGCGACTTGAAATCTTCTGCAACTCACTCTCAACTAAGTCCAAACCTTGACACCGGCGCACACCTTGCTCCCTACATAACTCCATCCATATTTTGTACGCATTATCCCCGGTATCGCCAACATGCCTCTCTCCACATCGAAACCCGACCTCTCCTCCAAACGCCGCCGCTTTCAACCCCCCATTACAACCTTCCTCTCAACTTCCACCCATCCAAGCTCTAATGGCCCCTCATCAGTCTCCCACAACCACTACTCCGCCGTCACACACTCCCCCACCCCCGTCGTCCCCGCAAAAGTCCAGGCTTCGCTACTCTCGGTCGGCATGCGCGTCCGCAAGTCTGTTGCCGAGGGGTACAAGACTCACCGTGCAAAGGGCATCGACGAGAAACACATCAGCACCACTACTTTTACACAAGAGGAGAGAAGGAACACATCAGTGAAGCCAGGCACATACTCCGCATCAGCCCGTTCAGAACTCACCCCGTTCAGCGGAATGGGTCGCATGAGCCAGTACCAGTATACCCCGTCGCTTCCGTATCTAGGCACATCTATGCAAGAGCAAGAATACACCATAACAACCGAGGACGACGCATTCTCTCTCCCGCCTAGCAGCCAAGAGTCAATCGACTCGCAATCGTACAGTACTCCTCCCCCTCGTATCGTCAAGAAACGCACACACACGGACTTCGACTTTGAGCCCTATGAAGACGAGGACGAGATTGATCTGGATCTCGACGAAGTGGACAGCAAATGGCAAGATCCGCTGCATCTTAACCCCTTCCACAATGCGCGTGCTGGGGCTGGTACGAATCTGCACGGCCGCACAATCCTCTCGCCAACGCTCAATCAGCAGAGACGGCGGTTCCTCGGGGCGAAATACAAGCCTGCCGAAGGTAATCCGATGGATCTAGATGATTTTGAAGAACCAGCTTTTCTGAGGAGGCGCGAAGAGGTTGATATGGATCTTGTTGCTGAGGTGCAGATGGGTGGAGTGTAGAGCTGACCTCTTTTCTCTCCTATACCTGTGGTGTGTTTTGCAGAGTCTAACAAGTACTGACTGGCTCGGTGTTGACGAGGATTCTGCTACATTTTCCTTTCTCCATGTTTTATTATTGAGGCGTACCAGGCGCGTTTGCATATAATACCCCAATTCGATGTTCTGGCCTGGTTAGTTAAGTTTACGTCACTGTATTTTACCTGCATAAATTGAAGCAACCTCATGCTCATTCTTAGAGTAGGCATGCATTATTTGATGGCGAAAGCTGAATTCAGGGTTGAGTGAGTTTTGGGATGTCATAATGCGTAACATAACACCTCTATCTAGCTGACTAGGTAGTAATGGGTTTAGTAGTATACAACAGCGAGACCAGTGGTTTCTCATGACGTTGGCAGCCACGAGGACCAAAAGCACGATGTGTGTTGTAAAGTAAATAAGAATCATAGCAGGCTCCAAAACGCCCACCCCGTCTTTCTCTTCTCGTTTCTTTTTTTCCCATGTCCTATCTTTCACGTATCAAACAAGCCATCTATGATGATATTCATGTCAAGCAGTGGGTATGATGTAGTAAGAATACCCATGGGTTGATTACAACTCATCCTTCTTATTATACGCCGGCTTCTCCGGTGCTGGGTCTTCCTTCAAGGGTTCTTTCGTCTTCCCATTTTTCTCCTTCTCCTTCGCCTGCTCCTTGTCCTTCTTCCCGTTCTTCTTTGTCGGCTTGTCATTCGATGGCTTCCTTGTCGCTGCGGCGCCCATCTTCTCGTAAATGCGGTTCATGACACGTTCAAGACGCTTGAGGTTGGTGTCAATCTCGGCGACTGTGAGGGCGGCCTCGTCCGTATCGGAGAGTTTCTCTTGTGCTACAAGGCGGGAATCCAACCAGGTGTTGGCGGCTTCATATGTCTCTAAAAGAGAGGTAAGGTCAGAAGGTTGGAAGATGGAGTAGGATAATGTTGCGGGAGCAGAAGGGGTAGGCTCGGCAGTTGATGAGGAGGCGTAGGCATCGTCTTCTAGATCGTCCAAGGTCGAAGCGGACGGGGATGAAGCAGAGGATTCTGTCTCAGAGGCGCTAGATGGAGAAGCAGCGAGGCTGGAGTAGATGTCCTCGTCCTGCGCGATCTGCTTCTCCATGACGCTGATGACCATCTGAGCGTTCTTGAGAGATTCCTGGAGGAGCTGGATTCGAGCGGGGCGGGAGGCGTTCTCTTGTTTGCGCTTGAGTGCAGGCTCGACAATTTCCTTGAGGGACTTGAGTTTCTCCTTGAACTCGGCAGTTTTAGCGTCGGCGCCGTCATCGTAGAGCCAATCACTAGCCGTGGAAACTCGCTCAGTCAATGTGGCAAGTTGCTCGGATGTGAGGACCTTTGCGAACTCTTCATCTTCGGCGAGGTCGCGGCTCCTATAGATGAAGGATTCTAGCTCGTTCAGGGCTTCCTCACGGAGAAGACGATCACGGTCCGAGGCGTCGAACGCGGCGAGACGGCCTTGAATGCGGGTAAGTTCGGCGGGAGATGGGCCGGGAATACCCAGCGGGGATGCTGCGAGGCTGATGGGTATCGATTCCAATCGAGGCTGGGAAGCGACCTTCTTGCTTTCCTTTACAGATTCCGTAGAAGCGGCTTCATCACCGGACGATGTGGCTGACTCTTGACGCTCTTCGGCTTCCAGTGTGATAGGTTCAATGGGCTCACCATCCTCGCCGAGAGGCATCTGGCCATCTTTCTTGGAGCCTAAGCCAAAGAAGCCCTTGACATCCTCAACAACACTTCCTAGCATAGATGGCTCCACTTCACAGCTCACTGAGCCGCCCGAAACCTCGGGGAGCCCGTCCCGGGGGTTAAGCCGGATGGAGAACTTAGTAGTAATATTCGCAGCTGAGCAACCAAAGTTTTCTTTCAGCTTGTTCGCAGATGCGGTAAGGTTCAGAGTCTTCACTCCAAGAACAGGTACCTCGCCGACGCCCTCATTTGTCGGCACTTGCTGGTAAAAGCTGAACTCGAAGTCTTCCAGGTTCTTCACGGTGACCTGCTTCTCAGGACCGACCAGCGAAGTAGGGGTAAACAGCTTTTGCTGTCTTTCCTTGGACTCAGAGGTCCACTTGAGGACGACGGCATAACCAGATGCATCGCTCGCGCGAATGTCCTTGACACGGAAGCTCGGGCTAAGACCAGCTCCCTTGAAAGCTGCACCGAAAACAGCGGCCTCGTCCGCGTTGACATTAGTCCGGAGCTTGTCCGAGCCACCACAGACCTTCTCCAGTTCCTTCTGGACAAAAGGAGTACGAATTGCTCCACCGTGTAGAATAACCGAGTCGATATCATTCAGCTGCAAACCAGCGGCCGCCAGCGCCTGCTCGAGGGGCTTTCCAACGCGTACGATATGCTGTTCGGCGAGCTCTTCGAACTTTGAACGAGACAAACGGTACTTGAAGTTAACATCCTCCTCGAACAGACTCTCAAAAGAAGCGCTGGTATCGCTGTTGGCGCTAAGAACCTGGCGAGCTTTCTCGGCATCTTTCCCAAGTCTTGCCATGGTCTTTCCATGCGCGCGCACATCTGCGACCGTTACACGGCCCTTCAACTTCTTCTCTTCAACTAATTGAGCAACCATGTCCTCAACGAGAAGGTCGTTGAGGGAGTCGCCGCCAAGAGTCTTGTCCCAGCTTGAGCCGAGAACCTGGACTTCCTGAACAGTTTTGGTAAACTTTCCGACATCCTTAACTGTACGGCTTTGGAAGCGAAGCACAGTGGCAGTAGTCGATCCAGCTCCCATGTCATATACGACGTGGTACTCGGGTGTCTGTCCGTTGGAAACGCTGGGGAACGTCCGGCTCATAGCGTAGTTAAGACCAACAGCCAAACCATCACTGATGAACGCATCAACGTTCAAGCCCGCTAATTCTGCCCCCAACTGAAGACTTCTCTTCTCATCAGCCGTGTAGAACGGCGGGTAGGTGATCACAGCATCCCTAACGTCGGAGCCTTTACCGGCCAGAGCGTCAGCATTAGCTTTAATCTGCTTTAACTGCATGGCCAGGAGTTCCTCGATAAGGAAGGCGTCTTTCTTTTCCTCCACTCCGAGTCTGTTGCTTCGCAGCCCGATCGTGCCCCGCTCGCCCGGAGCGCTTTCCAATCTCAAAGCCGGATACCGCTCATGGTAAGCCTCAAGAATATCGCCTTTTCCATCGTTGAAAGGAAGACCAAGTAGCGACTTCAGGTTCACGTAAACATCGTCAGGATACCGTGCGGACAGGGCGAGTGCGTCACCGCCATAGAATCGCTCGGGAAAGAGGGCATCGCTTTGTCTCGTAGGCTTAAACGCAACAGCTGCTGACTCTTTGCGCTTAGAATCTTTCGTGAGTACAATTTCCAAAGGAATTCCTGGTTTCACCAGCGCTGCTTTCAGGTATTCTGTGCCAACATCGATCCCAAGAACTGCGGAACCTGCGGCAGCGGTGGGGGCGGGGAAGCTTAGAAAGAAGAGGAGGAACGGGAGGAGGACGAGGGATAGGACAGGCGAGGAGGAGAAAAGGTTAAACGAAGCATTTGTTCTTCGTCGGCCACCGGGAGCCATTGTCTATTTGTTGCGCCTGCTGGAAGAGGCAAAGGCGATCAGCAAATCTATCACAGTAAGGCGCAATTTACGGTATCCAGCATACCTTCGAGGCAGTTGATAAGAGAAAATGTCAAAATTAAATGAACGAAAGCCACCTCAATTCAACTCTAGAGCTTTCGATGGTAAAGAAGGTTGCAGACGGAGTCGACCAATTAGCTGTTGAATGGAAAAGCGGCGGATAAAAAGATAGTAGCACTTTGCGGGATAAACAGACGAGGGATGGGAAATAAACGTTATATTAAATAGTGAAAAAAGCCATTCAGGACAGAATCACACGAAGTGCTACTGGCCACCTGGCAGGAAGATGTTCACAGTAATAAATGGATGGGTTGCCGAATAAAGCAGTTACGTCTTCGAGAGGACACGTTGGGCCCAGAACAAGCTGTGTTTGCACTGTTTGCCACGACCCTGTTCATACCATTGGGTAATTATTTTGCTTTTCATTTTTCAATATAGATTTGATGTGTTTAATCAATCGTCAAAATCGGAATCACTCATCCATCCTGCTTCATATGATTCACGGATTTCTCCAAGCCCATTGACCAGGTTCTCCCGCTCATCCACACCAATGACGCGCCCGGCCACAAATTCCAAAGTCTTGACCTTTTGAGCTGTTCGGCCTGACGATGTAAGCGCGGCAACAACATTAATCTTCTGTCCTGGGGTTGGTGTAGTAAGCAGATCGGTGGGGAAGCTATCGAGAATTGGGTAATGTAGAGGTGTATGCAGCCTGCATGACCAGCATTAGCAACGCATGGTAAGGTAGCACTATAAGCAACTCACCTATGGAACATGGGCTCTGAACTGTACAGTCTCATCTTCCGCAGCATCCCTAGATCTTCTTCGGGCGATGTCTCATCCTCTACCGGTTCGTCTCCGCGCAAGACTTGAAGCTGATTGAAGATGTGGGCGTCCTCGTTGTCTGGGCTATCATACGTGAAATCCATGTCGAATTTGATTTTGACTTTCGAGGTACCTGGCTCGGATGACCCCACCTTACCAGCGCGTGTCGTATCTGAGCTGTTATTTGTTTCATTCGGCAGAGTTATCGATGCTTGTAGCTCGAATATTCGACGTATACTGTCATCTCCTGCCAGCAGTGACTCGAAGTGTTGGTAAGGCCTAAGACGGGTCGGAAGAGTCACGCTTTCTATAGCCATACTAATCAAAGCCGAGGTGTACCATTCCGAGTAGGTGTTGAGATGTACGCTGCTTGGAAGCCGAGTAGGAGGATCCAGTATGGGCGTGTACATTGTAGCTTGAGGCGAAATGGCAAACAGAGACCGAGCTTTATTTATCTCGCGTTTGATCTTGGTTGTCTGCAGGGATTAGCCACTTACACTAGATTTAGGTATTAGAGAACTTACCTGATGAACCCTTTTACCGTCCTCGATTGCCCAAACCAGGACAGCTTTCTTCCCGTATTCATCAACTAGTCTATCCACGTACTTGGCCGCGAACCCACCCCAAGCATCATCAGAGCCAGTAAATATTTGAAGGGCGCGCAGCTGATCACATTCTTCAGCAAACGGTCGGACATCTCTATCGAGCAGATCGTGCTCCTTGTCAAGATCGTTGAAAAGCTCTTCGCCAAGACCCCAGTCTTCGAATGGCATGATACTGGAATTGAGTTCATAGTCGCTCAGTTGGACAATTGAGCGAGGATTATAGAAGACCCGGTTATAATCAGACCAAAACCGAACAGTTTCCGACGATAGTTGAGGTGCTACAGTTCCCTGGTCGAGGCTTTTTTGATACTCGCTCTGCGGGATAGGGTCTAGTCTTTGTAGGATCTCTTTGCCGTCCCTGGAAGAACATTTAGTTTTGGGCGTTATCTCCCCAAGAATGTGCGGGGAAGCACGTTTTCGAAGAATGTAGAGGATCTCACCAGAGGCCTTGCCCAGGAGCTGAGTCTTCTGTTAGCTCGTACAGTGCATTATTCTTCCGAAGAGTACCAAAAGCGCCCTTCAGGTCATATATCAACGTTCTAGGTGTATAAGTTTCGCTCCCGTCTGCCCCAACTCCTGGTCGGAAGTGAACATCATGGTCTACTGGAGACTCTTCTTCTCCATTATAGGTGAAATAGGATTCCTACTCATATGTTAGAAAGTGTTATGTAGCAGCACCCTATCCTCTAGGGAGCTTACCTGAAGATTCCAAAAATGAGTGGATAGGTAGTTTGCCCGTTGTCCCAGTTGCAGTGTTAAGATTTCGTGCATGTCGAAATATATCTAACGGCACTAGTGGGGCAATGACTTTTCTACGGGCTTAGCAGACGCCCAGACAGGACAATATGGTAAGAAGACCAAACATACATTGCGACAGCAAATCCCTGAATTCAATGCCTAGGCCTGTTGTGTTGTATTTCCGCCTTCATGAAGCTGCGGCGAAATCAGTCGCTGATCACATGCTTATCAGTGCGCACGGGCCAATTTGAGGTCGCAGATCGTGCTTGCCTTTTTTTGGAGTAGCCGATGGCACCCTTCCACGTGACCGCGGTCAACCACAAAGTGGACTCACCTGGTTGTCTTGGGCAACGGTCACCTGACACTGTAAAATTGTCGAATTGGGTACTGTTGACATGCAGGTGTTGTTTGGTGCGTCACCGGCAGAGAAACATTTCTCCCCACACAACCCTCGGCTCCTCATCCAGCTCACACTTTTTTGCATTAACTGACATGCTTTTAATGCCAGCGATACTGCGACATAGTTAACAACAAGAATCAGTTTCAGCATACATACGGCCATGGATTCGCCGCCAAGTACGAGGTCCAGCCCATCGAAGGCGCTCAATCCCTTATCACCAGAACGCATGAACCAGCAAGCCGTACCGAACTCGCCTTCCGCCGTATCCGAGGTCTTGCGTCTGCAACGCAAGGGTCGGGGACTTTCCGATGTACAGTCCAAGGTGGCATACCTCAACGGCTTATCCCGAAGTGGGAGCCCAGGAGGCATGTCAGCGGGAGGCGGCGCAGCTTTGCAAAGAGCCATCTTGGGGCGCGAAGAAGCCGAGACTGCTCTGTCCCGCGTGTCATCTCAGCTTAGCGAAGCGCAGTCCCGGGAACGCCGGATCAGCGAAAGACTCGAGTCACTCCTGGAAGAATTACAAACTGCAAAAGAACGCCAGGCACACGAACGAGTCGTCTTTGAAAAGGAAATTCGAAAGGCCCGAAAAGAAGCATTTCGCGCTGGCTCTACACTTGTGAAGGTACAGGAAGAGCTTAAGCACGCGAAATCCGAGTCGAAATCGTTCAAAGAAGAAGTTCAGGCTGAGCGGGATAGCAAAGAGAAGGCGAAGCAGGAAGCGTTTGAACGTGCATACGCAATTGCCGGGCTTACAGAGGAGCTCGAGGAGCTCAAAGGGCGACTGAGGACGGCGGAATCAAAGCTTCAGGCCCAAGAACAGGAGATTAACAGACAAAAAATTGAAAAGATATCCATAACAGAGACGGGATCCATCGCAACGCAAACCTCAACACCTCGAGGATTCAAGCGACCCGCCGACGAGATTGCGACCTCTCCACGCAAGCCATCAGACCGTATATCACTTGGTGATACACCCTCAAAAAAGCTACGACTATGCGACCCTCCACCTCACCGGGAGGGCCGACAATACGGATACGGCATCTTTCCTCCTGCTCTTACTATACAAGAGCTTATCGACAACCTCGAGGACGAGCTTATGTATGAAAGGAACAAGAGGATTGATTTAGAAGATCAAATCGAGTTCATGAGGGTCTGTTGCATGTTCAAAGCCTGTACATGCCGACACAACGAGTACCTAGAGAATAAGGCTCGTGAGGAGAAGGCAGCTAAAGCAGTCCAGAAGAAACTAGAGGAAACACAGGAGGTGGAGGAGGAAGAGCGGGAGACTTGCGATGTCAGCTCCACCGCAGGTGCTTCTCAGCAAGAGAAACAGACGATAACCGAAATTGAAGCCCAAGTGGAGACTCACTCGGGAGAAGCTATGGAGGTTGATGCCGAAGTCGAGCACATCCAGAAAAACACCCAGGAGGAAGCCCAGCGGGAAGTCCAAGATGAAGACTTCCCGGAGGAGGTTCAAATCCCCGAGCAAGAGGTCATCCAACAAAATATCCAGGAGCACATTCTCGATACGGTTCAGGAGGACATCCAAGAAGATCTTCAAGAAAACGACCAAGAAGATACCCACGAGGAATTTGAAGAGGAAACGGAAGAGCCTGAGGAGGAGGAGCCTCAAGAGACAACTATCACCTTCTCTCCCGTCACGGGTACCTTCCACACTATTCCGTCACCCACTCGCTCGTCCCCCCTGAAACAGACCCAAGATGTGGGCTCTCATGACCATGCAGCCAAAACTGAAAGCGGGTTGAAAGCCCGCCCTGAGCTAGCTAGCCCTACCCCGAAGTATGATTCCCATCCACGTGCAATGCCATATGATACACTTCATCAAAGCGAAGCTTATTCAAGAGATTTGACTGCAGGAGCTCATCACTCTTCAATGACCGCTGAAGCACGATGGCAGCATGAATATTCAAATGGGGATGATGTCGAGATTGAAAATGAGGATCTTAACGTCCAAAGAATCCCACTGCGAGCCGAAGACGAAGCTTCAAATAGTTTCGCCCCCGTACCGGGTACCCCTATCAGTCGAGAACAAGCGCTGGCTCAAATCAGAGCTCGACGTGGTCGGACTAGCGCCATGAAGAGGTCCGTCAGCGCCAATGACGCCGGGTTTCGCGCTGGGGGACTAAATATCACCCCAGTCCGAGCAGCTCGCAGAATACCCGGTGTCGTCCAACAAAGCGACCCACGAGGCGATGGCGTCAAGAAGTCTCGCAGGGATATGAGCGCGCCAATGAGGATGTTCCGCTAATGTCATGAGCTTGGACATGACAACTCGAGACTGAACATTTTGTCTGGTGTAGAGCTTCTTTCTTCGCTATTTGGTTATGGTGCCACTGTTGTCTCAAGATACCCCAGCATTCTTAGCGAGATGGCGTTTTGTTACTTTATCCTGCTCTTGCGTTGCATATTTCCTACTATTTCTCTCATTGTTCTTGAGTTTTGTTTAGATGCATGGTTATGTTTGGATTATAGTTCTTTTTAGCGTTTAAACACGTGTTCTATATTCATAGTTTTGTACATTTTTGGTCCACACCTACATAGATGCATCGCATTGCTTCTGGACTCGACCTTAATTCACAGCGCCTATACGCATAGACACGCGACGGCCTCGCAATTTCCTTTGTCTTTACATTGTTTTGGTATATATTTACCCTCTCTGTCATTTCCTAGTCACTCATTCTCGGTACATACCTTTCATAGGCCTGCTCAATCCACGGCCCACCACTTTACCGCTCATTTATGTCTTTTCATATCATATCCTTATCAGCCGCGGTCTTGACATCTCAGACATGCAATGCATACTTGACAGCAATGGTACAAATATGCCTACAACTGAAGCGCGAACAAGAAACTGTGTGGGACGAAATAACATTATATACAAGCTAAAATGGGGGTTCTCGATGATAGGTCCCTCCAATAGGTATCCGAAGGTGGAATGAGGTGTATACATCATGGCTCATCATTAGATCAAGGATATACCACAGCAGCGAACCCGCGCACTATCGACGTACGCCTTGCGTCCCCACCACAAAAGAACTAGCTCCTCGACAAAGATGCGGTCTGCGGCGCTCCACGTGTCAAGCCCCATTTCTGCCATTGCCTCCGCGGAAATGGCGATGGGATCGCTTTCAGAGGCTCCGCTCTGCGAGGCCAATTGTTCACGTGGGTCTCGGCTTAGGAGAGGAGATGTGGATTCGTCTTCTCGAGTGGTGTCTCGGGTTATGGCTGCATGTTCGGCGGGGTCGTTGTCCTCATCGCCGTCTTCGTCCTGATAGGGTGATAGGATGGTGTCGTTGGATTCGGTGTCATTCTCATCGTCCTGCCGCGCAATCGCGTCTGATAGTGTGGCGAAGATCTGAGTAGTGAGTTGGCGGAAGTATGCGACGAGAGCGATTTCCGGCGGCTGCTTGGGTGGTTCACTCAAGTGCATACTTTGGCGGCGGTTTGAGCCTGATGGAGGGCTGGGGAGATTGTCAACGCTTGCTAAGAGGCGAGCGTCTTGTTCAACCTCGTGCTCTTCTTCCTCCTCTTCGGAGAAGCCATCTCGTTTTTCGCCGGCAGATGCCCACCATATGAAGGAGGTATAAGCAAGTCGGGTCCAGGAGAGAGGTTCGACAATTGGGCTGGAGGAGAATGTCGACGCCGAGTCGGAGTTATCATCACTGTTATTGTCTTTGGACGGGGAGTCGTCGTCCTTGAATGCGCGGCGTAGACCCTGGCGTAGGGCCGTGTAACGTCGTACATCGCGCTGCGTGGCTTTCAGCTCCACGTTTTGCGGCGATTTATTGCTCTGTGTCGTCGGAGAAGATATAATGATCGTCGGATACGCCTTATCCGCGGCGTTTTTCGAATGGTTCGGGGGCAGCTTGATGAGGATATCAAATAGTTCTGGTTTCATGCTTAGAACACTATCTGTGCTGCATGCAATCCAGGCACTGTCACTCCCTGTATCTGCCCTGGCACCCACGAACGATGAAAGGTATGGAATGTCATAAACGCCAACGTTGAAGAGTGCACGAGGTCGGAGAGAAGGCAGCTCGTCCGAGGGAAGTAACGGAAGAAGAGAATTGGGTAATGAGGCTAATAATGACAAATCATACACTATAGTGAATTAGCAGGAATCCGAAAGGAATCAAAGGCTTCATACCGTAACTACATGGTAACTGAACTGGGGCTTCCGCCATGAAAAGAACCCTCTTGCGAAGGAGCGCCGCCCTGTACAGCGGGAAAAGAAGGGGCCCGAAATTGGTAAGGAAATCAGGGAGTGATGAGGCGGGATGGAAAGGTGTCAGGGCCGGCCTGGGGGTTTCCAGCACCATAGCATCACTTATAGCTCGGCACCGGTGTAGATGTTCTGGTCGATCACCCTGAGCTCTCAGTCGGAGGCTCAAAGGCGATTCGAGGGGCGAATCAGGCGGCACCCCAGATGTCTCATTCGCGGATAGTTCGTAAGTTTCCCAGTATTCAGATAGTCGGTGCAGGTCAGAGGTATGTTCAGAGTAGCGTCTACCAGAGAAGCGGAGTATTAGATTTGATGATCAGACCAGGACGGTTGGATATCTCACTGAGCCAGTTCCTTCAACTTTGGAGCATGCCGCCAGCTTTTCCCTAGCCTACCAGAGCTCAAGGGTACCAGTACACCGATGGAGAACATTTTTGCATTGCGCTCCGACTCGCTCGCGTCCTGCTTAACAAATGCGCTAATGCCGGCATACTGTTCGTGTACAAAGTATCTAACCAGGATCATGCGGTTAGCGAGGCTAGTAAGCACCCGGGTCACGGTACATACACCAAATCCTCAGAGACATTGTGCAACCCCGATGGGAGCGACTTGTACTCGACAGCTCCTTCAACCTCGACTATTTCCGGTTAGCCACCAAGGTATGTCCGTGTCGGATAGCGTTCGAACCCACCTCCGGGAATGGTGCGCTTCCAGGTTACCATGTACCTAGTAACATACTTTCATTAGCCAAGCTAGGGCAGAAGAATAGGTACAGGTGTTATACAAGCTCACCCAGCTTTAATATCGAAGTGAATCACAAACAGCGCCGCGATGCCTGGCGGAGATTCCGAAGCCAGGGTGCGGGGCACGTCCAGCCCCAAGGACTTCTTCATTGAGTGACTGTCCATCGCGGAGTCACGCATCAAGAGGTGAGCTTCCGGTCCACATGGGAGCTCCTAAGTAGGCGAAAATTCACTGGAACAGCGGCATTGAAGCGCTGGAGAGTCTGAGACGACGGCATCAGGAATTAGGAAGAATACGGGACTTCGGGTGCGGAGACGTCAAGCTGGTTTCTGCCTGAGGAGTGAATCTAGCTATATACGGTTAGCGGAATGTCTCCCCACCATCCCTTATCGGGGAATCAGCTGTTTATTCCCAAGTCCACTATGGCGATCACAGATTCTTTTTACAATTCTCCTATTTCCATCTTCTCGGTCAATACAAGCAAGACCGCGAATACGGTTTCTAACAACACCTGCTCAAGATTAACTCTGTGATAAACAAATTAACGCAGTATGGAAAGCACCAATTCGCATCCTTACTACCCTCTGGATGCTCCACTCGACAATTACACACCCAATGATGCATCTGTACTCAGCTTGATTACGACTGCCAGTGTGGGTATCACAGCGTTGCTAGGAGCTACTTTCCTTTTGAGCACGTGGGTTCGACCGAGTCTGAGCATACCCAACCGGATTGCCATTCTTTGGTTTGTTTTATGTATGATCTAGCAGCCAATTCCCTGATCACAGAGTGACATACTAACTTTAAAACACGCAGCTGGCACTCTTCACTGCTTCTTTGAAGGCTACTTCATGCTCAATCATGATCGCATGGTCTCTGCTCAGGACTTCTTTGGCCAGCTATGGAAGGAATACGCCCTTTCCGATTCGCGCTACTTGACTTCTGACACACTGGTCCTGTGCCTGGAGACAATAACAGTCGTGGGTGAGCCCTCCGCAAGAGAGGATTATAACGTCATTCTGACTATAACATAGGTTATTTGGGGACCCCTATGCTTTGGAGTCTCCTATTCTATTCTGTATTCACGACCTCTGCGCCATCCCCTGCAAATCATTGTATGCGTGGCTCATCTTTACGGCGACACCTTATACTTCGCCACTAGCCTATATGATGATTATGTTCATCAACGGCCATATTGTCGGCCAGAGCCCTTTTACTTCTGGGTCTATTATTTCTTCATGAACTTCGTCTGGATCGTTGTTCCTGCTTGTGGGTTTTTTTTGTTGTACTATTATGGTCAAGTACTAATACGCTGCTCAGATTATCTACATCAGAGCATTAAGACTCTCTCAGAAGCTATGAGTCGACTGGACGCTGTCGTGTTATCACGGAAAACTCAATAATATCGTCAAATGTTCCAATCGAAATATGGCGCAGAGCCACTTGTCGTGATTAAAATGTACAACAACATAACCAAACCCCGAATTTCCGACACAAATTGATTCTGAGCAGTAAGCTCGCACTAAAAACATTGGTCATTCAACGCAATCTTCCTTCATGCACACCTATCAGGCATGTATTTCGGCTAAGTCTGCGCCATCTCCGGCTCTGTTTCTTTGTCCTTCAAGATCACTTTCCCCTGGCGCAACGCCGCAATTGCAATGTATGCCACGCCAAAGACCCCCGCGATAACAGCGTAAGCAATGATTCCTCCAGTTGTATTGTCGGCCAATTTCAATCCGGTGCCACCGTTGATAATACCAAGCAGAAGAAAAAGCCGGCCAACCCAAATATGGACGTGAGTCCACCAGCCCTTTGACTGGGTCTTCTTAAACTTATAGTGGTGCCAGAAACCAATAAACGGCTGAATGAGCAGGAATACAACAACGACAGTGCCGAGAATTGTGTGGCCGTTATTATGAAGCTGGACGGATTGTTAGTTTGTCGCAATTATAGGTGATACAGCAGCAGCCTACTCGATCAAGAATCTTTCCAACACGGATTCCAGTGGCCAGACCGGCGATCATCAGGCCGTAGCTGATTAGTTGGGCCGAGATATGTGCATAAACGCCAAACTTTGATTGAATGACTCGAAGAAGAATGGCACCAAGGGGGAAGATGATCCCGAAAGCAATTCCCATTACAACTCCATGGGCTTTGGCAAATTTCGGTACCAAGGGTAAATCTTCGTAAATGATATTAGGGTTCATCCCGGGTGGCAGTTGTCCAGAGCCAGCGCCAGCGGCAGCTCCAGATGGTGCTTGCGCATTGCTGAGCACCGGGAAGGATACTGCAAGATCGATGTGAGCGGCTCAAGTCTGGGAAACTAGGGATCAGGAGTACATACACAACAGTGTGAGACTGTACAATGTGAGAGTGCGATCCATGACGTCTATCAACCTTGGCAAGGCAATACTCGACTCTTGCAGCCGTTTGAAATCTCACTTTTCCCTGAGTTCACTGAGGGGGCAAAGAACGCCCCTTTATAGTTTGGGTTGCCATTCCTTAAGAACGCAGCTGGGGTCATATTTCTAATCGCCAGTGAATCATTGAAGCAAAATATCATTAAATGCCGTGTCTTGGAACATCAATCAAGGATGCGTATACTTCCCAAGACACCGAGAATTGCGAGAAATCGATAATGTCATCGGCACTGCCACCAGCGGGAGAGCCAATGATCCGAGCCAAGAGCGACAAGATACCGAGAAATGCGAACTTCCTCTTTGGACGGATCAGCACCGCCACGAATCTCGTATCGCATCCTGGGCTCTTCGTCACAAAGATATGATGGCTTGCGGGGGAGCCACCTCTCGATCGGCGCTTTTTTCTCGAAACAATGCGATGAAGATTACCTTTTTGCTTTGCCGCTCATATGTTGAAGGACTATCGTCGGTGAAGATTGCTTCTTGAAGGCCGAATTTTGCAGCAGTCAGGGCTCCTTAGGTCATTATCTCTCACAAACATGGACCCTCCTTTAGGGCCGAGTTGGACGGATCAGTCACTTAGCCTTATTGCACCGAAACCTCAACCTTCGTCTTCATCTTCTGAAACTTCGCCAGCCCATGAATATGCCGTCCTGAAGCCAAAGTCCTGTCTTGCATGTCGAAAAAGAAAGGTCAAGTGCGATAGGCAGCTCCCATGCGGTAATTGCTCCCGATGGACTATCGAATGCATATTTCCGTCCCCAATCCGAAGATGTCCACGGGCCCGAACCAAAACAGGAGCAGCGCGCTCGCGTGGCGATCAAGCGCTTCACGACAGGATCCACATGCTGGAGGCGCAGGTTTCTGAGCTGACGGAGACTGTCAGCGCCCAAGCTGAGAGGCTCCATTCGGTCACGACGCTGGGGGGTTCGATGTTCCCGTTAAGCCACACCTGGGCCCATTCTGTTGCGCCATTGAGCCCATCGTTGGCGCTGGGTCAGACATACTGGCGAGTGTTTTTAGAGAGGGTTGATCCACTAATCAAAGTGGTGCATCGGCCCAGTGCGTCTCGGATACTGCGAAGCGCTATGGACAACCCTACTTCTTTGAATGAGGGCCAGGGTGCCCTTTTGCAAGTAATATACCTCGCCTGTATTACCGCCATGGACGAGGCGGACATACAGGCTAATCTACAAATGACCAAAGCTGTGGCGGTCTCCACTTACCGTATGGCAGCCGAACAAGCCCTAGCTCGTGCAGGGTTCCTTACCACCAATGACTGGAATACGATGCAGGCTCTTGTCCTATTCATCGCTTTAAGCCGGCTACAGAACAACCATAAATCTGCCTGGACCCTCGCAGGTCTTGCAGAGCGCCTAGATATCTCTCTAGAAGAAGACAGCTCGCGCTTCGGTGCCGAGATGCGCCGGCGTCTACGCTGGCACATGTGGTACTTGAACCGGCGCATACAGGATGATCGAGGCTCAAACTCTACCACATCCCCAGTAGGGGCTGACCTTCCCCTCAACTGCCACGACTCCGAACTCAGTCAAATGATGACCACCCCACCCACGGTGCAGAACAGCTGGACGGAAATGAGCTTCTGCCTTCTCCGCTACGACCTCGCAACCACCGAGCGAATCGTAGAAAGCGATGTCCCCTGGCTTATCAAGGCGAAAAGCGTCAGAGATTGTCAAGACAGGCTGCACTCCAAGTATCTCAGCTACTGCGACGGTAGCGAATCCATCCACTGGCTTGCGTGTCACATCTCCTACGTGATGATCACAGAAATGTGGATGAAGCTTTTCAGCCCGCAATTCTTTGCCGCCTCCCCTTCTTCCCCGTCCTCACTCGACTCCGAGGGCTCATCCACCCACGCAGTCCGCGATCAACTCTTTGACGCTGCAGTCGACATCCTCGATACACAGAAACGCCTCGAGAAGGAGATCGCCGCGCGAAACTGGGAGTGGACGCTTAGCGGGTACTTCCAATACGTGCCGCTGGTCTTCCTGCTAAACGAACTCCGCTGGCGCAGGGGTGACCCGCAGACGGATTGGGCTTGGGAAGTCGCAGAGAAGTCATTTGGGCGGTGGTCAGATGAGGCCAAGAGGTCAGCTCATGGGGTGATGCTCACGGAGCTTATGAGCAGTGTCCTGGCGGCGAGGCAGGAGGCGAGTGAGTTTCAGTCCGTTGCGGACTCGTATCTTCTTCCGGAAGATGGGGCGTTTGGTGACCCATTTTCGATTGGAAATGACCCAGTTTGGCCTGATATGTTGCCATCGGATATGTTCCAGTTTGGGTTGCCGGTTGAATGGGTTTATCAGGTTCAATAGTGGTTGACTCGTAGAAGGTTAATAATCTATGGCTTGTTGTATGTAGTTGCTATTTGGCTTTTCTATGGGTCTCTTTTTACGTCGCACTGATGGCTTGCTACCTAACTACATTTTATGCGCATACCTGACAACTAGCACAGCAAATATTGGCATCCCGGATATGTGCTAGCACTGAGCAAGGTCCACGGATGCTCTCGGATACAGATAAGCGACTAAACTTGCTCCTCGTGACGCGAATGCGATACCCGAATAAGCAATCCGGCGGGGATTGTGGTACGTACAGTGCGGAGAGAGTCCTCCAAGCCTAATCCACAACGGTTGGGGTTCGTGCTTGCTCGCGGCAGTTTTTTATGAAATGCCTTATGCGCGCTATGCATGTAAGTACAGGGCCGCAGGTTTAGAACCCCAGGGTTAATGGAGGTCTTATAGCACGCTTCTTCAAGTTTCCAGTTTCGACCGTGCTTTAGGTGGAACTGTTGAGGGGTTGGCGGTCAATCTACTATCGGCAAGGGCCTGACGATTTGTGCTTCACTTGGTGTGTAGCAAACTGGTTCGTGAGCTTGGAGTGGCCCGAGTCGACTGCGATCTGTCAATCTGATCTCTGGTGGCTGTCATTGAAACAAGGTAAACGCCTTTGGTAGGAGGAGGAACGTGTTTGCTACTCGCGTTTAGAAATGAGGCATTGGCTTTATCTACTGGAGATAAAGTCATTGTGTATCCGCAAGTGGCGGTCGCGATCTATACGTAGTGGACAGCGCTGACGTGTCGGACGCAGTGTGTCGACTGAATCACAGCCTGGGGCCTTCGATGACGCCTGGGAGACTTCACAGCCGTGGCTTGGTGCCCAAACAGGGAAGCACAGATGGACTGAGCCGTCAAGCGGTGTAAAGCAAGTCCGTCAGAGCTTTGTCCTGGCGATCGATCCCGAAATAGAACCGAGTCGATCCGGCCAGTTGACGCATTCCGGCCGATGGGGATCGACGAGGAGCCCCTCGGTCATTGAGAGACGGGGACGACGTGTGCTCGATACATAAGTAGCCAGCAAGCAGGGGCTCGAATCTCAGCAGCCTCTCAACGTTGTTGTCTAGCGCTGAGGCGTAAGAAAAACAGGCGATGGCTCCCGTTGGCTCTTTTGGCGCCCGATCGTGAGCTCTGGTGCTGATCGCTGGTTTCCCCGGCAGCCCACGCACTAACAACTTACTGGCCCAGACCCAGCAGGCTTTGTATACCGCTTGGAGCTGATCATCAACCGAGAAGAATGCGATCGAGAATCGTCGTCTCTTCTTCACTTCTCAGTTCGCGATCTTGTTTAACCGAAATTCCTTCTTTTTTGTTTTGTTCTGCTCTGCCGTGTCCTGGTGATTGCTCCAGCTGACAGGCGCTGTCACTCGACCCCCCTGCAAAAGAGTCTCGCCCGCTTTGGTCTCCTTCAGCTCCCCGTTTCCAGCCTCCGTTAACCCCCTTCGATCGCATTTTGTTTTCAACAGATTATTTCTCTCCCTCGCTCTACCAACCCACTAGAGACGAGTTATAGGGCCCCGTATATTGCTCCGAAGCATCAGGCAGGGTATGTCGTGAAGTAGTGAGTGTTTTCCCTCCGGGTAAACAAAACAATGACGTCGCCAGGCTGGTGCAGCCGATGTCAACAAAAGAGCAAACGACGACGACGAGCTACCACCTCGATATTTGCACCATAATTGGATCTTATTTCGGGTAATTTCTACAGTTATGCTAACTCCTGTTGTTCCCTGCAGCCCTCGATGCCGCCAGCCAATTCGCACACCCCCGCCAATCGCGGAGGGAGTGCCAAATCCACGCCTATTAAATCCAAGCCCGTTGATATCGGACTACCCCTCGGCGTCTACGATACCAATTCTGTGCGATCCAAGGTCCGCAAATGGCAGCAACATGGCGGCGGAGTCATCATAGCGGACGACGGTATCTATTACGAAGACGATGAGGAGAATCATTCAACCCCCGAAACCAAACCAAAATCCGTGAAGACCAGGGAAGAGCGGGTTGCGACGAGAAAGCGAAGCAAAAGCACCCCCCGGAAACGACTGGTCAGCGACGAGCACTGGAAATTGAACCGGACGCCAACTCTGGCGCCGTCGTCTAAACTACCAGCCCCGAAACGCATCGCCGAGTACACCACAAACGAGCCAGCGCGCCCGTCGCGCTCGGAAAAAGGAGATGATAAGAGAAATGAGAAAATCCCTCCTCTGCTACCTCCGTCTAACAAGCGGCGGGAGGACGATAAAGAAAGGGTACCTCCAGGGTTGGCTATGAGAGAACGGCAGAAATCGCACGCTTCTCGCGATATTGACTCAATCATCGAAAAGCTTGAAAAGGAACATGCGTCGTACGAAAAGTCCTCGAAAACCACTTCACGTCCTACAACGGCAGACAAAAACCGATACAGTACCTTGTCTGAACCTTCCGAAATCTCAAAAAAGAAAGAAACGAATTTGGATTATGATTCGGAATGGGCGGCCAGCGAAGCTGATTTCTCTGAGTTATCCAGACGACGCGCTCGCGGCCCAGCGCCATCAAAGAATCGCACGCCCGCGAAGCCTCCCAAAGGTGGCATTCTCGGCCAAATAGTGGACGAGTCAAGGAAGATGTTCAGTAAGCCAGAGCCTCTGCAGCCGAAGCAGTCGACTCCGAATCGTGGGTCAAAAATTGAGGCTTGGCTCTCGAATACCCAAGATCCTTTCCTGGATGACAAGGATGCGGATGTCGAAATTCCTGCGCCATTGAAGACCAGAAGAAACAAGGATAAACATAGTCCGCTTAAGGATGAAGAAAGAGAGGAAAAATTTCGAATTCCTAGCCCTGAACCTTCGATTGATAGCGACATCTCCCACAAAACGCCAAAGCGACGAGTAAGAAGCGGAGGTACCGCGTCTAGCAGTGAACGTCCGAAATCGAGATTGGCCGCTAGAGAGTCGCAACGAGATACTTCTCCATCGCCTCAAAGGAGGAAATCTAGCGAGCACAGATCCCGGCGATCATCGTCCCGCAGCAACGGAGAGTCCAAAGGCAAACTTGAAGAAGATGTCTCCGATATTGGGTCTCATCTACTATCTAGCGCCTCCGAGGTGTCCAGCAACAACCCTCTCACTCGCTTACGACCTTTCCCAACCCGCCTGTCAACGATAGCATCAGTTGAGTCGATGAGTACACGGGACGATAATAAATCTGATACGGTAGCATCAGACGTGACGGAGAAGAAGAGAAAGTCTTCTCAGGGCAAAGATGAGGGCGAGGAAAGGGACCAAGTGGACCCCAACTCACTTTCGGTTGTCTCCTCTTATATGAAAAAGCTCACAACGCATGACGACTTGATATCTGTTCTTTCAGCACCAACGAGAAGCAGGAGTCTCCGATCTGCTAGAAGCCTCCGAAGCAACAAGAACCGAAATCCCACGGTCGCTGACATCCTGAAGGAGTTGTCGCTGGATGAAGCTAAGTACATGCGCGAACTCAGAACTCTTGTGGGGGGAGTGATCCCGGTGCTTCTGACTTGCGTGCTATCACGCTCAGACTCGGCCATTGCTGCTGGACTTTTCCGTCCCTCAGCAGATCCTGGGGATGAACTCACATTTACCAAGCCAATCGTGAATATGGGAGTTGCCATCGAACGATTGAAGCTTCTCCATAAACGAATTCCACTCGAAGCAGCAGATTCCCTACTTCAGTGGGCGCATGGAGCACAAAAGGTGTATCGTGAATATCTCAAGGCTTGGAGGCTGGGGTTCAAAGATGTTGTCGTAAACCTTGCCCCTCTCGAGGAGGGTGAAGAGGGGAATAACGCCGAGACCAAGAGCCTTGACGAAGGAATGTCCAGAGATGAGAATGGTGATGTGGTGGATGGTGAAGGACAAAAGGTCGATGTTGCGTACCTGTTGAAACGCCCTCTCGTTCGGCTAAAATACCTTGCAAAGACGTTTAAGGGCATCAACATGCTTGAGCCATCCCCCAAGGCCGAAGAAGTCACCGTGAGCTACCAGAACCTTGTGGCGGAGGCTCGTCGTCGCGCGCGCGAAGAAAGAGCGAGGCTTGAGGACGAATCCGCTGCCGCTGTCGACGCAACACGCGCCCGCGACCCTGAAACTTTAGGAGCATTGACTGGCGTAAAAGTCGATAAAACCCGCAGAGTCAGGGCCCGTGATTTTTTCAACCTGTCGCTTTACCACTCTAGTGGCCAAGTTATCGATTGCCGTGCAGAGTTTCTATTCAGAGACAATGCACCCGAACACGGTCCGGGGGGAGATTTGCTTATTTGTGAGATTGACCACGCGGACCGTTGGTTGCTCTTTCCTCCGGTGGACATCAGATGCGTGTCAGCTCGCCACGGGGACAAGAAAGGGGAGCTTGTGGTTATGATACGCAGTGCGCCCACACGGGAGAAGCGCTTCCAAGAGCTCCTATCGCTCCAAATTGATGAAGAAGACGTGGCCAGGGAATGGTTTCAAATGCTAGGCAGGACGCCTGTCCCGCCTGCAATTAGTCGCTCTCAGAGCTTTATCGACCGGGCTAGGCAACGACAGCGTGCGCAAACAATTTCGTCTCCGAATGATGTTTCGCTCGCTCAACGGGCCCCACCGAGTCCAAGCAGCATCGCTATCCCTATTGGGGAGAAACCTACATCTCGCGCGTCACGTCGGTCTTGGACTGCTAAAGAGGCATCGTCAGACCCCAGCACTATCGAGTCATCTGTTGCTACCGAATCACAAACCTCATCTCAGACTGACATCACTCGGGAATCCGATTACGATGCTGCTGAGACGGAAGCATCCGCCCTGCCATCATCTCAACCACAGCCAATCCTGCACTCTCGGGATCCACGGAAGCTCGTTATTGGTGATGACAAGTCTCCTCAGGGTCTCAAACGCTCGGGGGCGAAACGGATCTCTAAATACGGAGAACTTACCCCTCAGAGCCCTCTTTTACCCCCGAGCCCTATATCTAGCCAAGATCCAACCCCGTCAACTCCCTCACGAGATGAGACTAAGCGCACTGAGCAGGCAACAGCCTCTGCTCCCCGAGATAAAGCCCATCCTAAGACCCCCACACCGGCTGAGCCGGAGGAGAGCCCACGAATCTCCTCCACGCCTTCTAGGAATCTACCATCCATCCCGAAACTTCGCCAGGGCAGCAGTACCTCCTATGTTCCAGAGCCTGAATCCGATGAAGAATATGATATACTCGACTATACTCTTCCGCAGACACCAACCAAGAGGAAGACACTCTCTCGGTCTGGCTCGGAATCAGATGGGGCAAATGGTGACGAGCCTCCACCACCCCCACCGCATTCGCGTTCACCCAGCTCCACAGGCTCTAGCCTCACAAACACACCTGTTCTCAGTCCGACAGCAGCACGGCTTCGACGACGAGGGTCTTCACCTCTCAAGCACGAATACGAGCCATCTACTGCATCGGACTCTTATTCTGACTCGGATACATCTACAGTGCGACGTTATGACATGTACTCCGATTCGGACACCGTGACGGATAGCTCGGACGAGGACTCTGAAGATGAGCTGCCCCCAAGAACGCGTCGAGCGCCTTCCCGCGAAATAACCAAGCCCGCGGCACAAGAATCAGATCTCTCGCCTGCGACCAGCACGCTCTCTGTTTCAAACTCCACAAATCAGGCTGGCTACCGATCAGTTCCCTCCCAGCCAGAGAAGTCCTCGACTGGGATTGCCACTGTCTTTGCTTGGTCAGACAAGGGATCTTGGGAGAATGTCTTCCCCGATGAATGCAAGATTGTCATAAGTCCAGGTCTCGTTGAAGCGTACGAGATGAAAGATGATCCGCTTGCAAGCATGACAGACGGCAAGGCTCGGCCTATAGTTGCGCTTGAATTGACACCACTAGTGCCTATCCGCCGTGGAACAGCAATTGACATTAGCATCCGTTCCCCTCCCACTCAACAATCCAGAGTCAACTGGAGCAACAACATCATGTTCCGCTCACGGAACGCAGACGATTGTGAAGTCCTATACGGCATGATTAACCAGTCCCGCATCAACAATCCTACATATATCGCACTGCAAAACGCTCGTGGACCAATGAGAGACATTCCCATGCCTGTTGAGCACACCACCAAGGGCTCAGGCTTCTTCGGCTGGCCGCGTCGCAGAAAGAGCTACCGCGCTTCAAGCTCTCCCCGTTCCATAGCAGACAACTCCGAAAGCAGCGTTGGCACCATGAGCAGCGCCTTCTCGGCCATTAAACGCTTCGGCGCGGGAAGCAAGATGTTTAGTATCTCCCGCTCCTCCGTTACATCTCGCAACCGCAACAAGGATGGCGAAGGAGGAAGTCTGTTCTCTAGCTCTGCTGCCTCTGGGGCCGGATCCAGCGGCGGCAGCATTGGCAGAATCGCAGCGGCTATCAAGGGTGTTGACGGGATCGGTCTTTCGAACGCCAAGATTCGCCTCTACATCCGCGAAACCCAGTCCAAGTGGCGTGACATGGGTGCAGCCCGACTGACAATCATGCCTGCGCCACCGTCTGAGTCGCGTCGCCCAGTCACAGCAGTTTCTCCCGAAGTAAATCCCGACGGCAGCCCAGACATAACCCCTCCGGGCTCAGGAGCAGCTTCGCCGCAACGACTAGTCGAGGCTCAGAACCAAAAACGCATTGTTATCCGCGGTAAGACACGTGGCGAGGTCTTGCTTGACGTGTGCCTCGACGAGAGCTGCTTCGAACGTGTCGCCAGAACAGGCATTGCCGTCTCTGTGCGTGAGGAGGCCGAAGAAGGGCCCGCTGTGGCAAGTAAGGGTGGTGTCACCACTGGGGATTCGACAGTCTACATGATTCAGATGAAGGGAGAGGCTGAGGCAGCCTATACTTTTGGGCTTGTCGGAAAGTTGAAGTATTAGACGTCAACAAGCGTATGACGAAATGTCGTACGAATCTACCCTACTTTCGCTCTACTTTTTTTTCTTTTTATACTTGATTGATTTATGTCTTGTTTTTGAGCATCTGCATTGCATCTGGCGGGTGCGTCACCTATTTACTTGATTCCCTCTTCCGCTAAGATTTTCTTCTTTCTCTTTACACACCCTTAAAGGCTAGCATGCCTTTTGTCTCTTCTATCCTCTTTCTTCAACGTCTTATCAGCTGATATTTGTTCATACAAATACACATGTCTCACATACCCCTGCCTATACCCTCAGCTAGTTCTGATATGCCTACCATACACGATATCACATTGATGCCCCCATTCTATGACCCTGTAATGCGTGATATAGCTTATTTTAGAAACATGTAACATCCTGTCGGAGATGTAAATGAAACACCTCCATTTTCACCTAGAATCACCCTGCTTTTCTATAGTTCTTGTAGACCCAGAAAATGTCACACGCTCAGTTGTAAGTAAACAAGTAATCCCACTGCTAGTTGAGAATACTATGCACTGTAAGTCTAGATTAGGTCGTTAGCATACACTATATACAACATGAAAGGCCATGTCTTTCTATATGGATATCAAGTCCCTAGTCGAGCAAACCTAATCCGATAAATCAACCGGCGAAGCCGCAGTTCCAGCTCCCGTTCCCGAAGCAGGTCCACCTCGACTACCACTCCTAGAAGCAGACCGACTTGAGCCGCCCGTGGTTGGCGTCCCAGCGCCAGATCCAGGCCCGCCGGACTTGGGAGAGGAGCCATCTTTGATCTCCGGCTTCGTCGACTTCTTAAACAAATAACCCACGCGGTTCTCCTCATCTTTGAGCAAGGAAAGCAACACATCATCATCGATAAGCTGCTCAAGGCTCTGCTGTTCTGCGTCGTGATTCAGCTTCTGCTCTAGGGTTGGCGAGAGGAAGAATGCGGGGTCGATGTGGGCGTAAGCGGAGAGGGTTTCTTGGATTTTCTGTTTGCTGGTACTAGAGCCAGAAAGGGAGTCTGTGTTGTTGTTCTTGTCATTCTTGGGGCTGTATTTTGATTTCGATCTCGATTTTGATTTCGCGGCGATGGCGCGTTCTTGTTTTCCCATGTCAACGTCCGAGGCTTTCATTAGGGTTGTGATGTCGGGGAAGGATATATCGTCATCATCATCAGTATCACCGATTTCAGCCTGACTAGCTTCATCACTGTCCAAGTCTCTCGGCGAACCAGCCCCGGATGAGGCAGGGGTGCACCCGATCCCACGGCAAGAACAGGCCAAAAGATCATGCGTCTGGCAGAGACTCTCAACATCCAACCGAAACAGATCCTTCAGCTCGTCGCGCGAAAACTGCGCAACGCTGTCCTTACGCTCCATAACACTATCGGCAAGCCCCAGCTTCGTCACCTGGCGCTGCCAAATCTTCTCCTCGAGACTGCCCTTCAGCAAGATCCGGTAGATATGGCACGGCCGTTTCTGGCCATCGCGGTGGATGCGCGCCATTGCTTGGATATCTGTTGCCGGGTTCCAGTCTACGTCGAAGAGGACGAGGCGGCTTGCGCCGATAAGGTTAAGACCCGTCCCTCCGGCTTTTGCGGAGAGGAGGAAAGCGAATGAGAGGTTCGCGGGGAGGCGGTTGAAGTCTTCGACTAGGCCCTGGCGCTTTTGAGCCGGGGTTGAGCCGTCGAGACGGAGGAAGGGGAGGGAGAGTGAGGAGAGGAGATTAGCCAGGAGGTTTAGGGTTGAGGTGTAGTTTGAGACGAGGACGATCTTCTCGGAGGTTGTGGTGCGGAGGTGGTGGAGGAGTTGGTCGAGGACGCGGATTTTGGCGCTTGTGGACGGAGAGAAGTGGCGTAAGAGGTTCGAGGGGAGGGAGGAAAGGAGGGCTGCGATTGTGTCGCTTGGTGCGTCTTCGCTGTTCTTCGGTGAGAGAAGGGACGGACTATTACATAGCTTCTTCAAAATTGTAATGAGCTGCAGGGCACTTTCCGAATTGCCTATCACAGACTGAAAGACCGGTGACTCGAGCACACTTTGGTATATCTTCGCCTGTGTGTTGGTCGGTTTGCAGAACAGGACATACTCCGTCTTTGGAGGCAGATACTTGGCGAGAATGTCTGCTGTACGTCGCAGCATGAACTTCGAAGTTAGCTCTCGGAGTTCTTCATTCCTCGACTCTCCTTTTTCCTTCTCTTTCTCTGTGGCCTCTGGCTGCCTGCTCCTCACAATGGGGGTCTCAAACTCCTTGATAAAGGACTTGAATGACCCCAGAACACCGGGGTTGACGAGATCCACAGCAGCAAAGAATTCCTTCAAGTCATTCTGAATCGGCGTGCCAGAAAGAATGACTCGCTTCGTCGCATTGAGCGACTGAATCGCCTGTCCACTCTTGTTCTGCAGTGTCTTCAACCGATGTCCCTCGTCCGCAATGACAATGTCAACCCCATTGCCGCGGGCCAACCCCTCCTGAACAGTACGGAGTTTTTCATAGCCGACAATCATCACACTATACGCCTTGCCCATAGTGAAATCCGTCAGCCGCTTCCTCTTATCATCAAAGACGAAGACGCCAATTCGCTCGTTTCCAAGCCACTTCCGGAACTCCTTCCTCCAATTATTGATCAGCGTAACCGGGCACACGATCAATGCTTTTTTGATTACCGAGGAAGCCTCGTTTATCGGGTTTTGTTTCAACAGCGTCCACAGCAGTGTTATCGTCTGCAGAGTCTTTCCCAGGCCCATGTCGTCGGCAAGAATCGCGCCTTCACCGTTGAACGACCTCATGCCCATCACGCATTCGTAGAGAAACTTCACGCCCTCGCGCTGATGCGACCGTAGATGCTTGCTCAGAAGAGGATCAACAACAACATCAACGATCCGCTTCCCCTTCGGCACAGAGTCTGGCCGTTTCATAACCAGCGCCCCAAGTGCCTTCGGATCATGGCGCGGTGTCGGCTCATCCAACTGTGAAGGAGGCATTATTGTACTCTCAAGCAACGGTCTCTTGAAAGCACCCGAGACAGATGTCCTCTCTTTGGCTTGGGTCTTGGCTGCCGAAACCGTAGCTGTTACGCGTGGTTTCGTCGCTGCATTCGGCGTCCGAACCCCGAGCAACGGAACAAATGCTTTCTTCGGCAGGGCAGCCTTCTTTTCCTCAAGTATTATCTCCTCTTGGGACTGCGTCCGCTTCCCCTCCTTCTGCGCCGGCAAATACCGTCTCCCAGAGAGGTATTCTTTCCTCTCGATCTCGGTATCGACCTCGACCTCCTTCCCGCCAATTGAGAGCATAACCCCGGGTTGAAGAGCCGTTGCGTTGTACATCACCCTCCCCATATCCCGCCCCGAGATATCCTGAAGATAGACGTATCCATCTCGCGTCGAAACGATCCCGTCGCCGTCCCAGGTTTTGTTCTTCTTGGTCGTGGGTTTCCGCCTGTGGTTGGTAGGGGCAAAGTGCCTTCGTTAGCAAAGCTATCCACAGTATATAGAGGAGTTGATTCCAATGGGAAGCACTGAGCATACCAGAGTACATTGTAATGCTTCTCCCCGCCGCGAGATCCCTCATCGTCGTTTCCGCTCGAGGAAGCCGGAGAGATCGAGATCTCATTCCGAACCTGCAGCAGGGGCTTCCTCTGACTCGCTATCACAGGACGCGTCGTTCCAAGTCCAATCCCGGTTCCAATTCCAGTGCCGCTGAGTCGAGGACGCTTTGTCGGCGGTCCATCGTCGCTTCTCGTGGTGCTGCTATTCGTGCTCGTGCTTGTGATCGAGTCCGTAGAAGAATCGGGCGTCGGCGTCGGCGGCTTCCTTATTGAAGGAGGTTTGAAGGGCTTGAAGACCATAGCTAGCTAGTGATGATGGTCTTTATCCAGGGTTTCGGCCAGTCACCGGTCATCGAGGATTTCGATAGGAGATCTCGTCTTCGCGTCGCGACCCGGCGGAGAGGCGGATACGCGTGACCACGTGACCGGCATCTCATATACTTCGTCATTCAGGTTTTCAAGTTATTCGTATCACTTTCAGAATGATGCGTCCTTCCGTATACAAGCTAGATGCATCTAGAAGGTGCGGCCGTTTACCGTGGAGTGGACGGTGAGTGTACTTCCCCTAAGGCAGAAAAGGAAGGTGCAGGTGATGGTATTATTTGTCGTTGCTTCCTTTCCCTTATGGTTGGTTTAATTGTTAGGAAAGAACAATCAATAAATGCCCTTTTCTATTAGTATAAGACGAAACCATGTGTTGGTTGTTCTTTCCATCTTGTTGTATCGTGCATGCACTTCCAAATGTTCAGGCCTTCAGGGCTGGTAGATAAAGCAGGATACACCACTTGGTATGTACATATATATATTCACGCAAGAATTACGCGCAGTATAGTATGCTCCAGAGGGTTACGACGGTGGTGGGGGAAGAAGTATATATATGTTCTATGCTATATCCTGTTCAATTATATGGGTTACATACTTTACCAAGCCCAGAAAGTGGTATTGCAAGGAGAAAGTGTATACCTAGCTAGTAGCATATCTGACACTCTAGAGTTGAGTATGCATGAGCTTGGAAGATAGTGTGTCTGCAGCTTGAGCATCCTTTGATCAAGGTTGTAAAACTTCCTCTGAGCATATGAGCTTGAGTTTTGAGCTGATTGACCGTGGCACACAGTACTTAGGCCATTATTCAGGTAATTCAAGTAGAGATTCAAACACATCTAGGTTGTACTTACCGGGGCTTAGCCGGATATACAGGCTTTTTTTTTTTCACAAACCAGGACATCTCAAGCTCCGCGGAATGTCTGGTACTGTTTTTCAATATTCTAGTTTTAGAACGTATCTATTCAACTTGTTTCTGCATAGCTCAGATGGCTCAAGATCCGTGGGGACGATGTGGAAATCAAGGTTCTAGCTTGAATTCGGGTTCGGGTTCGCCTGAAAATCGAACCTACGTATTAGTGCCAAGTTTCTTAGACTGACAGCTCTCTTTTTATTATTCCACCCAAAATCTCAAATCTCGAGAATTCCTATCTTGAACTTAGCAGATGGCCGAGGATGCCAACAAGTTATCTGAAAACTGGGCCCACGAGACTACCTCAATCGAAGCGAACGCAGAGTTCCTACTTCCAACACAACTCCCAACCTTTTGGGAACAATATTGACTCAAAATGGGATACCACTACTAGGAGTCACGAGAAGGACATTCTGTCCTCTGGACTCGGGAGTTGATAGACCGATTGTTCCCGTTTCTTATGTCGGGTAAATCTCGCTTTTGGTACAGAGTAAGTGCCCAGAGTGTGGTTTCTCGGTTTCTAGTTCGAAAGCGACGTTCAAGGTGGCTGGATTGATGGGATACTTTGTTAGGTTCACCTTCGGAATCTTTGAGTTTTTGTTCCGGATCTCAGCGGAGGAAGATATATCCGTAGAGTTTTGCAAGGACTAGAAAGTCAAATCGAGATTAATACGACGGCGCCCAGATCCTGTAGGTCCTCAGTACTCCGAAGTAGTTGGTGGAAGATATCGAGACGCAGGACAGCGAGGACCATGCGCTAGGCAGGCCCCATGAGTCCGAGCCTCCAGCAGGTTATGTAACTGTGTTTGCAGATCACCCTCGGAACCAACTCCTTTCCTATCCGTACTCTGGAGTACCTTCTTACCAAGCCCTGAACCCTCCCGGCAATTTTCCCGGACAACGCAAGCTGAAGAGCTTAGATAGAGTACCTAGCAGAAGGAGGAGCAGTTGAAAACAACAACGCTCCGCACCCAATCCACGGCCCAGAAAATGAAGTTCGGCGAGCGAACCAGTGGACGCGGGTGCGTATCACTACTTGATACGGCGCGGGGGCCTGGGGCGTGGCTGGCTTGCTTGCAAACCTAGAAAACGTGGTCCATGGTTTAGGGTTCGAGCTACGGAAGAATGGTAAAAGGCAAAATAGTTCTCGGATAGCGTTTTCGGTTGTTGTTGCCAATCTTTGCCATTATTTGGCATTTACGTAGGTAGTACTCTGGAGGATGGTTGTGGAGGTGTGGCCTGGTGCGTACCCCGTACCCCATATTCGTATTTGTGGTGATCATGAAGATTATCAAGGGTACGTAACTCGGGGGAATGGAATTTGGGGTATGTAGATGGGCCACTACTGTAGTACTGCAGTGAGAACTTTATAATACGCAACACTGCATAAGAAGAGGAGAAAAAGAAAAAGGTCTGAAGAGAAATTTTCTACCCATGGTAAGGAAATAGCCAACAACAGGCACGAGGGAAGAAAACAATGGAACCAGGCACAAATCCAAAAAAAATAAAAATAAAAATAAACTCAAGGTTTGGGCTTTTTGAATCTGAAGAGTTGGAAAATTAGCCGTCCATCGGCTATGCGCGGTTTTTTTTATGTATCTTGAAACTGGAGAAACACCCGTAAATGCGCTGATCATGTGGGGCCACTAGGCCTGCACCTTCTTGAGAATTTCAGGACAGTGGAGTCACTGCCTCAGTTAGAGACTGATTCTGTCGCTCATACTGGATGAAACGGGTATTATCGCCCGGAGCCGTCGTTAGTTGTTATTATCATTGTGATGGTCTTGATTGAGAGGATATTAGAAGCGTAACGATATGGAATACTCTGGAAAGAACGGTATCAACGGTATCGGGTGATCTGCTGGCAAAAAACCAGCTCGGGTCCACGGTTCGACGAGCCGATCACGGGGTCGCTGGTTAAATGGTCGTGTGGGTTTGAAGCCCAAAAGTTCGATCAGGAAATGATGTGTTCCTTCTAGAGGATTATCAGATGGAGCCAAGTGAAGTGAAGTGAGTGTAGCTAGATTTCCCAAGAGTAGTAGGATTGACAGTTTGTATTACAGTATTAGACAAGTTAATGCTATCACTGTAGTCTATCTTAGAAAGTGTTCCTCCAACGCCGAATTCTAGGCATGTCTAGTCATTAATACATGGGAAAACAAAAACAAAAAGGCACGATATAATATATATACACAAAGAAGGAATACTCTAGTCTTTTCTTCATCTCTCGCTAAACATGATCAAGGCTGCGGATGGTGGTTGTAGTCCGGCGGCCGTGACTCGCGCTGTACGGTGATGGTGACATCCTGTCGGATCTGCAGCGCTCGCTCGGAGCCATCGTCGCTCGGCTCCCGCGTATCCGTCTCGAGACTGATGCTCGAAGCATCCTTTGCCGGCGCAACGACGACGCTCCTGTTATAGCTGTTCATTGGGAAGTCGTCGCCGGACTTGAGGTGACTCGGGGGTCCGTAGTGTCGCCCGGACGCCTTGCTCGTCCACGGGCCGGAACGGTAGCGGTCAGTGCCACGCTTCGAACCCCCAGTCCAGCTCTTGAGCGCGGGGAAGACGTCGCGGAGCAGGGACCAGATGAGCGGGAGATTGGTGACGAGGACGGCAACGGTGGCTTCGCGAAAGTACCAATTCATGTAGACATAGGAGATGAGTTTCGGGACGAGGCAGTAGACTTTTGTGAGGATTGCGGCGATGATGACGAAGATGCCCATGCCGAACAGGATGACGAGAATGAGTTTCTGCTTGAGCGGGACGCGGACTTGCATGAGGAGCGGTAGGCCGATGAGGAGCATGGCGATGTCAGCGGTGATGGCGAAGCAACCTTGGACAATTTCGTAGTGTTGATAAGTTGAGCATTGGGCTATTACAATTAGCAAATGCGTGTATGTAGGTAAATGGGAGGTAGACTTTACCATTCGGTGTAGGCACCGCCCAGTAGTTTGATAGAGGTCTGCAAATGAGGAACAGAGCGAGCTCGACGGCGACAAACCCAAGAGCGACGTAGATAGCTAGGTAGTTGACAAATTTCCTTTGGGGTAATCCCTCCCTGGAGGCAGTTAGACATAAGCCTCCCGAACAGAAAAGGATAGATGCGGAACGTACGTGATACGGGAATAGATGATCAACATGCATGCCTTCATGGCCCAAATAGCAAGTATAAAGGCATGCTCCGAGACAAACACCCACTTACTCCCCCTGACTCTTTCCGCGTAAACCGCGGGCGTTAAGTTCTTTATATCTTCGTCCGTCATTAAATTCGATCCTCCTCCAGAGGCGACTTGATTAAGGGCGACACATAGGATGGTGTACCAGACGGACGCAAAGATCATAACATAGTCATCAGATTGAAGGTTTTGGATGCCCAGTCGACGGATACGTGCTACACTGCGAGCTGTTAGAGCCACGCTAAAAGAAGACGAGAATAAGGTGATGAGAACTTACAATCTCAGCACGACACCGAGCATACCGACACCGTAAAGTGTCCATGTTTCTCGAGCAAAGCTGCGCCCAAACTCGGCACCTAAACTCGCCATTTTGTCGCTGTGCAACCTGTATACCGGGGTAACGGATCAGTCGATGTGGTAACCACTCCACGAAAGAAGCAAAGTACGGGGGGGGAGGGGGCTGCAGGGTATATGTACATGGCCGGAGATAATGGTCAGACACAGTCAGTGCATAGAGCGGGGATCTGACAGAGATAGAGCTCGACGGATTAGCCCAGAACCCTGGTTGCGATGTGACGACAGTAGCCACTCGCAAGCAAGCCTTGAAGGATTATCGCTGCCTACCACAGAGGTGAGCAGAATTAAGCCGGTTGACACGCAAGTTAATGCAGTGATAGCGCTAAAAAATTGGAAGAAACAAAAAAAGAAGATAGCGGCCAGGGCCCAAGACCGGCCGGACTGTCCCCCAGAAACAGACATTTTGGAACGATGTGATGAGTTGACATGATTTGTCTGAGTACAGCCCACTGGCCAGACGAAATAACTTGATGTTCGGCGAATGAGAAGCTGCGTATGGCCGCCGTGAATGGCAATTGTTTGCCATCGCGGCGGCTGCTCGAGGAGATGACCCAAAAGATCGAAGCACAAAACTCGAATCCAAATCCGGTCGGGGCCCGCCATCTGATGCAGATTTACGCTGATTGGCTGAATCTGTGGCTTGGAAAGCAGGCTAAATTATTTGATCTCCGGACATTTGTGCTAGCCAAACTTTATCCAGGGGGCAGTCTTGCAGACTCCCGCATCCACCGAGTTCCGGAGGCCAAATCAGGGGTGGATCCGCGCCTCCTCGTTCTGGCTTCTGGACAGCCCACCTGCAGTCTTTCGTCAGTTCTTTCACACTTGCACGAACCTTCCGTGATCTTCGCTGCCCGAGCCATACTAATGCGTCATTGTGCCTGTCCCTCAAGCCTGACAATCGACAATGCAGAGACTGATCTGGGTATGAGCAGAATCTGAATCTCCTGACGAACGAGCTGTCATGCAATAAGCTGGATGCATAATTCCTGTAATATAAGACACCAACACCACCCAGAAGAGGCGTTCTGGAATCGACTCTCGAATGGCTGTGTCTTGTGCCTGGGCACTGACAGCTCCACCATTATTGCAACGTACGTACAAGGGGTGGGTCGACCAGACATCGTGTGAGGTCGCCAGCGGCCAATGTGCAAGTCAACTGTGATGCTCGTCGACTAGCGGCCAAGAAAGTTAACACTTGAAATGCTTGCTTCAGTAGTGACACTACTGGTGGAGAGACTTGTGAAGATATCTAAGCGAGAACCACTTCACCTTCCTGCCGTGGTATTGGATTCAGGGCAGGATCGTGATTCGAAGGACAAGCTCGACAAGGTTCAACCAGCAAGGTACACTTCGCTCCCTGCACGGTCCGTGTCTAATCCTCAAGATCCCGTCCCGGGGGCCGGGTATTGAAAATGTCTGTTGCCGCCGTCTCATCCGTACTTTGCCGCAATTAATACCGTGCCACCATAGCAACCCCGGCAGACTCACCCGTTTTTTGATAGGGGTTCTAGTGGCCTCGTCAAGTGGTCCTCCAATACGGAGTACGTGCCGGTGATTTATTTGCCCGTTTTCGAGTTGGCTGAATTCTTAGAATTTTTCCTAATTCTTATTATTGAAGGGAGAGTCTTGTTACGTGCACCGGCCCACCATGGAGATACATTCGACTCCACGAGTGTCGATCCGGTATGAGCATTCCAGAGAGGCGAGCTGAAAGGTTATCAATCTTCATCGCACTAAATAATCGCAGAATCGGCACCCTGAGTTCCGTTTGGCTGGCCATCTGAATAGCGATCCGCTCTCCTCAGCCACTGAAATCCCACGGTGTCCTCACAGATCATTACGATGCTGAGCAATGAAATGCGACTCTATGCTCCGTACAAATGTACGATCCTTTCATAGAGCAGCGCCCAGAGGCCAAGGCACTTGATGAACTGTTCAGCTGTGCCATAGGTATTGTCTCGTGGCATTTCGCTGCATAAGATTTTTGCGCTCTCCTCGTCTTGCGTACTTCTGAACGCCTTTTGTTTTCGGACGTCGTGCGCCAAGCGATCTCTCGGCGATGGCCGAGTTCTAGAAGTCTGCTTGCACCGGAGGTTGGCTATCAAGAGCAATTAAAATAGTAATATAAGTTAGTTTAGCGGAATATTTATAATCGTAAATAATAAACTTTCATTCTTCGAACGTTTTCAACGAGCTCCTCGTATGAGTAGTATCGGGTAGTGGCTGATGCTACCTTTAGTAACCCTGCAAGGCTAATTCCCTCGGTTGCAGCGGGCGAACAATACCTTTGCAGAACGCCACGACCCGGAGGTTTGTTGAATGAAGTTTAGCAACAACTCAAACTCTTCGGAGATGTTTCACATGTAGATTATTGTCAGTAGCTGCTGTTAATTTATGTCGAACGGTTCTTTGCACACTGCACCTAGCAAGACCCTCAATCAAATAAGCGCAATCATCACTCTTCCCGGAGGTAGTAATCATATATTCTAATAGAAATTGGCCTGATAATAGACTCGGCATATCCATAGTTGCCAGGTATGCAACCATGGGCCGATTTTGCTAGCCAAAGGCTAGACCCCACGATCCGGCGGCGACTCTTAAGCGCAAGTGGGTGTGGGTTCGGATTCTGGGCTCCATCCATATAAGAACACAAAAATAATGCACAGTGGTGTCAGCACTGTTTTTTGAGATCGTGCCGTCGCTCAAAGATTTTCCCAAGTCCCACGTGTATGACTCTCGCGTGTCGTCGATACACGTACGAACTCGGAGGCCAGGCTGAGCTAGGTTATTGTGTGGATATTTCACCGTGGCCGTAAGCTTTTCAGAGTCCCGCCGCTCTTGGGACTTTGTCTTTAGCTCACCATCCTTCCTTTGCACTAGCCCAGCTTACATTAGCTCTGCCAAAAAAAAAAAAAATTAAAATTTCTTGTGAAGCTGTCATAAAATGGTGTTATCGCTTACTCCTTCTAGCATTGCAATTTGCACTAAATCTCCTTACATAACTTTCCCAGTTTTCCGTCCCTTTGTTGAGTCCTTCGAACGCCTGCCCAATGCAGGATACGGAGAACAGTATCCGGGGTAGATCTTTTGCGGAGATATATGGAGTGTATGTTCTAAATCCATGGGGATATCCCTCAAAAAGAGCATTCGGTTATCAAATCTCAAAGTCGAAGAGGAGCAGCTTTGCCAGATAACCTGGCCGCCATCTGCTCAAGCTCCCCCTCTAGGCCTAGTGGGAATGTGCTTTCTTTTAGTTTAAGCCAATCAGCTCTTCCCGCTGACCCGCTCTGTCTCACGTCGTCGCCACGAGCAGGGCTGTGAATGACAATGATTGGGTAGAGGCGGGAATCTCCCTCCATGAGGGAATCCACCAGCGCATTGTCCCATAACTTACTGTAACCTGAAACGGAGCACTGCACGCATTATTCTATAAACCCTGGCGCTGCTCCTGATCATCCATCCTTCTTACTGCGAAAGGCTTCTTTTATTCCTCTCGCCTCGCCTTCTTCCAGAAGCCAGGCTTGTCGCTCCTTTGCTTTATTATCCTGTAGTCAGCCACAAGTTGGTTCTGGGGATTCGAGATACCTTGCGCCACCGGCTCTTATCAGGTTCCGGACCAAGTTTCCGCGCCTCGGGCCTTTTAAGCTCCCCACGACCTTGAACCGACCGTGTCTTTTAACGTCGACTCCCGCAATCATGGCGACCGAACACCCCGAAAAGACTGGAGTCGTCGATGCCTCCTCGACAGAGGAACAGCGCTCCTCGATGGAATTAGTCAACGCCTCTGGCCATCGCCAGGAGCTTCAGCGCAACTACAGCCTGCTGAGTATCTGTGCTCTCGCCATCACGACTGGAAACACATGGATTGCCCAAGGAGGAAGTGTGGCGGTTGCCCTGTACAACGGAGGACCGTCGGGTGTCATCTACGAATTCATCGCCGTCTCGCTCTGCTACTGGATGGTGGCTGCTTCGATCGCTGAACTGGCTTCAGGGATGCCTTCTGCTGGTGGAGGTACGTTTTGCCACAATACTTGCTTCCTCAATTGCGCCCGTCGTACTGATTGTTTGTTCTAGTTTACCACTGGGCTTCTGTAACTGCTGGAAAGTACGGCCGTGTCTGTGGATTCTTCGCCGGTTGGTGGAATTGTTTGGCGTGGGTTCTCGGAGGGGCTTCAGTATCGGCGATTCTGGGTCAACAGACGGTGTCCATGTATGCGCTCATGCACCCCGGGTTCGAGTTGAAGGCGTGGCACGTCTTCATCAGTTTCATCATCTGCACATGGCTTTGCTGCTCTATTGTGCTGTTTTTGAACCGCTTCCTCCCGCAGATGAACAACCTTGGTGGATTCTTCATCTTGGCTGGTGTGCTCATTACCATCATCGTCTGTGCTTGCATGCCCCATGTCAACGGCATTCCGTATGCCACTGACGAACAGGTCTGGCGCACCTGGACCAACTCGACTGGATACTCGAGCAATGGCTTTGTGTTCGTCGCAGGTATGCTTAACGGTGCCTACAGTGTCGGAACACCCGATTGCTCGTCCCATCTTGCCGAGGAAATCCCGAAGCCCAGCAGGAACATCCCCAAGGCTATCCTCGCCCAGATGAGCATTGGCTTCATCACCGGTCTGCTCTACATGATTGCCCTGTTCTATGCCGTCAACGACATCCAGGCTGTCCTCGACAGCGCTTTCCCCCTCGCGGAGATCTACAGACAGGCCAGCGGCTCCCGTGGCGGCGGTCTCGGCCTGCTGATCGTGACCTTCCTCCCGACCGTCATCAACTGCGCCGGCTGCTACATCACCGCGGGCCGCACCCTCTGGACGCTCGCGCGTGACCGCGCCACCCCCTTCCACAGCTGGATGGGTCACATCAACACCAAGATGCACAACCCGTTCAACGCGACGCTCGTCTGCGGCGGCCTCATAACCATCCTCGCCTGCATCTACGTCGGCTCCACCACCGCCTTCAACGCCTTCGTCGGCTGCTTCGTGCAGCTGTCCTCTCTTTCCTACTTCGCCGCCATCTTCCCGCACGTCCTCACCCGCCGCTCCTCCTTCGTCCGCGGCTACTTCTGGATGGGTCCGCTCGGCTACCCGATCAACATCCTCAGCTGCATCTACATCATCGCCTTCGTCGTCATCTTCTGCTTCCCCTTCGCCCTGCCCACCGACGCCGCCTCGATGAACTACGCCTCGCTGATGACCGGCGGCCTGACCATCTTCGTCGCCATCTGCTGGTTCTTCAAGATGGGTTCGTACGAGGGACCCAAGTTCGTCCCCCTGACCGACCGGGCTCTGGCGGATGATGCCAAATAGATGATGGCCCGTTTCACTGTTTTCCCTATTCGTTTTTTTTTTCTCGGTGTGGGGAATCGTGGGTCTGTACGAATACGGATATAATAAAACAGCTTTCTAGTATATATACCTTGGCTGGGCGCTTTGCTTTTACTTTAGAACTAGAGGTGCTGAGAATCTCACTTCTCTTCGATCGTTACGACATACTTCTATATATACCTACGATTCGCTCGTTGTACGCGAATTTATAATGGACTGAATATTTTTATATACCCAATACGAGACCCAAAATCTGTCTACATTCAAAGTGATATCAGTAGTACCCTCCCCGTCATTCCAGTATAATGAAGGAGAAAAGATTCCTAGGGTCGTTCTTTCGCATATTGTGATGCCACTCATGCTCTGCCTCGTCCCTTTCTTTCCTAACCTTAAACCAATCGGAGTATAAATGGAAGGAACGACCAAGTGCATCCCAAGATCGTTGCTGTTCCAGATAGGCTATCCTGCTTTAAGAAGGCGCGACTCAGAGGAGGCCATGGATCGCACATTCCTCACCTGAGAACTCATCAAGCAGGAAGGCACGACCACCCTCAGTAGAACGCGCCTTCCTATTCTAGAACAGGAAGGAGCGGATAGGATGGATGGCCCTGGTCGTGCTTTCCTCACCCTGATTAGCTGGATGGATGTACAAGGAAGGAACGACCGGGTGCCCCGGCCTACCTCGTACCTTCTTGTTACATACTAGGAAGGTGCACCTCTGACCGTGGACCCTCAGTCGCGCGCCTTCCTTATATAATTGACCAAGCACACAAAGAAGGAGCAATCAGCCCCACTCCGAGATCCCACACAGTTCCTTCCTGTTTTGTTTTAGGAAGGCGCGGGGGTGTATAGGGTCGTACCTGCCTCACTTGAGTAACTGGATATACAAGGAAGGGACAACCAACTCCTTGGTGCCACGCCATTCCTTCCTATCCTGTCACTAGAGAAGTACATCTCCGTGACCTCCAGGGCTGAGCGGGCGCCTTTCCCAGGTAACCAACACAGAATACCAAGAGGGGAGGGCTGAGGGTTCAGGGTTTCCGCATCCTGGGATATAGTGAAGTGCATTGGCTAATGAGTACAAGACAGAACTTCCGACGCAGCATGAGGGTCTCATGAGTCAACGGGAGTTGTTCTTATATAAATAAGGGGTATACTGGGGTTATCACCGCAAATCTAGGTACGTACGCAGGATGCCTCCTCAGCCCAGATTCGCGTACGCCAAACAGAATGAATGCAGAAAAAAATGACGAAAAAATAAAAACGAATGTTGCTCGGGTATATAGTTACAAAATTATGCAGTTATGTCATGCTGACTCTCCCAACTGCAGAGAGTCTCAGAGCCGCGACAAGATATACATATATCAAGGCATCTCATGAACATGGGTTCGATCGCCCGGCAACTCTACACGCGTCGAATGCTGAGGCGCACCCAGCTCAGCGACAACACCCCGTTTTCCAGAGTCGCCTAGCTCGGCCTTTTGCCCGTGCGGTTGGGATACACCGCCGCATCCTCCTCCTCCTGCTGTGGTTCCTGCACCGGACTGTTGATGCTGCTGCTGCTGCTGCTGCTGCTGCTGCTGTTGTTTCTTCTTTTTCTGCCTCAGGAAGAACCAGATACCGGCAATGAGAAGAGCCAGTCCGGCGACGCCGCCGACGACACCGCCGGCGATGGCGCCGGTGTTTGTTTTGCTTTCCCTTGTTTCTGACTCAGGGTCCTGGTCCTCGTTCGCTGGATCGTCCGGTGAGGGAGTCGATGTAGCGGTTGGAACGCGTTCTTGTAGTAAAGATGCAAGTGTAGGGTCTGCGAACCCGGCAGCAGGGACTGTTGCGAAGGCGTTGCCGGTGGAGCTAAGGAGACAAGTCAGTTTTGTTTTGACTTGACCTATGGATGGTCTGTGAAAGCTCAAGCGGCTAGCGGGGCGAGGCGAGGCAAGGCAAGGCAAGAGTAACTTACTTCCCCCCGATCTCGTTATAGATGATCGGTGGAACTTGGTAGGTAAACTCGGTATCCAACTCCTCCCGCCACTCATACGTAGAAAGATCCAGCACCCGAATCGGTGGGAATTCGTCTCTGCACTCCCCACCAGACACCTCGCTGCCACCCTCCCATACTCTGCCCCCCAACACGACCATCTGCGAGCCCCTGTACGTATGACAACTGCCGCCGAGCGAGTTCCGCCCGTTGGTTAGGTTGGCCCGCTGCTCCGAGTTAGTCTCGTAGGTCGTCTCCGTGGCGTTGATCCATACAAAGGACGGGATCGAGAGGACGTAGACGTCCTCGTGCGCGCGTCTATTGGCCCAGCCGCCGTACGCGGTGATGTGGAACGCAGAGCCATCAGGGGACATTGACACCGCGGTGCCGAAACTCGACCTGTATCCGCCGGGCGCATCGCCTGACGCCTCTTGCTTCCACCAGGTGTGCGACTCGATGTCGTACACGTATACAGTCAGCCAGTCGGCGCCTGTTCTCGCAAAGCCGTTGTTCTCATAGACGCCCGCTGTGAGCTGGCGTGAGTTTTTTTTTTTGATTAGCCAGAGAGCTCAAGGTAAGTGTAGAGAATGGAGATAACGTACATTCCCACCACCGAAACTAACCAACATCCCCTGCTTCCCCGCGGGGATATAGACCATAGCGCCACCCTGCAGATTCGGGACCTCCACGCCATCCGATCCACTTCCCAGCGTCTCGTTCGTCCACGAGAGATTCGCCGGATCCGACGCATCGAAGCGTATCATACCCTCTATCGTAGGCAAGACACCTCCCAAGATAAATCCCAGACCGGCCTCGGGGGCAGTAGCATACTGAGCGACGGCGCGTCGTCCGGAATTAAACCGGCCGTCGCCAACCTCGACCTCCGACCACTCGCCAGTCGAGACGTTATACGCGGCAATTCTGCTGATCGCTGTCACGTACTCACCACCGAGGAAATACATGGTATCGCCGATTGTCCAGATCGCGCCCTGCTGCGAGTTGACGTCTTCCGAGTAGGCGTTCTCCCACGCTATGGTTTCGTCGCGGTCTATGGGGCTGGCGTGGAGGGCGGATTCTGGAATGGCTGATTCGACGGGGAAGCCGCTGTTTAGCTCGAGATGGTATAGGGTTGCCCCTGTAGTAAAGCTGATTAACATGTTCTTATAGCGAGGCACGTCCGGGTTCGAAAGACTTACTAGCCTCCATGACTTGGCCGTCCGCGGTCTCGATGCTGTAGTTCCCTCCCATGAAGTACAACTTGTCGTCCACAATGCTACCTTCAAGTCACACATTAGGAACAACGTCTTTTCTCTTCTTTCGGGGTACTACCGACGTACTTCTCACGCCCGTCAGATAGCACATATCACCCTCTGCCCCCAGAACTCGCCCCGGCAAAGCCAGCAGGGCCAGCAGTAGGGAGCTTCGCAGCCTCGATATCATGGTGGATAGGGATGTGAAGGCTCAGACATCTGCATAGTACGTAGATACTAGCAGAAAAACAAACATAATCTCTTCCAGAGTTCACTCGGGTATATGAAGGACGATAGCTAACATCAAACAGGGGAAATTGCGGCTGTGTCAGAACCCACGAGAGGAGAGGGGGGGGGGGGGAGTGTTCTGCTCCACCGGGAGGGTCGTCAATGACCCGTTAACAGGAATCTCAGAGCTGATCTTCCTATTGGGGCATTGCACGACGTTCATCACTCTCGGCGGCCCCCAGCGGGCATGATCTGTCTGGCTCCATATCACGGAAGGCTGACGGCCCAGCCGCGCGGGAGGGCCGCCGCGCGACTTGGCTCTGGATTCGCATTGGGGGCGGAAAAATAGAAATGTCCAATTAGATAGTTGATGTCTGTCGATGCATACATTTGTGTCTGCTTGTGCCCAGTGCCCAGTGCCCAGTGTTTCGTACGGAGTACTCCGAACTTGGCGGCGACCTGGACTACCTTACCAACTGATGATCGTCGTGCACACTCGAAGATTATTATTATTCTGGGAGACAGACAAACATCAAGGGGAAGATTTGTAAAGAACACTCCATCTCGAACGCTGAGAGAATTGAGGAAACTGGAGTTTAATTGTCGCGCGATTGAGAAATGCGTCTATAACTTATCTAGCTGTCTTGGTTCGGTGCCGTTAAGAACCCCATACATATTTGTCAAGGATATCATTTGTATTATTGTGCAGGACTGGGAATCCGTCGCTATAGACAAGCTTGCTTCTTAGGTGCAGTAGGAGGAATTTCAAATACCCAAAATGATAGCCATTGCGATAATACGAGCCGGTAAGCATGGTTATTGATGGTTAACCTGAAGAAGGTACATCATCAATCAAGTGCAATTTATAGCCCCTTCCGCAACAGCGGCAGCCCGACTTAACAACTACTACATAAACTGCACCAAACACTCAACATATCCCACGGTCCAGTCATTGAAATACACACAGAACAATCCCAGCCAGGCGTCAAAAATGCTTTCCACATGAGATCTATACTCACTTGTCCCAACAACCACTTGTTTGTACCTAGTCCGGGGCAACCATCCTTGATATTCGACCAATCAAACCAACTTAACCTCTTGGTACGGGGTTGGTTTGCCGATCTCCCACCCGAACCATCGAAACAGCATATACTACATCGAAAGACATGGGTCGTCAATGACTGCTGTCTACACCGACCGAACAGATATCGCCAATTGTCGCTATAAAGTCCGGAACTGAAATCCAACTTTGAGACCTGACAAGGGAATACGTAGCTTATCCTTGGGACGGAAAATATGAAAAGATGAGGGGGATATTGAACCTATATATACGGGCAGGCTACATTTGTGATTTAAGGTGTTGGTTTCTACATTCGGGACCTGTAGTGCTATGCCTCAGCCTCCCCTAACCCATGCGACCATATCATTTAGCTCACCCACAAAGTATCTCAGATATAGAGAATCTCTGGCGGCCGTATATACTCGTTTTGCCACCCTTCTACACCATCTAAATACAATTAGGAAGGGGGCGCCAGTCCGGTGGTAGCCACCTTTATCCACCCGACATCCTCCTTCGTACACCCATCAATGGGCGCAGGAAACCTCCTCGGCATACTCGTCACCATCATCAAAGTCCTCATCATCCCAGTCATATGGCCAGTCCGAGTACACAAAATTAACGTGCTCCGTACCGCGCAGCTGAACAGGCTCCTCGAACTCCTCCCGCATACTCACTAAAGATTCCTCGTCCACCTGGATGAACTGCTGGAACCTCGAGATCCGCTGACGCCACGACCGCTATGCACGGCCATATCGCTAGGTCCCAGCCTGCTGAAGGTGTCCTCTCGCCACGCCTTGAAATGGGGCCTGAGTTGGTCCCGCGACGCCCCCCGAAAGCGCGCCGGGTCCTCAACGAAGACCATGTCAAGGTAATCAATGAGTTGGGGCGTGTTTGATTCAGCCCATGGGCTCTCGAATTTCATCGATGATGCTTTGTTTGAGGCGCTGCCAGGTGGCCTCGTCCTCATAGGTGCAGCGATAGATCACCCACCTCCACTTTTTCGAATGTGGTGACAAGACGATATCGAGGACCGAGCTTTCGATGTATGAGTGATAAGAGTTGGTTTTCGAGCCCGGATCAGAATTGGCAGTCTGCCGAGAGACGGTTAATGAACGGTGATGAGAAGGTTAAGTCTCTATTGCACGCGGGACTCGTAGCAGTTGAGGTCTTGGATGAGATAAAGCTGGTCGAAGAATACGTTGTTGGTTGCGTAGGTGGCGCATCGCAGTCCGCCCGAAACGAGAAGCCCATATATTGTATGAGACGGGGCGATATTCATGAAGATGGTGGCTTAAATGATAGAAATCAGGGGTCTAGAGGAGAGAATCCTGCAGGCTTGGAAAAAGAGTTATAATGCAGGCAATGTATGATTTGTTGCCTTAGGTAGAAATGCTTCACCACTTGTTGGATCAATGAACTTCTCGCCACATAGGAAGCTTGCAAGTACATTGATTGAAGAATGGATGTTGAACCACGGAAATGATATATATACATTGCTAGTAACCCCTTTTTTTTCATGGAAAGGGATATAGCCCATTAGAAACATTCCGATGAGAGCATGACAGTTAAAACACAAGCCAAGTCTTATATTCTCATCTGTTGTAGATTTCCCGCTGCACAGTGGGCTGATACCTGCAGTTAAGAGCGAGGGCGACAGGCGTCTATACTTGGAGTGTTCGGAGGAATCACACCGAGAGACCAAAGCCCCGCCTCTTGCCTAGGTGTATTGTCGTCCTTACCCTAAATACTTTAAACATGGTCCTGGGATACCGCTGCTCATTGCAGGTTTGAATATGTCACTGAGTTGTTCGCATCTATTAGGCTCTACACAAACGTAAAGCTAGCTGTATCTTGTAGAACGTCCAATCGGCGGTAGAGATATTCATCAACTCCCATATCTCGCCGCCGGTAACGGAAACCCTCAGGGGCGAGCGGGCGGGGCATGATCTTTACTCACCATATACTTACCATAAAAATTGATACTATAGATGGGAAATAGTCTCAGAGGGTGCCGACGCTGGTTTAAATGTAGAGGTGCTGTGCCCTAGGTGGGAGGGAGGGAATCCCCACCAAAAAGCCTGTTGTATTCACCAACTATCTTATAGCTCTTCTACGTCTTAAATTTCCAATTTCATTTCGATGAGCATGAGCACTGAATACAAGAAGAACTGGAACCGCAATTTAGTGTTGCCTGTTAGATCTCGTCGGTCGGCTGGGTCTTGTAGCATCCCGACGTCGTGATGGAAAGCTTGTGGCCATCCATGCAGGCATAAATTATCCTGACATACTGGGGCCCGACGAGCGAGACCATAATAACCTAAATCCCAGCAGGATGATTGAGATTAGTGCAGCACATATCCGTTGTGAGGGTGAGAGTAAAAAAGAGAAACAAAAAAAAAGTAGAGGTCTCAGGATTCCCGGGGGGGGAGGAGGAGGAGGGAACGGAGATTGCAACCGTCGAAATGCATAAATACGTACCGGAACCTCCGCCAGCGTGAAGAACTCGTCATGAAAATCGATGGGGTGTTCGAGAATGATGTTTGAGGAGCGGAGGAGAAAAAGACGAGGAGATTTCTCGCCCAAGTTCCCCGCTACGGTATTCTGGGCCGAGAAGCCATCGGGGATCAGGGTAATGCTGTTATCAGTGAGGAACTTGCTGGGTACAACGTTATCCCTCAGAAGACGCTGGTCCATACGCGGATTAGTCAGGGAAGCCCAGGGACTGTGCAGCCTGTGACGACGGGATATTTATCCCGGCATGTCTGGTAGTAGAGGAAGAGTGTGGTGAAAATGATTGTCAGGACACTGTGCACCACGTTAGAAACAATACCCATACCCAAGTAATAATGGAACAGAGTTGGTGGAAGCGTGACATACCTCCAGGGGATGCCGCGCAAAGGGGGCAAAGATATATCGGACGACGACATTGCGAGGGTATCGGACTGTGAGCGGTCGCGTGTCAGGGGTGGAGTCTGTGGAATTGGATGTCTGCGTTGTTTGACTTGGTTTGGATTCCGTTATTGGTAGTGTTTCAGACAATGTTGAAACTGTCGACTGTCAGTTGTGGCTGTGATGATGTATCTGATCAAGGTGGCCCAGATCAAGCTGCTGCGATATCGTTAGATTTAGACTGCGAAACATTGGTAATATATAGACGGAATGCGGCTCCTGGCTAAGACTTTGATGGACAAGGGGCGCAAATCTTAGCTCCAGAGAGCGAGCCAGTCAGTTTCGTTGAAGAGAAACACTTGGTGGGTCCTGTGAAACCAGTGTACAGTGTGGCGCAAAGATGGATCCATCCATAAGGCTGGCTCAGGTACCGAGCGACGAGAGGGTGACTCGGAGGATCGGTTAGTTTGTGAATTGTACAAAGTCGGATTTATGTCTGTTCGGTACTCGGCTTTACAGATGGAAGGGCTTGGGAATTTTAGAGGATCTTGAAACCCAGCCCGGTTTTAAGTCCTAGGGCTTGAGCCTAAGCATGAACTGATAATGGCAGCTACAAATTGCCCGTTTAAATAGGGCATGGTGTTCGGCATATTGCAAACTACTTAGGAAATCCAGATACAAGAGGACAGGACTAGTGTAAGAGTTGATACATACTTCCGGTTATATGGACCATTCGGCTATATATATGTATGAGATCTGGATTTCTCATCAACCCTCCTGCGTCATAGATCGCAGGAGAGAGCATAAAGGACCGGCTTAATTAGCGCAAAGATGTAGATTGGTGAAAAAAAAAAAAAAAAAAAACACAAACCAGAGTTGTTTCATTATCTCCCCTCTTTTAACCGTCATAATGACACTTAAAGTGGTCGTTACCGGAGCCACCGGCTACATCGGCGGCGACGCCCTGTACCAAGTCCATCAGCGGTACCCCGACTTCGAGTACGCACTACTTATCCGGTTGCAAGACAAGGTCAACATGGTACTCGCAGCGTACCCGAAAGCCCGGGTTGTCATTGGGGGCAACGACGACTCCGCATTGCTGGAACGCGAAGCCGCCTGGGCGGATATTGTCATTCGTGTGTATATACATACAAAAGAATTTTACCCTCTCCTCTAGGTCTACAGCCCTGTATCGATAACTAACCAAGATTCGAAGATACGGTTGACTCGTCAAACCATGCCAGCGCTGCGACGGCTATCGGCAAGGGACTGATTCAGGGCCACTCCGCTGCGCGACCGGGCTTCTGGCTGCACACGGGCGGTGCGGGCATCCTTACCTACTTTGACTCTGGAGGTGAAGAAGAAATTCGGGGAGCCGGACGATAAGGTGTTTAATGACCTCGAGGGGATCGACAAGCTCGTCAACCTGCCCGCTGCAGCATTCCACCGCAACGTCGACGAGATCGTCCTCGATACTGGTATCAAGCATGCCGAGTCGGTCAAGATGGCTATTAGTGCCCCGCCTACGATCTATTTCACGGAGAATGGCGAGCATGCCTGGGGCGATCTCTCGCTGGCTGTCGGCGAGGAAGCCTACAAGCAAGGGTACATCAACATGAACGCGGCCCCCGAGCTCCGAGACTGGACGATTGACGAGGCTGTCCAGTCGCCAGCGGGGTTTGAGGCGGCGAGCTGGGGCATGAATTCGCGGGGTGTGGCTGCGCGCGCGAAGAAAGCCCTTGGTTGGAGGCCGCAAGAGGAGAGTCTGAGCGACGAATTTCCCGGATATTGTCCGATCTGAGGCTGCTAGAATAGGCCTTTGATCGGATGTGATGGGGTAATAGACGGACCATTATGTACATAACTACTTCCTATTCTTTGATTGATGGCTAGAATCTTTACACCAGTCATTCCTTCTCTCGATATGGATATGTCAGGATCAAATCTGGCTATAACAATAAGAACACACTTAGCGGACCCAGAATAGGTATTGGTCTCTACAGAACTCCAGGGGTAAAATCCATAGCCTGAGCCTTCTGGACCAGCCCACCCAGGCTATTCACAAACTTCTGATGCACCGGATCTTCTGCAACATAGCAGTCGCGGTCTGCGGCGGTTTCAAACTCAACAACAAATGCGTGCGTGATACCACCCTAGACAGAAGGTTAGCATGACCCCAATTCAATGATCTATTGGAATAGCCACTATCCAGAAGAGGTAAGTAAGCAACTCACCTGCGCTCCCTCAGGCGAATTGTCCCATCCGCCCGACGCTGATTTGATGTACGGGTTGTCTGTTGATGGATGGAGGCACTGGTCCTTTAGACCGAGCATACGCTTGCATACCTGGGACTCTTCTTAGCGGCTGCTGCATATTTAGGGTAGATGATGGATTAGCTGGGAAGTAACACACATCTTGCACAGCTTCGTAGGTTGCATCCTGCTTGAATTGGAAGAGGACAATGTGGGTGATTGACATGTTGAATCGGAAAGTCTGTAGCTCTCGAGGGGTTGCCTATGTGCCTCACGACGGATTTCTGTTTCTCCCAGGATATATATTGTTTGAGACTATGCAATCGCAAACGTCGTGGGCGACTCTTATTTATATTATATGCAGTGGGAAGGGCTGTGCGTATCATCCTCCACTCCAGATCCAATCCAATCCAAGCCCTAACAAACATCCAACCCCCCCACCCCCCCAACCAAAAAAAACCTCCCGATAAACTACGTCGCCGTCTCCGTACGCGACATCGAAGCCGTGACCGCATGGTACACCAATATCCTCGGCTTCCAGCTCATCGGCAACCGCATCTTCCGCATCAAACGCGCCGAAAACCCCGCGGCACCCATCTTTGCCATCTACGGCGCAGCCCTGCACGAGGTTAAGCTCGCGTATATGGCCACGGGCAACGGCGTCGGGTTCGAGGTCTTCCAGTTCGTTGACCCGCCGCCGTTCGAGGAGGAAAAGAACCCGGCCTCGAGTGAGTTTGAGTCTGAGTATCGCCGCCGCGCGGGGTTCTTCCACATCTGCGTGACGGACGCGGATCCGCGCGCGCTTGTGGAGCGGGTTGTGGCGGGTGGGGGCCAGAGACAGGGTGAGATGGTGCGGGTTACGGCGGGGACGGCGGGTTGCCAGTATGTGAGGGATCCCTGGGGGAATGTGATTGAGATCTTAGATGCGAGTTTTAATCGTATGGCGACGGCGGATGTGGTGAGGGGATCTTGATTGATTGGATGTGTCTATGTAGATAAAGTCTGATCAAGTCCGATACAACCACATGTGGCAATCAGGATGAGGTTAGTAGTAGACGCTATTGTATTTCCTGTGGTCGTCTGTTTGAATTCCATTCAAGTGCTGTTCGTAAAAGCCTTCCTAGGGCAGAACCCATGTTGTGGTATCAACGGATACACTTAGGTGCCCCTTAGGTAACACGATGTGGGAGTACCTATTCAGGCAAGAACAGATCCGGCGGTAGATCGAACAGAGACGACAACATGGGGTTACACTGCCAACTATCATCCCCCAGCAAGGCATTGAAGACGTCCGCGTCATTCGCAGAGGTCGCAGCGCCGCTTGGGCCCGAAGCAGCCTCCGCAGCAGCTGCAACGCCTCGGCTTGTATCTGGCTGCACGGGCTGCGGCCAGTGGTCTATGGCGCAGGGCTGCTACTCCAGGCACCGGCGGGACAAGTTCTCAAACAGCTCCAAGATAAAGGAGCCGCAGTCCCAGAATTCGCTGATCGCCTGGAGAGCCATCTGGCAGCTGTTGAGGGCCGACCGGCTCAGGCGGGCGACCAGCTTGTTGGGGCTTCGCATGCGCTCGTAGAAGGCGGCCTGCGCTCGGAAGATGCCATGGTATAGCTCGTGCGGAACGGTAAAAAGGAGGGATTTCGTGGCGAGGGCGCATACGACGGTTTGGGCTCGGCTGTTACCACGGGTTTCGCCTTAACGAGGAGGATGGCAGAAGTGATCCCTGGTAGGCCACAGTTTTTTCTTATCCGTATAGACTTTGACACATTAACATTAATAGAATATTTGGACTCTACCGGCGCGTCGACGCTGCCTTTACAATTGACAACGGCCTCCCGCCTAGCCTCCTCCTCCATCACCATCACCGCGGGTTTGTCGTTTCTACGCGACCTCTCACAACCTGGCCAGATATGGATGAGATTTGAGTGGGGGGGAAACGTGAAAAATGCTGCTACAACGTCCATGATGACCCTTGGGGAAAAGGTCGAGCATGACTGATCATTACATTCCTCATCCTATTCATTCTACAAGTTATCATCTACGATTTGTTCAAAGATAAGTTTCAAGTGTTATCTTATTTTGACATATGTATCTATGTACTATGTATTAGGTCGGTGAATGTAAGAGAAAACTTCCCAAAACCGCTCCAGGCCGAATTTTGACATAATGCAGAAGGCTGAACTCCAAGAGACACGAGAGAAGAAAAGAAAAGGAAAAAGAAAACCTCGTAAGCCATCAGAAGAACGTCTAATCGTACAGATCCATATCACCGCTGTTATCCTCCATCTCGGCCATGGCGTCAAAGTCGTCTTCGTCGGTCATGTCCTGATCCTCGTCAAGTTGGACCTCGTGGTTAGGAACGACATCGATGCGTCCATCGCGCATGACGACACGGGCGACCTCGCCGTCTTGAATGCTGCCGCGCAGGATGAGAACGGCGAGCTTGTTGAGGACCTCGCGCTCGATAATGCGGCCGAGCGGCCGAGCACCGTATGCTGGGTTGTAGCCCGCCTGTCCGAGATAGTCTTTGACTTCTTCGGAGCACTCGATGAGGACGTTGCGGCTGTTCTGCTCCAGACGGGCCTGGACCTCGCGAAGGCGGAGGTCGACGATCTTGCGGATCTCGCGCTTGGTGAGACGGTTGAAGATGACGGTACTGGAGATACGGTTGAGGAACTCGGGGAGGAAGTAGTTGCGAAGGGCGCCCATGACCAATTCGCGGGTCTGCGGGTCGATCTTGCCGTCCTTGCTTGTTGGCCTGGCAAGGTATTCGGCTCCCAGGTTGGAGGTCATGACGACAATGCAGTTGCGGGCGTCAACGACGCGGCCTTGGCCGTCAGTAATGCGCCCGTCGTCCATAAGCTGGAGGAGGACTGTGAGGACTTCCTTAGCGGCCTTTTCGACTTCGTCGAAGAGGAGAATGGAGAATGGGCGACGGCGGAGGGACTCAGTCAGCTGGCCACCGGCGTCGTGTCCGACGTAGCCTGGCGGCGCACCAATCATGCGGCTGAGAGAGTGTCGCTCCTGGTATTCGGACATGTCGAATCGGATCATGGCCTTGGGATCATCAAACAGGAACTCCGCGAGAGCCTTGGTAAGTAGCGTCTTACCAGTACCGGAAGGACCGCAGAATAAGAAGCTAGGGGGCGAGTTAGGGTTGCTGAGACCGGATCGCTGGAGTCGAATTGCGTTCGATACGGATGTAACAGCCTCCTTCTGGCCGACAACGATCTTGCCCAGGTACTTCTCCATGTGCAAGAGCTTGTCTTTTTCGGTGGTCTTAAGCCTTGTCACGGGGATTCCAGTCCATCGTGCAACAATCTCGTTGATCTGGTCAGGGCCAACCTCGTCAGCAAAAAGAGTCTCTGCGGCATCGCCCTGGCGGTTCCGCCGCTCCTCATCGGCCTTAGCGCGTTGCTTCTCAAGCTGTTCAATGTGTTGCTGAGTTTCGGGTATAGCGTAGTACTTCAAATCTGCAGCAGTCTCGGTGTCACCAGACCGCTCGGCTTCCTCTTGCTTGTACTTGAGATTGTCCAGTTTGGTCTTGGCGTCCTGGATGGCCTTGTTACGTTGCTTCTCGCTTTCGTATTTCTCACGCATGGGACGCAGCTCTTCCTGAACGTTTGCGGCCTCCTGCTCTGCGGCTTGAAGCCGAGCTTTGGAAGCATCGTCCTTTTCACGCTTGAGTGCGTGGATCTCAATTTGGAGCTGTCGGTACTTTCGCTCAAGACTATCAAGAGCTTCTGGCTCGGATTCACGTGCTACTCTGACAGCAGCAGCAGCCTCATCAATAAGGTCGACGGCTGAATCAGGCAGCCGACGCGCTGTGAGGTATCGTGCCGCAAGAGTGGCAGCGCTGACGATGGCGGCGTCGAGAATTCGTACACTGCCGTGGTGAACTTCGTACTTTTCCTTCAGGCCACGGAGAATGGAGATAGTTTCTGGGATAGTAGGCTCCTTGACAAGTACCTGCTGGAATCGTCGTTCGAAGGCGGCATCCTTCTCAATGTACTTGCGGTACTCGCCGAGGGTCGTGGCACCGATACAGTGGAGTTGACCACGAGCGAGCATAGGCTTTAGCAGATTGGCGGCATCCATGCCACCCTCGCCGCTGGCGCCTGCGCCCATGAGCAAGTGGATTTCGTCCACGAACAGCACAATGGTTTCTTTCGACTCTTCGATTTCCTTGAGAACACCCTTGAGCCTCTCCTCAAACTCACCCCGGTATTTGCTGCCGGCGACCAATGAGCCGACATCGAGTGAGAGAAGCTTGCATTGGGAAAGACTGGCTGGGATATCGGCATTGACGATCCGGCGGGCTAACCCTTCGACAATGGTAGTCTTACCCACACCAGGCTCACCGATGAGCACGGGGTTGTTCTTGGTTCGTCGACTGAGGATGCGGATCACACGGCGAATCTCCTCCTCACGACCGATGACCGGATCGATCTTTCCCTCGCGAGCCAGTGATGTCATATCGATGGTGAACTTTTTGAGGTTCTCATTCTGGCTCTCCGCATCCGCCGTCTTAGAGTCCACGCGCCTTGTGCCTCGAATCTGCTGAACGGCATTATCGATCAACTTGACATTGGGCACATTCGCGTCCTTGAGAGCGGTTTGTACTTGAGAATCCTGGCAAAGAGCCTGGATTAGGTGGTCCACAGCGACGTAACTGTCTTTCTGGGTCTTGGACAGATCGTTGGCGGCGTTGAGGACTTTCCGGAAAGGTGTGGAGGCGCTGCGGGACTCTGGGGGAGGATCTTGGCTAGGCAATTTAACTAACCGCCTCATAAGACCTCGGTGGAAAAGTTGGCAGTCGCCGTGAGCGCGTTCAATGACTTGTCGGAAAAGGGAGGTGTTTGAGCTACCGTGGGAGGGGTGGAGTGAAGGTCCTTCATCTTCATCTTCGGTAGGATCAAGGAGAGCGACTGCAAGATGTACTGGGTAAAGCTCTGCGTTGGAATGCTCGATAGCCAGATCGAGAGCATCCTGTAAGGCTTTGTTGGCCTTGTCTGTGTATTTGTCGGTATTCATGATGTAAGGTGGGGGGGACGGAATTCTCCGCAGAGGGAGGTATGGAGCGAGACGGTTGCTGTATCAATGAGGTGGTGTATTGTAAGAAGTCTAAGAAAGTAATTCTAGCAAACAAAGTCAAGGAGGAGAAATATATACACGAGCAGACAATTTCGCAGCAGGAACTGGATTCTTTGAGACGGTGCCCAACAAGCCTCGCAGCACCATGACGACACCACACAATTCCACCGCCTTCCAGAAGCATCGTGGAACTTCCCCCGCCTCAGGCCATAAATCACGTGATTAGTCAATTGATAAGTCTGGCAAATAAAAAGCGGTAACGTAGGCGGTAAACAGGTGTGCTATATCATGCAAGTCCATCAAATTGGTATCTCCCTAGTGCTAATTCGGACCATAAAACGCCTGGCATACACCTCAAAACATCGTTGAAGTAAACAAAAAGTCGTGGGCATTGTGCATATGATTATGCTGACTCGGGGCTGCCGCCGCAACCACAGGAGTAGCAGGGGTTTGAGCAACTACCGGTTCGCTCGCTTCCACAGCTCCAGAGATCGAAGCCTCCTCGGAAGACTGGTTATCTGAACCATCTGTGCGACGGCGTTTCTTTGCTGCAACCTGCTTGAATTCGGCAATTGTCACCGCCGGGACGGGCATTTTACCCTGATACAGGCGATGCCGGAGATTATAGATATCGCGGACCTGAATGACAGTGGTAGAGTCCACATGCCGAAGCTGCTTGAGGATCTGACTGGGCGGCATGTTGATGTCCAGAAGAGCTTTTATGTATTGAGTCTTTTGATTGATTTCCTCGCGGCGGATCGAGGGATGATCAGCAGGTGTTGGTGACGGGCCGTGATTGTGGGCGCTTTCGCGCACTTTGACATGCCATAGATTGTCGACCTTGTGGTAGCTAATCCGTAGGTTGAACGGACAGCCATTCCTCCGCGATGGAGTCCGCTGGCGCTCTTTTGCGGTGGAGCGATATATCTGGCCTTGGTCACAGGTCATGTAAATAGCCTCGACCTTTCCCTCGCGGCCTTTATTTGTGCGCTTAGTAATGACTGCATAATGATTGTCCTGCGCAAACGACTTGATAGCCTGGACGGCCTCTGTTTCTGTGCGGTATAGGAGCTCTGGGGGCGGAGGTAGCGGCGGAAAGCTCGATAACGGAATTGGAGAATTGTCCGCCAGTGGTTCGGCAGGCGGATCCGGGGGTTGCTCTGGCTGTTGCGGCTGCGGTTGTTGCTGTGGTTGTTGCTGTTGTTGTTGCTGTTGTTGTTGTGGTTGCTCCATAGGGAAGAAGTTCACAGCGGAGAAGATCAATGAAAGGGCATTGAGGGAAACATTGACTGCCCGGTCATCGAGGGCGATTCCATTCCTTTTATGAGACTAAAAGTGCTGAGGGAAGGAAGGAACTTTGAAACTGCCGAGCAATTCCCAGCTCTGCAGAAGCTCGAGGCGGTGTCCCAAGCGGTAAGCTTTGTTGCATGCAGAGTATGTCCTGGATAGCCTCAAAGCAAACTCTCCGATCCTTTCGTGAATCGCGCTTTGAGTTTCTACAATAATGTTACCTAATTTTGCCATGGACAAGATCCTTCGGTTGCCTGAACACTATTATTCTCCGCGAAGATCTGAAAACCAGCGCGCTGTATCAGTGAATACACCAGGCTGCATCATCGTCGCACAGGTCCAAGAGGGCCGAGGAATCGCTCTTCCGCCACTCTCAGGGCGCGATTCAAAAACTAGTCATAACGCCGATAATTATAGCCCAATGGAACCCCACGTTAGCAGCGCGGATGTATCATTGGACCGCCTCACTCCCACGACGCATGACATAGGAGGCTAGCCCTCTAGAGGGGACCACTCGCCCCTCCCCGGTCGCAGCCTCGGAGGCCCGTCCGGCGGATCGGAGGGAAAAACCTGAGTGGCTTAAACGGGCGATATCAGATATGGCGAATGCACCTTCTGACCAGATACAGATCATGCCCTGTATACCTTGGGCCAGATGATTTGGCGAGGAGATACCTTTATCGAGGAGTGTACTCGTGCTCTTCTTCATCGTCCTTTCGATGATAATCTCACTCCTGCTTCCTCCGTCTCATGACGTCAAAGTGGGAACTGGAGAGATGCCTCGAACATTTGTGGCGACAGGGATTCTAAACACCTTCAACCACTCCGCTTCAACAACCATGGACGAGTCCTTCCTCTTCGGTATCCTCATGTCCACTCTCAACCGAGACTAACTTGCGAGAGATTTTCTCTCGAACCGCCGTTGCCCGCCGTCGCTCAGACGGGGTCGTCGAAAATGCGCGTTTGTTCGCCCAAAACCCCCCCCTCAGCTTGGCCGTGCCCGGGGCCTGCCAGGAACCGAAGTCGAACTTTCTGCCCCCCAACTTTTTTTCTTCCCATAGCACATCGTGCGTCTTCCAATAGCAAAAAAAAAAGAAACAAAGCGGAGCAAGCAGTTGTAGATCCCAATCCTGCACGCCGCGGCATAGCGGTCTGCTCACAAGCTGAGCCCTCGAGTTGAACTTGAGTATGGGAAGCGGGAAAACAGCGGTTGAAGTTTCAGAGCGAAGCTCTGCAGATGTAGAATCTGTATAGATCAAGACCAGGATCTTGATAACAAGATAGGGAGATCATTATCTATGGCGAATATAGGTGACAGGTGGTGTCATCGCCTTGTCCTGACCCTGCTTGCGCAGCACCGTGCCTCTTCAATCCACTCTGCAACGCGCAGCCAGTAACAGCGACTGCATTGTAGCCCAGCTTCAAGCTGTACCACCGGGCAGCTGTAGAACGCCCTCTAGCCTTGGCCTCTCATTGTTCCTACTCCACGCTGGCCCCGTATGCTTGCCAATCCAGGATCGAGAATTTGGCTCGGGTGGCCGAACTCAAACGAGGAAGTTCCATCCCATCCATAATAATATCTAAAGCAAGCTCTGTGAGAATAATCGACTCGGTACGGAAGGCTACTCGAGCTCCCCTCCGTTAAGCGTCTCTGCTTTTTTACACCCTTCCAAGTTCGAGGCTCCAGGTATAAAAAACTCATCAGTCCCTCAAAAAACTTCCGTAAATCAAGCCAATATATCTTCAACTTTCTATCTCTTTTACAAGAGCCAAGAGCAAACTCTCGAAAGCTTCACAGGTCCTTTGTTCCTGCTTCTCTTTGCTACACGGGAGCCACCCTTCCGTGTCACCATCCAGTAGCTTATCTGGAACTTAATCCCCGAACTCTACAGAACAGTAGACGCAAGGGAGAGAGAGAGAGAGAGAGAGTCTGGATCAGTAGCTTCGCCGGGTACAAATTCCCAGGTAGATAGTGAACTTCAAACGACCGTCCCCTCAACCCAACAACCCATCCACGCCAGAGTAGGTGATATCATACTCTTCAACGACTTTGCAGAAATCGACAGAATCTCACCTCGGAGAGGAAACGAAACAACCAAGATGGCTCAATCTCAGAACCAGAAACCAATCTTCGTCGCAACCCACCCCCGGGCTTGCTCAACGGCTTTTGAACGGGTATTTACCTCACCTTCCCCTTTCTCCACATTCTTTATTATCCCTTCCATTTCCGATAATCCCACGACTATCATTTCCGCAGCTTCTATACAAAAAATGTAGGTCACGAAACTAACTTACTCAAAACAGGTCTTTATGACCCAACGGGATACCATCCAATGTATCCACGAGCCCTTCGGCGACGCCTTCTACTACGGCCCCGAGCGCCTCTCAGACCGGTATGAGGCCGACGAGGCGGGTCGGGAGACCAGCGGCTTCGCCCACTCCACGTTCAAGACGATCCTCGACCGCATCGAGCGCGAGGGCCGCGAGAACGAGGGCAAGCGCATCTTCATCAAGGATATCCTGCATTATCTCCTTCCACCACATAGCAAGAAGGCTAGCATTGCGCCCTCGCTGCATAGGATCAAGAGGGGCGTCGGTACCGAGAGTGAGGAGACTCTTGCATCAAAGGCCGTTGGCAATGGGTTTAACGGGGTAGACGCCAACGGCCACTCCAAGGGGGGGGAGAAGAAGAGCAGTAATGGTGAGGCAGCAGCAGGGAAGAAAGGAGGCAAAGCACCGTACCCCTACAGCACGCCCAGCGAGTCCGGGAACCCAACCGTGATGCCCAAGGAGCTGCTCCAGGACTTCCACTTTGCCTTCCTGATCCGCGACCCGCACTACAGCGTGCCCTCGTACTACCGGTGCACGATCCCGCCGCTGGACTCCGTCACTGGCTTCTCGTACTACGACCCCGCCGAGGCAGGGTACGACGAGATGCGCCGGTTCTTCGAGTATCTGCGGCGCGAGGGCATGATCGGCCCTCACGTTGCAACTCGCGAGCAGGACGCCAGCGACATCCAAGCCCTTGCTAACGGCAACGGCAGCAACGGGTCTGCGGTATCGCATCAGAAGCCAGTCGGCAAGCCCGGCGCGCAGGTAGGTGTGGAGATTTGCGTTGTGGACGCGGACGAGATGCTGGATAGCCCGGCCGCGATGATGGAGGCGTTTTGCCGCAGCGTTGGTATCGAGTATACGCCCGAGATGCTGAACTGGGACAGTGAGGGGGCTCATGGGTATGCGAAGGAGGCCTTTGAGAAGTGGAAGGGGTTCCACAACGATGCCATTGATTCGAAGGGGTTGACCGCAAGGAAACACGTATGTAACTCTTTTTTTCTTTCTTCTTTTTTTCTCTATCCATCCTGCCCTTACCACTATTCGCCCCCTTTGGCCTAGACTCTAGTTCCGAGTCAGAAAGTTAGCCCACATTTTCATGAGGAAGGAGAGAAAGACGGAAGGAAAAACCAGTCCAGCTGATCAGCTCCCATGTCCAGCCACGCGCCCCCAAGTCCGAAGAGCAGTTTGACGCCGAGTGGCGAGAGAAATACGGTGAGGAGGGCGCCGCCCTGATCCGCAAGACTGTCGACGCAAACATGGCCGACTACCTCTTCCTCAAGCAGTTTGCCATGAAGGTGTAGTCGGCCGAATCGGCTGATAGCCTTGACTCGGAGTCCGCCTCTGGCCCTCGATAGCCCAGGAAGGAATTCGAACAGAATAAGTCTCGTGGGGGTCTCTATGACGAGAAAGAAATTGGTCGTTCGCTCAAAGTTAAGGTTGTTCTTTTCTTTCGATGTCGCGATATTAGGTTGAATCACGCAATTCAGAATGTCTCCTGTTTGCAGGATGCAGGGCTTCGACGAGTCCACATGTCCAATAGCCGTTTTTTGCTTTTCAATCGTGCGTTTGTGAGTGGAGGGAGACTGTATGCTAGCACACGCTGCCTAGTCTGAAGGAAGTAATTGTTCGTCTGAGTACGGAGTAGACCCATCATTGGCTCCTGGAAGGGGGAAGGAGGAAGGAAGAAGCGGGAGTAGTACTTTTGTTCCGGTGGAAGATCCGTGTAGGCCGGCTGGGAGTGGACAAAGGTTGGGACCGTTTATGGGTACATATGTGGATTGGAATATCCTACCAAGGTATATATCAGCCGCCCCAAGCAAACGCACCGCGTTGGAAAAAGAAAAGAAAGAGACCAGGGCAGTCCAGAGCCAATCATTCATTCCATCGTACAGGGAGAGGACCAGGGCCCAAGCCCGTCCAAGATAACCCAACCGCCAAAGATTTCCGTAGCAGAACACAAAACACAGAGAGCAATGAAAAATGGCAAAACAATAACGGTCTATACAGCACTGTACCCCCCTCTCGACCCTGTTCCTTGCAGCGTGTTGAGAACCCGCTTCAGCCAGTCCTGGAAAAGATAGGGCACATCCTTAATCGTGTCCCCATGTGGGAGAAGGTCCCAGCCACGGGCACCGTAGCGGTTATAGTTGAGCCACGAGCCGAAGATGAGATATGCGGCGGCACATAGGAAGAAACTGAAACAGACGTTAGCAAGTTTCCCGCATGCAAGACCATAGACAAATGGGGAACGTACATGATAATCAGCCAGGTAAAGAATCCCCAGTGCCCCGATGAGTTCTCGCGGCTAAGAGCGTAATCGTCGCAAGCATATCGTGTCTTCCAGTTCAATCGAAGCACGTACGACTCGTCGTCCGCCTTGCCGAAGCTCTTGAACTGCAGACTCCGTTCGGGTCTACTGCCATCATCGAACGGCTCCTTACCCTCATCATCACCGCCACTTTCACCATCGCCCTCACCATCCTTCTCATCACCGCCGTCACCTTTGTCTTCCTCCCTCACACGGAGCGTCGGCTCTGATATCTCAACGAGACCCTCCAGCCCGGTCTTGTCGTTATCACACTCAAACTCAATAACCGCGCTCGCATCCTTATGCTTCCTCTTCCCTTTTTCACCAACTGGATACCAGCCACCCTTCAGCTCAACCTGTAAGCCTTCACGTTCCGAATCAAGCTTCTTCAACCGCTTGATCACCGGGTCAATCGCTCCATGACCCATCGGTTCGAGCCCAACGATGGGGAACGAATAGGCGTCGTCGACCTCGCCATCGTCATACTTCTTACGATAAAACCCGCAGACTAGCCGTTACCCATTAGCTTCACCTCACGCTCTGACAACTAGATCGAAAAGGGTAGGTCTTACTATTCCTCGAGCCTTCGCATTGCAATCCTTCAAATGAAGCCGCTTTCTTCCCGAGAACATTACAAATGTTCATAACGTATGTAGTGTTGGAAATAAGGTCGCCATCTTTTTCGGCATGGAAAATCTCGTGGACGCCGCCGAGTTCTTTCAGGCTGTATTTGTACCCATCTTGCCTGATGTTGGCGCAGTCAAAGGTGATCGCGGAGGTGAGGCTTGGGAGGATGGAGGCGGCGGACAGGACCGAAAAAGAGTGTATTCGCATCGTAGAGAATTCTATAAGTTGTGGATAGGTTCAAAACGCACCAAAAGAAACGATTATGGAGAGAACGCGGGATCGGAGGTGGTTCAGGAGCTCCGGGTGGGAATCTCGTGAGGCTGGGCGATGACGATTGCGGATTTGGGTTGGGCGGTTGAATGAGAGCGCAGGCCAAGGACAGCAGGACAGGCAGATGATGCGGTGAGAGCGGGTGATCGACTGGCTGGAAGGAGCGTCTGATTGAATAGTTGGCGTAATAGATGAAGTGCCCAACGATAGTTGGTAGTTGGATCTCAGTCGGAGCGTCGTCTGCTTCCTTACTTGACGAGGTCAGTATCGGCGTTCTGTTTCTCCGGATGGAAATAGCAACTAAGCTTCGTTCTGAACAACCTTTGAACACAACACGTTTAAGATAATGATAATGGATTAAAGGATCGGAACTGATATGATAGGACTGCTATTATCCACACTAAATATACCTTTATTACAAACGAAGTTGTCGGTCAAAAAATAATGCCTGAAGGCAGGTGACAGCATTACCAAGATGTCCACTGCAAACCGTCATAAGCATAAAACTCGCCATGGATACCTTCTAGGCTAGGCAGGTAGTATATCCCCATAGTCTGTGGGGTACCAAAGTTCCCTTTTTCTCTCTTTGTCTCTTGCATATCTGTGCAGTACAACTGTCTCGCCCACGAGCTACCCCGCACAGACCACCCCTCGACACCTCAGGATCCAGGAACCAAAAAGATCCTCAGCGATCAAAGAGAATAACATCAACCTTGGCAACTTCGTTCTCACTTACCAACAGACATACATAGACCGTCAAAATGCTCAACACGCGCATGGTGCGTCCCTCCCTCATCTTTTCTTGAGGGTAGAAAGGAAATAGTAAAGTTTTAACCACGCCAACAGCTTTCAAAAGAAGATGAGGCCGCCATGGGCTCAGAGGACACGGAGGTGCGCCGCGAGGACCAAGAAAAGATTAACCGCTTCAGTCGGCTGCACCAGCGCGAGACGGTGCTTGAGGAGCATTTGAAGACGAAACAGGTATATTTTTCCCTTCTTTCTAGTTTAATTTTGATTTCTATGACTTGCTACATCAGACTTTAGTGCAGATCGGTTTTCGCGGGGTTTCAGATGGCTGTTGGCTGGGGCTATATTTGTGCGTGCTAACCATGTACACATTATTATACAGAAAGATAAAGAAGACCTCGAGGAGATCTCGACAGAGTTGGAGCTTGCGGATGAGGATGAGTTGGTTCCGTATGTCGCTCTTTTTTCTTCTTTCTTAGTTCCCTACACTTCGGCGATGGCCACAATACTAACGCTGTGTCCCAGGTACAAAATTGGAGACACATTCGTTCACCTCCCGCTAGAAGAAGCGCAGACGCTCCTGTCTTCGTCAACGGAGCAGATTGACTCTGAGGTTGCTAAGCTCGAGGAGACGCTGGGAGATCTGCGCGACGAGATGCAGCAATTGAAGGTTGCGCTGTACGCGCGGTTTGGGCGGAGCATTAATCTGGAGACGTGATATTTTGAGAACTTCTCTTCTATACGTTATTTTATGCTAGGTCTATATGAAAATGACAGAAATGTGAATGATCACTGAGTAGTTTTTGCTTCACGGGGCGCTATTTGTAATGCTATATACAAGATCTAAGCTAATGATTCGAGCAAATGCTGTACAATTGTCGATCGGTATCATAACGTAAATTCATTTCACGTGCGGAGGAATGCCAGCTTGCTGTGGAGGCCGTACAAATCCGAAGGTGAATATATCTCTGTTGAGAGCCTCACTTAGACCAAATCTGATCTATATGATACTCGCGATAGTCATACGCGAGTGTGACGAACTCGGCTGGTTAGGTACCGAGTCCGGACTGCCGGTGGTGGATTCACTGCCGCGGTACGACGGTTCTGGCGGTTGCCGAAGGAGCTGCGCCTCTCTTTGCTGTCGGTGTTCTTTCTCCGCGAGAAGGTATTGGACCGTTTGTTCGATCCATTCCCAACCCTCCCAGCTCTCTGGCTCTTCGGCTTGCCTTGTCTCTCTGGCACCAAAATGCGCTGCGCCACTAGGGGGGGAGGATATTTCCAATTGCGCGCCAGTCTCGCTGCCCTCCCAGACCCAGTTACCGTTGCTAGCGCCTTGCATGTCGCCTGAAACGTACGCCATCATTTCTTCGTCCGCCTCAAAATCCACAATCTCGTTGCGTCGTAACCGGTCCAAGAAGCACTTCAGGAAGAATACAGTATATCGACCGCAGGCGGCATTGGTTACGCGGGAGTCCCTCATTGCGGCGCTAGCCCGAACACACATCAATGCAGCTTCGTATTCTTGGCGGAAGAGCAGCATAAGCGTACAGCGCCAGATGTGGGTACACAGCATGGTTCCCGCAGCAGTTGCGAGCAACACACGCCAATCTCTATTCCCTGTGATTGGCGAGGGTCGCATGCACCGTGACAGCAAACGTGCCGTCTCCTGGCAAACAGAGATGCAAAAGTCGAGCGCTGCTGACCGAACATCGGGTGGGCAAAAGGGAGAAATGTTATGACGGTGGAGGATGAGGCGCGCATTTTGGAGGTGGATAATCGGGGCTAAGGATCGCGGCTCGAGGTATTGGTCGGATTTTGGGTGGAATTGCTCGGGGAAGACGGCCAGGCATGCGCTGAAATGTCGTTCGAACGTCTCAAGGTTTGCAGTGCTGATAGTTGTACTTCGCAAAGCCCGCGTTAACTGGCCAATCGATCGGACAACGTGAATTGTGGCTAATAATGGAGTAGTCTGCTGGCTTTCCGGAACACAGCCGCCTTCTGAAATGAACTGCTCGTCTACAGGGCACGGAAGACCAATGTCACAGTCTTGGTCACTGATAAGCACTGGTTTGCCCATATCTAAAGCCAAGAGCCTAATTACAACCAAGATGGTTAGCTGAGCACATACATAGGGAGACTCTTAACAAAGACAAACCTATCCCATGTATACATCCCCCACCACACGCGCTTGCGCATCTCGCCCTCCAGCGCAGGCCACGGACCTGACTCCAAATGTAATCCAATTTCCTGAGCGACTCGCACGGCAGACCCATTCCATACCCAGCTGGCTGATTTCGAGTTGACCTCGTAGAGGAACATGCTGACCAGTAATGCGGCCCGCGCCTGGTCTAGGGTGAAATTGTCTTGCCAGACATCAATCACGCCGCACGATGTCCTTACAAACTCCTTCCCTTTTTCTTCTCTGTTCGGGTCCGATGTATGCAGCGAGCCGCAGGCGAAGACGCCAAACAGCACAGCTGCCCACTCGCGAGTAACTCCAAGAAGCGTTCCTGCACGGTAAACATCCTCGTACTCCTTCATGAAAGTCGGCCAATGGATGACTGGTAATGTAGAGTGGATATGCGCATGGTACTGGGCGAGAAGATGGTGCGCAACATCTTGCGGAGGGAGGGGCGGAGGATCTGATGTCAACAGTGACTTCGAGTCCGACTGGCGATATGGTGATGGAACCTTCCAAATCCCCTTTCCATATATTCGCAGATTCGCTCTAGCGTTGGAAAGATCTTGTGAAACGGGGGCTCTTGGTCGGCGCGGCGGTCTGTAACCAATGTCAGGTAGCTTAAGCTGGGGTTGTCCCATCCCGTCAACGTCAAGTTCCATCATGTTATCCGTCCTCATTATTCCCGAACGCACTTGCTGGAGTTGTTGCTTTGTCGCCCAGAGTTGTTTCTCTAGGTCTTGGACTTGTCTACATTTCATCAGAATGATATAATCCCACCACATTAATGATTGATCCACGAACTTGATAGAAGACATGCGTCTGTTGGTCTCCTTCGTAAACTGGCACCGAACCTTGCGGTTGGTGCACTCAGTACAACTAGTAGACTCGGAGGCATCGCACTAGACGAGACAGAAGGTCAAAACCAGGGAACGGGGAGTAGAAAGGCGAAGCCTCAAGTACCTTGACCTTGCGCTCGCGACAGGCATCGCAGCTAGGATCCTTTCTCCTTTGACGGTACGCCCTCTTCTGCTGCAGCGGCTGCGAATGCTGATGGTGCTGTCCTAACCCGCTCCCATGCGAGCGGTACAACCCACCAGCGGTTGGTGCAGAGCCATTAATCGGTACATCTGGGAGAGTTCCTGTCCCCGCCTCCGATGGAGAGACGCTGGATTCGTACGGATGGTAGGTCGTAGCAGGCGTCGGTACGGGAGATTGTTGTAGAAGATGTGACATCGGCAGTCCACTGCTGGGTCTCGCCGGCTGGCTAGACAAAAAAGCGCCCGGTTGAGGGGCGGGCTGAAAGGGAGCTGGGGGAGTCACCGACTGGACCGGAGGCAACTCATAGGGAGCGCCTTGGGGAGGTTGGCTAGTCCACGAGCGAGGATAATGCGATTGCATCTCGGTGCGCTGAACGAAGCCTCATAGGAATTACACAACAGGCACGGCGAGTGTCTTCCTAGTAGTCCCAGGTACCAACTGGAACCCAAATGAAATAGCGGCGGGCAGGGAATGAGGAAGAAGCGGGGATTCCACCCGAGGAGAAAGATGACGGGGTTTTCTTCCTCGTGCCTAATATGACAGCGACGGGGAAGATGGAATTAGGGATCGATCCAGAAGGCAGACACCCGAAGAAAGGCACACGGATGATTTGCCCTGGGTGGCGACAAAAGAGCAAATCGGAATATGGCTGAAGAACGCAGCAGAGACCTAGACAACGGCAAGGGCCCAGATAATAATAATTAAAGTTGGGGCGAGGGCCAGTCGCATTGACACTGAAAGGTGGGACTGGTTGGGAAATGGTTTGATGACGCCGTTGAAGCCATTCACGGTTTCCAACTCCACCCGGCTACGAATCCCGGAACGAGGATCCAGAGAGGGTCGCGGGTGAGATGAGATGGCGCAAGGGCCTGTTCGCGACGGGAGGGGTGGGAAGGATTCGAATGGACCCCCCAATTAGTAGAAATTGGTGAATGGAGCGCGCGCCGGGGAGGGGTGCGGCTGGCGAAGGAGGAGAGAAGATACGGAGGGCGAATGGGGGCGGAAAAAAGAAAGTAGAGAGCCCAAGAAAAAGGGAAGAGAGGGAGACAAGATAGAATGAAGGACAAGCGTCAAGAGGCGATGACAGCGGCAAAGAATGGCGAAGAGAGAATGGTTGGTTATAATAATAACAACAGCATCAGAGGTCGCGATCAGATGCAGAAGGAATAATAAGAATCGGGACTACCTCGAATGTAGGCAAAGTAGCAGTATGTCACTGACGGAGAGACGCAGGCGATTTCGAAACTTCAGCCCGAATCTGAGGAAAGCTTCCTCGATGCTTATCCAAGAAATTGAGCAGGAAAGGATCGTTATTCGAGCAAGATTCGCAGGGATTGGCTTGAGGGCGAAATTGCGAGGAGAGCAAGACTTAGATTCCCTCGTGACAAGTACCGAGAGCGAGAGAGAAAGAGTAACCATACACCCGGAAAGAGCAGCTTCCCCCCGTCCAGGACTCCAGATCCCAGATGATTATTATTTAATAAATCGCCCTCTTATTATTCGCATGGATGTGCATATTTCGGCTCGACTAACAAATCTACAGTCTGTGGTTTGAACTTAGCTCACCTCTAGGCTAGCATCTGTTCCACAGCCCCTCTCGCGCTGATTCAATCAATCAGCGTGCCTCGTCAGGGTCCTCCCAAGGTCCAGGAAACCATCCACTCCGACAGTTCTCGGCTGACCCCGGTTAGCACAGAAAACATGGGCTGAAACACCGCCGGCCGCCCCGGCCATTCCAGATCGAGCCTTTGAGGCCGAGTGCTGCTGCAGAACCTCAGCGATGATGTGGAGTATCTACACACTATTTGCTCCTCGAATTGTGGCTCGCACATCAAGTCAAATCTCGAGCAACTATATTCATTGTTCTACTATCGTGATGCGATCGCCGATACCCAATACCCAGTCAAGACATGGGGAAGCCATCAAATCATCAACCCTAGAGCAGAGAGCTTTGCAGATATGTAGAGCACCTTCCTTCACACCTCACTTTGATGGCAAAGCAATCACAGGCTCTCAATCGTATTTTTGCCATCAAACTTAGCAGTTTGAGATCAGACCTCCCGAGATCGGCGGTGGCAGTGCCTGTCCAAGGTCCCTGAATTTAACGTTCATTCCATTCCACAGCTCTGGTCCAGAGTCCCACAGCGACAGGAGGGAATACACATCCGGAAGGCTAATGGCATGGTGAACAACCCATTATTACAATCATTATTGAGTTTACGTGGCGTGGGGTTCGGGGCCTAAACTCAATCACTTGCTGGGACATGAGGACAAACCACGTTTGTTATGGCAAACTGCTGTCACCTGCAGAGCAGAACGGGAGAGATTGCTTGCTGATCCTCAGGGCAACTTCAATTCCACGCAGCCCAGCGGTGGCCTTCTTCTCCCGCACTTTCCTTTCCTGACCTCGAAGTGACAGGAAGTTTGAACTCCCCGTCCTCCCCGTTGGGCGGTTTTGCCGAGGAGAAAGGGAGACAAAACTTAAAAATAGCTTCCCACGTTTGCCAACCTTCGACCTTACCGGCTTTACCTTATTTTCAACCCTGCACCCCATCTGCGTGGCTTGAACGGGGCAGCGGGAGTCCAGTGTCCTTCTAGGCGTCGCCTTCATTTTACGGACTGCGACTCTTAATTTCCTTGCTCTCCACCGTTGAGCTGTGGCGCTACTGGTTCTGGTCGTGTTCCCCCAGCAATTCAGTGTCTCCTCAATTTTTGGCGGAACCCCCGCCGACAGGAGCAGGACCAGATCCGACGACTGTTGCCCTAGGTAGCCATGCCTACCGTGTAATGTATGGGTGAATCATCATACATGGAAATGTGGCACGTCAAGCGAATCATATCAACAAGAGAAGAACAGATGGAAGATCGCCCCCTCGGAATCCTTCCCTCGGCTGACGATTGGATGGGCCACATGAGAAGCGAACCGTCAAGTGTGACGAAAGAAAAGAAGCAACGGCACAGGATGGAGGGCAGGATTTCCTCCCCAAATCGGAGACGATTGACCATGGAGGAGCCCGAAAAATGAACCCCGGTTCCAATCATCGGTCGCTGGATCCTGGAGCCGTTGAACAAAAGTTGACAAGTTGACATCCATTTCTCTAGATCATTATTTGCTCCTCTTCTCCGTACTTCGTCCGAACCATAGCCGTCGTGTCGTCATCTCCAGTTCATTCGCTAAAAAACTCCGCTTTCGGCTTCGACTGTGGCCATCAAATATCCATGGGAAGATCCTAATGAAATGTTAATTTTAGTGGCCCGTCGGGTCGGTCCAAGGGCCTTTGCCTCGTGCCTGTGGCGGTGTCAAGGAAGCGTCTAACCGAAAGTTTTCCCACTGACGCGTTTGCTTCTATTTTTCGGTCGAGCCAGTCGGCAGTGTTGGGTGACATTCCTCTTGGGCACGGACAACATCTCTTGGGTGGCTGCTGGGGCCCTTGCCCAACCTTGGGCTTGCTTCTTGCCCCAGCCCTCTCCTTCTCCTGCACGAAAGAGCTAGCCTTCCGTCGACTCGTCTTCCTCTCTCAATAATGTTGAGAAGCTTTGGTTTACCAACTCACTATTCTCCGATAACAGCTCGGAAATGGAGTACTTTTAAAGTGGGCTCTCCCTTCCTCAAGCATCACGGAAAATATCTCCTTAGCCAGTCGTCAACACCGGCAAATCGGTCACAAACAGGAAATATTGGCAGCGCCGCAGCAGCCAGCATGTGCAGGGTTTTCCCGTGCATTGCCTTGCGGGCGCGGCTCGAGTTCATTTCCCCAGAGGCCTCATTTCCCCTTGCCTAGCTTCGACGGGACAAGAGGCCCATCATCGCTTGCATTGGGTTGTTGCAGACTTGACAGGGAACCCCGTCAGGACACGAAGCGAAACAGCATTGACGGCATGCAATCAGGGCTATCCCTGTCAACTTCCTGCATGACCAATGTTAGCCAAAACGCCGGCTCATCCTTGGATTCTCCAATTAGCCCTCTTCTGAGTGGTCGTGCCAACGAGCTAACTCGGATATGCCGTGTTCCCCGCACAAACTGGGCACTGTGGTGCGGCGTGATCAGACAGGATGCGAGGTTATTCCTCCATAGATGGCGCGCATGCTCCCTGTTCAGTGATAATAATAGCTCGTGTTCCCATCATTGTCCAGTGTCCTAGCGCGGATTTCAGTTGCCTTACGACCTATCGGCGAAGAAGGATGAAGGCCTGATTTCAGATCATTCGGACTTGGGAGATTATTATGCTCGAACGATAACCGATGACTTCTATATGACATTTTAGTTGTCCATGAAACCCTCCTCCCTCCACCATCTATTGACTCTCCGTGTTGTATGCAAGAGCAGCTGAACAATCCAGCAAACAACGCCAAGTGTTGGCTGATGACGAGTTGCCAACAAACCAGATAATCAGCTGCCGCACTCAGCTTAACAAGAATCCTTCGGCGCAGGAGGCGCGGACTGAGCGCTTATCTCTCTCATTGGATAAGAAACGTACCTCGCCCCAACACCTGTTCGGCTCTGACCCTCTGGAGAACCTTTCAAAGCCATTGTTGATGGTGACGGATATAGTATAAGATAGAATCCTGGCCCCAGCGCTGCAACATATGATCCTTCTCCGTCTTACAGCGTTCGGAGGTCCGTTCCAAGTTTGAATCCTCACACTTCCCTTCCTCTCCCACAGGTATGACTTGCCTAAGGTAGGACCAACGCCGTGCCGTGTTGCATATATCTCTGTTGTTTCCCCTCAGGGCTGACTTCCCACGTGCGCTCGCTATCAGGGATGCCAACATCTTTCACTACGATTTTCTTATCTTTTCCCATTCTACAGCCCTTCCCACTCAACGTCAATATACCCACCCACCTTCGGGCACAATTGTCATGTCGCAAGTCAGGCAATTTGCTTGACAATACACCGACATCCAACTCTAGATCAGGCCAAGCTGCTAGTCTCCCTTGGGCCTAAGAGACCAGGGCTGATCTTGACCCAAGAGAGATGACCCATATTCGATGCCAATAATTAATTCGGCCTGTTGCCCTTTCAGAGGAGCGATCCGACAACCCCACCCGCGTCTGATCAAGTCATCCTCGGAAACTGTTCCGATCCTAAAACGAATCACTCGCTTAGTCGGATGATGACGGATTCTTCACGGCGCACGCTCACCCCACTTGATCTCGAGGATCCTTTTTTTTTTCTCCTCGTAAACTTGTTCTCGACGAGTTGCGTGCCATGGCTAAATCGTAGCGGTGACCGAAACGAAGGACAGGAGTAGTTAAGTAAACTCGTATATCCCACGTATCGCACCTCGGCTATTTTACGACAGGGCTGTGAGTGTTTCAGACACCTCAGTACAACCCCCCCCCTTCCCTCAGCTTCCCCCCGGGAATCTCATTTCCCGTGCTTGTCATGCGAGATTTGCCCCTGTCTGGCCAACCGGAGTTCATGGCTCGTGACGCTAGAGCGGGAAGGCCCCTCTTCGGAAGCTCGGGTTCTCCTCGCAGTGTAGTGGGCAGTGCACACTACACTGACTTCGGATGACGGCTGAACGGAGATTAGTAGATACCACTCTATACGGCTCACAAGTCGATTGGGGTATCAGTTCCTGTTGCACCATGATTCACAGATGATCCTGCAACATGCTAAATTTGTGATGATTATCAATGGCGCAGGCGGCTGGGGGGCTGGAGTCGAGAGACCTCGACTTCAAACCGTCGACGCTAAAGTCGGGTATGGTTGCCCGTCTGGAAGCTGAGCACGTCCTCTGCGGCACGGCCTTTCTCCGCCCGTCGTGAAAATTCCCGCTTCAAGTTAAGTGGCCACTCTCGAGGACTATCAGCTCTGAGTTGGGCCGATTCCTCTGGAAACAGTACTTGTTGCGAGCATCAAACTGAGAGTCCAGATCCAACTGAATGATGGGGCGTCATCGGAGATCCCCCGTTTCTACTCCGACTAATAATGGTGTGACCGGCGCTTAAGTTTTAACAAAACGTATGCTCTCAGCGAAAGAGGATATTGATTGACCGGCAAAACTCCAGTACAGAGTATGATCATCATCAAGTGAATTAATCGGAAAAGAGAGACTAAATCCAATCCTTCTCACATCGACGCGCCTTTCGCATAATTATTATCCCCTCGGCTCATTCCATTTCGCCATCACAGTATCCACAATCTTTGTCAGCCCCTCCATCTCCTCCTCAGGCAGGAGACTCAAGGCACTCGGGTCGACACTGCATCCAACATACACGGGAACATGCATCCGACGGGCTAGGATCTTGGCTATCCGAGTGGCATATTCTTCCGTTGAATGTGTGGTGTATAACGTCGTAGATATAGTGAAACGGGCCGATGTGCGCTAAACAAGAGTGAAATATAAATATTTAGCCCCGATAAGCAACTGTCAGGTGGGAAAGCATTAGGGAGTTGTCAGCTCACATCTGGCATTGCATAAATGAAACTCCCCATCGGTTTCACACTTCCAGCTGAATCACCGGGCGTTGATGTAGCCAAGAAGACCATCGTGCAGCTATCCAGCACTGTGAGATGGATATGCACTGTGGTGTGTAGAGCCTTGGGGAGCGGGAATGACAACTCCATTGGGCGGGCTGGCTGCGCTGGTGCTGCGGCTCCGGCCATGGTATTATTGCTGTTTTCCCCTTCCGGATCAAATACCAGGGTTATGCGAAGCTGAGTCTATGTGGATGCTGAATCTGAAGCTGTTAACAAAGGCGATGGTAGTTACTTGCTCATGTTGAAGTTGCCCGCGTGCGCGCGGACTTTCCCCGCCAAAAAAAAGAGCGGGTCCCGCACCTCAGATCACTGCACTGCAGTGTTGCTTTACCACCATCTTCAGCTTAACTGTCGCAGCGAGGTCATTGCATTCGATATTCTGATTGATCTAGAACAATGTATCTTTGAAAGCAATCTATTTGGATCCCTGTTTGATCCGGTCTCCTACTCATCATGTCGTCTCCAAGCTCGAAAAGTTCCATCGTGAAGGCTCCGAATTCGCCCCGCGACATAACACCTAGCCAAGATACCGAAGAAACTCGCAGCTGGTCGGGAGACTTTGATCCCCTTGCAGATCCAGCTGAGAGACGGGTTCTCTTTGCAGCATTCGATTCATTCAGGTGGGTAGATGCAACTCATGGCCAAGGTATCTAGATTCTCCGTGGAGAATGGACTATAGACCACACCCTTCCCTGGCTCCTTTAGCATGATATATGTCGTCTGACTTGGACTAATCGATCACAGACAGTATCGAAGGACCGCCCACATGAATACAACCCACCGGCGACGCCAAGCGTTCTGGGCTCTGCCCTCTGCCCATTCCCAAATCCTGTCGGAGCCTCCCTTCTCTCTTATGGACAACTTCAATCGAGTCGACGATGCCATTGATATAAACGCGGATATTGCAGATGCAATTGTGGCGGCGGGGCTCGAGTCTTTTGGTCTCTCTCCGAGCCCGGACCCGGAAGACTCTGATAACAACTGGCATGGGGTTGCGACGTCTTCAGATGTTAACAAGGCGCATTCTACGATCCGACAGTTCTACCGCGACTGGAGTGAAGAGGGTCAGGCTGAGCGGGACGTCTGCTACACCCCTGTCTTGGAAGATCTCCGTAAAGAGTTCTCCGGGAGGCTAGCAACTGGCGAGAATATCAGAGTGCTTGTTCCTGGGGCTGGTCTGGGGAGATTGGTGTTTGAGATATGCCGCGCCGGATTTGGCGCTGAAGGCAATGAAATCTCATATCACCAGTTGCTGGCGAGCAGCTGGATATTGAATCACACACCAGGGCCGAAGAGCTACAGGCTGTTTCCGTTTGCGCTACATTTTTCGAATATTCAGTCAAGGAAGCAGCAATTGCAGCGGTTTTTGATTCCGGATGTTCACCCTGGTGCTACGATGCTAAAGGCTCAAAAAAAGTTAGATATTCCATTTGGTACTATGAGCATGGCTGCCGCCGACTTTGTCGTTCTCTACAGCAACCCCTCCCAGAGGAGTGCCTTCAACGCAGTGGCTACCGTCTTTTTCATCGACACAGCACCAAACCTCATCCGCTACATTGAAGCGATTCGGAACTGCCTCAAGCCGGGTGGACTCTGGATCAACGTTGGCCCGTTGCTGTGGCATTTCGAGGATGGCCACCAGCGCACTCATAGCGGTGCCAGCGACAATGCACCGAACCGGGGCATCGGGGAGCCGGGGAATGTCGAGCTCACCGAAGAAGAAGTCTACCATCTCGTCCAACGCATGGGATTTACTTTCGAGGAGATTCAGCATACAAAGGACCGCCCTGAAGTCGGCTACATCCAGGATCCAAACAGCATGCTACGGTCGCTTTACAGACCAGTGCATTGGATCGCACGAAAGAACCCACAGTAATACATCAACCCAAGTGGCCGCTGTGGGAGCCTCGATGATATCAAATCTCAACATGAATTCATGAACATAAAGCCAAAAATAGGAACGATTCTGCCTTGCGATATGCCGTATGGACTTGTGTCACGGTATGTACAGTACCGATTACGCGATCGGCGATACAGCCTTCAGCCGCAGCCCAACAAAGGAACCCACACAATTCTCTGGTCGACGCAGGGCTTAGCAGCGTGGCTGATTTAGGCATTCTCTTTGGCGACAGTTGCTGGTTCCATGGAACGCACTGACTTCTGGCCAGGGACAACAAGAATAGAATATTCGGTTTCAGATGTGGCTGGGAAAATTACTATGTTGGTATTTACTTTAGAAGTTGTACCACATGGTTTCAAGGGCTCATATTGCTCTTCTGGATGGTGTTTTCTCGCTTACTATTCAGCCATTTTCTCTGCTTCAGGTCACAGGAGCACAAAAGTTCCAAATGTAATAATGTCCCAATGGAGAAATTCTGTGAACATGAGGCTCCGACTCACTCGACTCTCCGAGCCTCTCGGGCTCATGTCTCGATGTTTGATGAGCTCCCCCTCAAGTCGATCTCTTGCATGGTCCCACGGGGCACGGCACCGCCTTCTGGTAGCCATGCGTGCCCACTGTCCAACAGTGCAAGATCTAGTATCGTCATATACGATACAATACAATACAGTGCCCAGCCCTTCAATGCGTTGGACTCGACGGCGTACTTTGTAGACATCAAGGAATCAAGAAAGTCAATTCTCATCGTCAAGAGGGACAAATTACTTGAGAAATTGCTTCAGTATTTGGTCATCAATGGGGAGAGAGTTGATGGAAGTCAATTAATTGTGCTGTTACAGCTGGGATAGTAATCTCCAAATGGCACCTGTTAGCTCGTATCTGACAGGAACATGAATTTAAGTTGTTAAATTCCTTTCCCTTTTCTCTCTCTTTCATCTTCAGGTTTGTCTGGGAAAAGCTCATTAATTGAATCTTTTTCGTTTCTGCACTTTGTCTGGCATTATTAATCGGTGGTACTTTCCCCGATTGTTTGCACTGCGAGTTTCCTGAGTCGATCCGCCTACCGAACACTGCCTGTCAGCCTCAAGGCATTTCGTCCAGTACGGAGCACTCCATTCTTCGTCCTCAATCCCTTCTCTCTTCTCTCCTCTTCCCCGATTCCCTACCTCTCCACTTCTGTCGTTTCTGTTACATGTTTCCTTGGCCTCCCCCCGCGGCTGCCTGAACCACAAAGCGCTGCATTGCTACAATAATAATACCCTCCACCAAGCTCTTTCTCCGACTTACTTGAATCTCTGACAGGCACTGCCTCCTTCCATACGAGTTCCACATCCACTAGTCCTGTCGCTCTTTTCTCCTCCCTCTCGCCCGCCTCCTTGCCCTCTTTATCTCCCTCCCCTCCCCCTCCTTTGTTCGACTCTTCCTGGCTTTCGCCATTCATATGGACCTGATGAGCTCACGGTTGAACTTGAAATCGTTCACCTGGAAGCGAAACAAGCAACATACCAGCGTCTCCTCAGTAGCTCCTGCCCCTCCTGCCCAGCCTGTTGCCAATCAATCGACACGAACGCTTGTTTCCTCGCCGACTCTTACCCAGGCTTCGAATCCCGCTCCCGCCCCCTCCGCCTCACTCTCGACGACCTCCGCCAGCTCCCCTCCATCCGTCGCTGAAAATTCATCCAATACCAGCCTCCCAATGAATAACCAAAACCCGATGGGCCAACCGCCCGGCTACACCTACAACAACGTGGCCGGCCGGCCCACCAGCCCCATGCCTCCTGGCGGCCAACAGCAGATGCCGCACCCGCTCAACACCAACCTGCCCTATGCGGGGCAGCAACAATCTTTGGGCGCACCACCTGTTTATGGCATGCAACAACCGAATTTGGGCCAGCGGCTGCCCTCGTCGCAAGCTCCATACGGAGTTGCTACACGCGCTGAAGTTGACGGAGGTGGGCGAAGTAAGGCTTCGCTGATTGTTGGCATTGATTTCGGTACAACATTCTCTGGTGTCGCTTTCGCTTTCGCGACGAACAACGAGGCGCGGGAGGATATCATCACAGAATGGCCTGGAGCTGGAACTCATACAAAGCAAAAGGTGGGTCTCTTCTACCCCCACTTCCAACGGATCAGTGGCGAGGGCCACGGGAGAAGATCATGTGGAAAACCCAACAACAACATCAACAGCAACCACTTTTTACTGTACAAAATTGCTAACTGCTTGGTTATTCCTGCCCCTAGATCCCAACTGTTTTGTATTATGACCAATACCAGGAAGTGGTCGGATGGGGTCCCGACATCGCGAACGCACTGGCTCCCACCGGTTATCCCAAGCAAGGGGTCCAAAAGGTCGAATGGTTCAAGCTTCAGTTGATGCTTTCGGGTAACACGTATATCGATCCTATCAACTTGCCTCCCCTTCCCCCAGGAAAGTCGGAAATTGATGTGGCGGCCGACTATCTTTTCAAGTTACGCCAGGCGATGCGTGCCCAATTACAAAAGACCCTTGGCGAGGTCTTTACAAGAGAAGAACGTAACATCAAATACTACCTCACGGTGCCTGCGATCTGGAATGATGCGGGGAAAGCGGCGACGCGAGCGGCGGCTCTGCAAGCTGGGTTCTTGCGAGACGAGAACGATAACCGACTGACTCTAATCTCGGAGCCCGAGGCCGCTGCGCTTTTCTGCGCGAAAACCGGCTTGCTAAATCTCAAAGTCGGTGATGCGATTCTGATCGTCGACTGCGGCGGAGGTACCGTAGATTTGATCGCATATGAGGTTGAGGAGGAACAGCCGTTCAGTGTAGCCGAGTGTACCGCCGGATCTGGTGACTCTTGCGGCTCGACAGCTCTCAATCGCAACTTCAGTAATATCCTTCGTGCCAAGATCCGAAAAATGAAGCTGCCTGATGGGTCTCGGACAGCTGGCAAGGTGTACGCAAAGTGTATCATGGACTTTGAGAACCGAATCAAGGCAGATTTCCGAAACAACGGCCAGAAATGGGCGGTGGATGTCGGTATCGAAGCGGACTTCCCCGATGCTGGAATCGAGGAGGGATATATGACCTTCACCAATGAGGAGATTCTTCAGTGTTTCGAACCAGTTGTCAACCGAATTCTCGAGCTGGTGCGTAACCAGATCATCGCTATTCAAGCACAGAACCGAAACTTGCAGGTATGTTCCGAACGATAGATCACATCTTACTTTGAAGCCTAACCAAGCTGCAGAACGTGCTCGTAGTCGGTGGGTTCGGTGCGTCGGAGTATCTGTTCCAACAAATCAAGCTGCACGTACCGCCACAATACCAATCTAAAGTTGTCCGACCGATGGACTCCGTCGCTGCGATTGTCAAGGGTGCCGTGACAGCAGGCATCACGGAGCGAGTGATCACCCATCGGGTTGCGCGTCGGCACTACCTGATGGCCACGCTCCAGCCCTTCAAGGAGGGCTACCATCCTGAACAGTACCGTGTTCCCAGTCTTGACGGTCGGGACCGATGCAAGTACACCCGACAAATATTTGTGCAGAAGGGCGAGCGAGTCAAGATTGGCGAACCGGTCAAGGTTAGCTTCTTCCGCCAAGTCGCACCGGGGGCTACCCTCATGTACGAGGATATCCTGTACGCCTGTGACGAGGACGTGTGCCCTGAATATACCAAGGATCCACGTATGTCTGCCGTTACCTACGTCCATATTGCATGACTCTAACCGCATCTTCTCTCCGCAGGTATCAAGGAAGTCGTTACCCTGACATCAGACTTATCGCGCAAAAACCTCGAGACCGACTTCGAGCGCATGGACACACCTCAGGGAACATTTTACCGTGTATATTTCGATATCTACCTTACGCTAGACGGGAGTGAGTTCAGCGCCGAATTGGTCTGCCAAGGTGAAGTGATGGGACGCTGCAGGGCAAAGTTCAGATAAGGCCATTCCAGCTTTTTGACAAGAGACAAATGAAGTTTCACGACAAACAAAAAAAAGAAAAGCAAAATGTCAAGAAGCTCCTGTGGTAGGCTTCCCTCCTCTCCCTCGCTCTCTATCGAGAGAGAGACGGTGGCAAAAAAGAAAACAAGATCGGTGAAGAAGAAGCCAACGAAGAATGAGGCGGCGTTCCCATATTCCATCATCAATCATCATTAAACGAACGATTTGATTTCAGATCAGCAATCCTGCACTGGAAAGGCGTTCTTGTTTCCGTTTCCTTTCTCTCAACTGAACCCAAACCCAGCTCCTCAAGGCTTCGACAATTTACAGTTTTTGAGGTCATTTTCTTTTCTTTTTCTTTTCGTCTTCAGCTCCCCCTTTTGGCTTGCGAGTTTTTCTTTTTTTATATCTCCTCATTCCATGTCGAGTTTCTTCAGCCAAGCCAGCACTCGTCCTTCCCGTCTTCTCGTGGGGGTTGATTGAGTGTTTCTCTCTAGATCCCTATCCCCACTGCGATATCTCTATTGATCTACCTTTATCGATCTATTTGCTGTCTGTTGATTGTGATTGTGATTGTGATTGTGATTGTGATTGTTGTTCTGGATACCTTTGTCTATTTGGCTCGACCTTATTCGCCTACTTATCACTTATACATACCATACATAGTTGCGACCATCGACTTATGATATCTCTCCTTTTATCTGCGTATGTGTCTTTATCGTAATCGATCCGCTGCGTGCGTTAAGCGCTTCAAGGTAGCTCTCGCATCACTCCGATCCACCGTGGTGGGCACCGTAGTACAATGTGGGTACGTAGATTGCAGTTGCGAGGCTTATGTTATGTTATCTCATGATGTACAGTAGTAGCGACATAAATATAGAGTGGAGGTGTAAATATACCTAGGTGAGTTCGGGACACACAATCTGGAAAGGAGTTGGTCCCGTACTCCGTACTTACGGAGTCAATTTCCGAGTTACTCATTTATCCGCAAATCTCGTGCATGGCGATCCATTCCCTTTTCACAATCTACTGGTACAGGGATTTGGATTATTACAATAACGCCGATGCCTACTTGGCAGGTTTCTCCTGGAGATCTTCTTCACGTCTGGGTGAGTCAGCTTAGCTCAGCCAAGCCTTGTGAAGGGGGCCCCAGGGAATCATCGAGGCACATAGGGCACAGAGGATGTAACGTCTACGCAGGGTCACCGTTTCCATTGTTACTGATGTCAGAAATGACTCAGGAGCCCACCTCGCCTTGTCGGGGCGCGACCCTCGGGCGGCGAAATCTGTGTAGAGACGTCGTCATTTAGGCGGTTGAGAGAGTGATAGTCAGGGGCGCCGCCGGGCAAGAGAAGGCGAAGGGCGACGCCAAACGCTGACGAGATGGGCTCTCGTAATGATCACCTGAGAGCAGTATCCATAGCGACACAGATCGCTAGTAAGAGACCTGATCAAAGACAGGACAGGTTTCAGGGTGAAGGCAACGGGGGAGAGGTGGAGAGCCGTCCATATAAACAAGGACAAGGACAGGGGTTCGGCGACAAACAGCGACCATGAGTCCGAAGCCTCCGAACTGTCCACTTTCTCCATTTAAACTGACAGCTCTCAAGAAGAGACACTGGTGTCCTGAATGAGCATGGGCAAATGCAAGCGCGGGAGAGAAGAAGGAATGACAGCTTTCTGCAGCGTGCTGGGGGCTTCTGAGTGGCTGGCATCTATAGTCTAAACCCAGAGCCTTGTTTTGCCTTTTCTTTTCTTTTTTCAGCTCCTCTTTTTTTTTTTTTTTTTCTCTCTCTGTGTGCCCTTTTCCTTTGATCGAGTTCGTGCGCTCGGTTCCTCCCCTCGCTACGGAGAGAGGTACCTGGCCCTTGGGTCGCTTGTTGCTTTTTCCTTGGGGCGTGATGTGGCGAGGAACTATGGCCATGGCTTGGGACGATCTCGTCACCTTAAATTAATCCTTTTGGTCCTCTCGGAAAAAGACTTCAACCTGGTCGTCGGGTTCGCCCCGGAGCCTCTGACGTAGCCGTTATTCATGCTGTGGATATTCTTGAAACTAGCTTGCGGTCAGTCAGTATTGAGGAGGCAAGCAGGCAGGCAGGCAAGAGGCAGACTGCGGGAATTCCACATGGCTCCGTCCATTTCTGCAGTGCAGCACGATCCCTCGAATTGAGTCTCCCTCTGCCATGAGCATAGCCACAGTCTCCCATGTTGAGTGTTGAGCACCCGACCGTCGTGCAAGAGTCCCATAGGCTCAAATCCAAAATGCGGAGAACCATCCTTGCAATTGCATCACATCGCATCAGCTCGACAGGCACGTCCGTGCACCGCAAGATCCCTGCTCGGTTCCTCAACCTCTGATTGGATTCAAAGTCCGGGCGGAGGACGACAGTGTGGTGCTTGCCCTCTTGTCTCAAGCGACTAGGCACCACCCAAGACGAGCTAACCCCAACTCTAGCAAGAGGCCGTGTGTCTGCCAGTGCTCTGGAGTAGTGCCGTTTGGCTGCAGAGCCGTAAATCCCCCTGCCCTACTCGATCACTTCGAGCTAAGGGCCGTCTTCCGTGCGCACTGAGGGGCTGCATTAGTTATATCGCGGGGTTGTGTTGTCCATCGTTTGACCTGGACCCATGTACTTGTTACTTGATTACTCCCAGGTATTGACTCGCCCTTACCAATGGGAGTCCCCGACGGAAGGGGCCCTTCCTGTGCCCGTGACCATGAGCCTGACAGGCTAGCAGGCCAAAAGCAATGTGACAAATGTCATATTCGGGCAAATAATTCCTCGGAGGATTTGTGTCTCTTCTAGACTGGTACGACGGTGAGAAATGGTAAAGGGGATAAAAGGGCTGCAACGAATCAGAGGTCAATAAAAAGGACCCGAAAAGTGTCGAGTATGGAGACAAAACAAGGAAAGCTCCTGAACAAAGATAAAGAAATGTGTTGGAAAAAAGAAAAAAGGAGCTAAATGCGATTGACTCGATGACACGGGAAACATCAGGCCGGAAAAGTCTAGAAAGGTAGAAGCTCAGAATGCAAGGTGAACGCAAAAGGGCCGAGTCAAACGGCAAACAAGGGACACGAAAAAAAAAAAAAAAAGTTAGAAAAAGAAATATACCAAAAAATGCCGATAAACCTATCTGTTCCCTCTGACACCGCCAGATTGGAAGCTAAAACAATCGGACAAGTTTGAATGGAACCTGGACGGGCTGTTCTGGTCAGTAGTTACTCGAATCTATTGATTTGCGGCAAGCGCGCTTTCCGCGATCTGGGGCGGTTGCAGCGCAAAACCCCAGATGGACGGTGGGCCATGGGTCCCTGGTTGGCATTTCCGTCTGTTGAACAAAGGCGGGCATGGGTCTGAGAGAAAATCCCGAAGTCTAGACCGGTTAGGGATCGGTTTTCCCGCTTCGTCAATTTCTCTGTTTCTGTGAGTCAAGTTTGCATGTAAATCCTCGGCATAATAGGCTCCATCGAACACTGTCGGCTAGGTCCACGATCCATTGATTTGCCCGCTAATTCACTCGTAGCGTTGCATCAGCTGTTTTTGGATTAGCCATTGAGGAGTAACTTGGCTGTGCACAGCAATCGATTCAAAGGCCTCGAATGCAAGGACACCTGATAGTACGTCACAGTTGACTCCAGACTGTGTCTGAGAGCTAGTCCTTCGTGATAGTGTCAGCAGCGCCGAGAATCTTACCGACCACTTGTCGAGTCTGGAATAATCAGGCATACCCACAGGGCACCCGAAAGCTGATGTACTATGGGGCTATGGATGTATGTCTCTCCTCGATTGGGGAGGGGGGGGGGGGGGGGGGTTAAAAGGGGGTACGTATCAAGGCTCGACAGCCTGTTTGGCAGCCGCCTGACAACGGGTTTTATTACTTTTGAGGCTGGTGACCACCGACGCCCGAGTTGGGGTTGGCCTAGTTGGCCCACGCAGCACCCCACGCGCTGGCTGCTCCAAAGAGCTCGCCTGTTGCACAACGGTAAGACGATGTATGATCTTCCGCAAATCTCAATATACGGAGGAGCACTCAGGTGTCATGAAACGGCGCCTCCAACTTGCGGTGCTATTTCTGTATTTTTCTCGAAATCTGACCCCGTCTTCGTTTCTTCTATTCAATTAATTCCTTGATAGCGTCCTGTTGCTTTTTTGCCCTTTGACCTGGGGGCGATCGATATGAAAGAAAAAGAAAAGAAAAGAAAGGAAGTCGAATACCGCAGGAACGGAACCTCAGGAACCTGTTAGACAGAAAAACTCAATAAAAATACGCTCCCTGGGCTTTGTGGTTCAGCTCACGAGGTCTGTCTTGAATCGCGGCGCACGGACGATTATGCGTGAGCTCGCCTGACGATTTTCGAATACTAGATTCTCAGAGCCTGTCGTTGGCTGCTGCCTTTTCCCCATAAATTGCACTAGATCGGGTTAGCCTTGTACATCCTTTATTGCGACCCATAGCACGGTTGCAGCGGTAGTGACGACTTAGCTACATAGTAGCCTTGCGGATCGAGAGCCTGAGTCTGAACCAGCGGCACTCCTTGGGGTTTTTCGTCCACTCAGCATCCCCAACCTGGCGGATCCTGCACCCCCCTCCTTCCATTGACCGAAAGCCCTGGTGGAGCTTCTCGATTGACCTGAAAAAAAAAGCTGAGAAACTCTGCTCGATCATGTGGATGCTGTCAGGTCCATTTTCTTTTTTGGGGCGGCGAATTGCGGCTTTTGCGGGGAAAAGTAAAACGTATCAGAGTTCAACCAAACACCCTGAATCCGGAATTCTGAGGTCCAAATTGAAGCTAATCGTATGACCCAGATGATGATCTTTGCCTAAGGCTGGCTGTACAAATATAATTGGAGCCATTGCCCTCATCGAGAGAGAGAAAGTTTCGCCATGTTGAACAGTTTCTTTTCGCCGTCTGGTCAGGTCCGTGTTGTGGAGTTTCGAGTGCGTGAGAGACCTTGAAAGTTTCTTGGAGACCAGGTTCCTTTTCCTTTCTTTTTCTTTTCTCAGCCTTTTGCCTTTTCTCTTCTTTTCTCATATCTTCCGTCAAAAGGAAATGAAGACCTTGACATGGATTGGGGCTGCAATCCTGTTGCTTACCTTTATCGCCCTCAAGATCCGAAAAGACCTACTACCATCATGGCTTGCGGCCACAAAACGTCTGGCACAGCATGCCGGCTGCAATGACCTTAAGAGGATGGCCCCGTATCCGGCCCAGCCCATCAAGGGCAGGGAGAGGTACCGGGTCATGATGGACATCAAGAAGCTGGATGTGGAAAATTGGCTCACGCTCGACAAGAACTACATGGACGAGCATCTGGTCCGTTGTCAATTGCTTGCCCACGAAAAGCACAAGGTCCTCCAGTGCCTCCCAGAGTCGTACGATGCTTGTCTGGAGGCATTGGAAGAGGTGGTCGAGTTCCTGACCCAGCGTTTTGCAAACATGTTCGAAATGAAGAAGTCTGGCGAGAAGACAATAGTCTACAACAAGATGACCAACGAAACTTTTGTCTTCGGTGGAGAAAAGAGCGAACAAATGGATCCCCTCGAAATCGCTGTGAGGTTGACAATGGAGGACCTGAGCGTTCTGATGAAGAATGAGGACGGAGAATATTATCTGTTAGTCCAGGCAACAATCATGCCACAAAGATATGAGAAATATCTGACTAACTTTTTGCCATGTAGTGCCGCAAGTGCGAGCCTTTTCCCTGTCGGTTGGACGGTAGAGGAACGAATTGGGTGGACGATTTCTCAACTGCACAACCCAGTGCCTTTATGGCACCAACAGGTGGCCAATTCTGTTAGCAAGTAAGTTAATCGTTGATTTGTATTTCTATAGGGAGGTGGAAACTAACATCTACTGAACCAAGGTTCCTATGCCGTCTCACACCGAATTCGCCCATGGAACGGTCCAACTATTTCGTCGAAGTGAAACGACCTGACGAGAACTTGTTCGACATTCTGTACCGGCCTACTACTTTGTCTGAGGATAATCCAGATCCGTCGCCACGAGACATCGTCGTTCGTCGTGAGCGACAGACATTCCGCAGGCTTCCCCGAACGGGTGCGATTGTGTTCGGCGTCAAGACATTCCTAACAACACTAGAGGAGCTCCCGATGCAGGAGCTGGAAAACTTAGCTCGAGAGGTCAAGAGTTGGCCCGAGCACGTTGGCGAGTACAAGGGGAGAGAGATCTGGGGAGCAAAGGCTCTTGATTTCTGCGAGAAGAAGAAACAGCAGCAGGCAATAGAAGCTGAGAAGATGGAAGTTTGACGGATCCAAATTGCAGTGGCGGTGAATCGTGGGAGGAGTGCAGCAGTTGAGGAAGGAAGGTCTGAGAGCTGTGCCCAATTCGCGCTGGGGAGGCTTTCTGTAGCATATTTCATGGTCGTTGCATTTTCTGTGGGTTGCTTTTCTTTCGTTTGGGAACTGCAAAAACTGGGTGGGTGGCTATCTGATTTCAAAAGCATTCGAACTGCGTGCATCAGTCTGATTCTTTACTCTGTCTTCTTTCTATGTCTTGTTCCTTAGTTCTGTTGTTCCATCATTATTGGCTAGGTTGGCGATTGCATACAGCTACGGAGAATTGAAGGCTGTCTGAGGAAATGCTTGGAGTGGATGGCATGAATGGATTGGTTTTAACAACCGCCAGACGGAGCTTCTACCACAAACAGTATTAACAAAGTTTTGACTGTGCTTAGAGAGTAGCTCAATATATACATAGTGAAGTCTTAATGGCCAAATCAAGGAGTATATGAATAAATTTGAAGTGTATCGGGCGTGAAATAGAAAACAACAATACAAAAGAGAGCAAACGTCTCGCAGTATGATCTATGCTCCTTCGGGTCAAGGGTGGGTGATTAATCTAGATGAAGTGTATATAGGCTGTATGCAAGTCTTCTAGATCTTCGCCCGAGGTGGCTCTTCTTGTTTCAGCCTTACGACACCCTGTTAATTTTGATGTCAGCCGGATAGTCCCTTCCGAAGAGCACACAACATGGGTCTCCATCCATGCAATCCGGTAGAGGGGTAGTAGAGAGAAGAAAACATACCTCTTGCGTGCAGGTGGCAATTAACGTCCCATCTTTTGCCCAGATCTTCTGCAGTACGAGTCCCCTGCCCTCACCAGCCCATGGGCTCTCCATCTCCGTCAACATCCATTCGTCTGCGCTGAACTTCCAAGGATTGTGAAAATAGATGGAGTGGTCAAGGCTGACCATCATTCCGATGTCCTTGTGTTCCGGTTTATTTTTCTCAACTTTCAGTTTAGTCAAAGCTCCCTCCAGCCGGCGTTGCAGCTCGGCCGACTCTTCCTCTTTCAACTCACTCAAAGATCGGGCAATATCCTCATCATCGAGATCTGATGGGTTCTTCAAAGCTTTCAGAGCCATCTTCAGCTCCGCGGCTGATGAGAACCTGGGAATATCATGTACTCGCGCGACAGTCCCAATGAAAAAGCTATCTGTGATGTATGCGAGGGCCGAAAGGTGAGCGTGCTGGGCTCCAGCTCCCGAGATTTTTCCTCGACACCGCACCCAACGCCGGACTTTCTTTTCCTCTGGAGTAGCGCCGCCTAGTATTGTCAGAAGCCAAATTTGTAGAGATGTGTTTGCATGAAGGTCGCAACTCACGATTCACAATCCCAGCTCTAGCCGACTCAAATGGTCCACCACGGTTCTCATCAAAGCTCTTCGAGCCGTTCCCAGGCGCTGTCGGTAGAGGAACCGACGGCATAGTAGAGGCATGTTGGAGCTGCTTCTTCCCACCACTGTTGGCCTTGTTGAAACTCAGCGTCGTTGTAAAGATAGGGCGACCTCGTTGCCGTGCCTGCACGGTCCGTGTGATGTAGCTTCTACCGTCGCGAACTCGTTCAACATGATAAACGATGGGGATTTCGGAATCACCGGCAAGGACAAAGTAACAGTGCATACTGTGCACCGCGAAGTCGGCAGGGACGGTTCGCATCGCCGCGGCGAGGCACTGGGCGATTGCTGCGCCGCCATAAATTCCGCGGGCTCCTGGGGGATGCCAAAGGGGACGAGTATTCGTGAAAACGTCCTATAGTCCATCGTAGATCTCATGGTTAGAAACAGTAAGCAAAGGGGTAAAATGGAGCTAAGGAAAGAACGAACAGGTCCGATGTCATCCACCGGTGTCAGCTCCAGGACATTTTCGATTGGGGCCTTGGAGGAATCGAGCTGCGGAGGTTCGAACAGTGTCACGCGCTTTGACATTCTGGATTGTGAGGCCTTGGAAGCTTAACGCAAGTTTGGGGGAATCATTAAGGAAGGGCTATCTAAGTAGATGAAACTTGAAAGAATTAAGATTTGGGTCTCTTCAAACGACAACCGACGAGGCCTTCACGCGCGCAACTGACTCCACGGCTGACCCATTGCGGTAATAGCCGAGGTGGTTTCTGTGCCGAGTTAACTTGAATAATCCAGAATTCAATCGTTTCAACCGAACACAAATGTCCTACTACCATATAAGAAAGCTATAGAAAAACAAAGAAGTAATGGCGATTAAGGCATAATAATACTTATAATATGCTAGACTTGCTAGAAATGCATGGTGCCCTTAGAGACCGCAGTATCCCAAACCACAGCGCGCCTTACATGTGAAAAAAGAACGAACACGCCGGCAAAACCCGTGCCCCTGTGCTGTATGATATTTATTCCAGACCATATACTCCGGGGTATGTAGAAATATTGCGATGGTATCCTAAGCCTAGTCGTCGGTTGATCGTTGGGTGGGTTCTCAGAATCTACCATAATCCTTCGGCCCCCACAGATGCCACGCCCTCGATTGATATAGTGCAGATCATTCCAACGCCTTCATTGTAGATGCTTTCGTAAATTCGTGAAAATCGCTGTCGCTTAAATATAATATCCGTCGTCATGTCTCGGTGGAGGGAACGAACTTAGACGACCGGGATGGTTGACTCGGAAGGTCTTCTGCGCCGCTTTGGGGGTCAACGACTTTCTGGAAGAGTTCTGGTCTAGGAGACGCTGTAGCTGCTGTCGTTGCATCTCTTCATCTGTCAATAAGATGGTTCCACGGTTCGAGTTCATGGCGATCGATGCGTTGACGTCGCGCGAGTAGAGCCAGAGTGCTCCCAATGCATACAAGAACGCAAACGCGCCGGAGAAGCTCAGACTCAGGATCTCGAGAAGACCCATAGGCATCAAATCCCGGCAGAGAATGTTGAGAAGAACGTTGAACAAGGCGAACAGGTTAGATATTAAACCGGGACTAGGTCGGATTAGCTGACGAAACGATGGTAGGGCATGGTGGAATGGGCATACACGAGTAATGAATGAATCAGGAACGTTCGCTCATCATAGTGAAACAGGACCAAAAAGAGCGAGGATGAGTATGCGATTCCGATCAAGACGGAGGAGACAATGACGGTGGCTGTCTTGTTGACGTTGGTGGGTTTCTCCTTGTCTCCGAAAGCGAGGGGGAGCACCAGGAACCTTACAAAACAGAGTCAATATACACAGCTAATCCAGTATACACAGCTAATCCAGGGCGCGCCTAGCAGAGGACGTACCCGATGAGGGCCAGATGCGACGACACTGAAGCAAGAAACCTAGCTGAGCTTCGCACTGTCTGGCCGCTGGTGAATGGTTGCGCTGGTGATCCAATTTCGTGATATTGAGAAGTTCTCGACATGATATGATAGCTGGCCCATGAAAGGATCACCTATCCTTAAATAATGGTTGTGGGACAGAGAATCCGGCTCCTACGTCTTTGTGGCTTAACCGTTTGTTGGGCTTGAGATAATTTGTAGCAAGAGATGAAGATGGCACGAGACAAGGAGGAGCTGAGATGCGCGACCACAGGCTAAGCGAGTGAACTGAGTGGCGCTAGATGATATTAAGTCAACAGTCTAAGGCATTAGTGATGTGGTGATTATAGCCGAAATGAAGCGACGGATAAAAACGAGAGGTGAGAGGGTTGAGAGCAAAAAGCTCAGGGATGCGCGGTCGAAAGGATTGAGAGAGATGTTGAAAGAAAGAGGATGTTCGGATCTTCTTCAGAAAGGGACGACCAGCCACATCGGTGGGACTCTGCAGGTTGTCTGGACTCTAGAAGCAACAACGAGGTGTCGATCCAGTCAGCAGATGACTCTCTCTCCAGGCCTTTACCTGACTGGCTAGCACTCATGCAGTGATGTTCAGCTGGGTAACATGGAAGCACTCTCAGCCTCTAGTTGGCCTCTAATCCCTGCCACTCTGGCAACTTCAAAGTTGTAGCACCTTGGGGTTCCGAGTCGCATATTGATTGTCAACCCTTGAAAAGTTGCCGGATGCGCATCAACCGCGATGCACGAGGTTCAGTTCAAGGGAGACTCAGCCACAACCTTGTCTGTTCAATAAGCGGCTCGATCACTATCTTGGAGTCGACGCACGATATACGGTGCTTCGAGAGTAATTCTATTTATAAATAAACATGGAGAGGCTGCTACGATCCTTCTGTCATCACAACCAACCAAGTTTATTAATATTATGGATCTTGCTTCGAAAAAAACATTGAATGCCAAGCTATGGGACACTACTGGTCGCAAAGAGCGCATCGATGGTCTCGTCCAAATATTTTATTCCTAAATAAAGAAAATGGTCGTCAAGACTTTTCGGCTGAAAAATCTACTAGAAACAATGTATAAAGCAAATCTAGTGCGCAATTATAATACACCAAAACATTCACTCCACGGGCTCCCATCTATTTAGAGGGGGCAATCTCAACACCGCCAGTGGCACCGAGCATACGCTTGATGTCACCGTAGATGGCGAACTGACCGGCAGTGATGGTACCAATCTAATTAATGATGTTAGCATGCTGTGTTTTATGGAGAATGCAAATGCGCCAGGTCATCCTGGACTTCTAACTTACCATGAAGAGACGAGCACCGATACCAGTGAAGGAGCCCTTAAGACCAAGCTCCTTGGCGATCTTGATCAGACGGGAGGTGGTGCTCTCACCAGGGAGCCCCTGGGTTTTGTTGATCTTGCTCAGCATGGTGTCAGCGGGCTGGGAGACGATAGCAGCGGCGAAACCAGCAAGGAGACCAGAGCCAAGGTTGACACCAGTCTTAGCACCGTCGGAGAGAGTGTTCTTGTCAAGGACGTCGTAGATGGCCTCGGAGAACTTCTCGAAAGCAACGAACTTGGCCATGGTGTAGGGGACCCTGCGGGTAGGTTAGACCAGCTTAATTGATTTTGTGGAATGGTCCTTGGTGGATACTTACTGCTTGAAAAGAATGGGACCGAAACCAGAGTAGAAGGCACCGACACCCTCATTCTTGAGGATCTTACCGAAACCACTCAAGAGGCCGCTAGCGAATTCAGGCTGGGAGACGAGACGGATACGGGTAGCTTCGAGAGGGCAGAGGGCAATATCGGCAAAGAATTCGGCGGTAGCGGAAGAGGCGAGGTAGATGGCAGTTCTGTTGTTGGAAGCAGTCTCGAGACCGAGCTGGTTGATCCACTGCTGCTTGAAGAACTCATAACCGCCGAACTTGAAAGCACCTTGGAGGAAGTAACCAGCAGCGGTAGGGCCGAAACCAGTAAGGAGAGCGCCAGCACCCTCGTTGGCAATGACCTGGCGGAAACCACCGATCATACCACGGTTGTATGTGGCGGGGTCAAGCTGGATTCTGGTCTTGACGCTACACGAAGGCAGTCGCATGTTAGCCATTTTGAGTTGCCATGAGGGAAGGTCCGGAGCTCGCGGCAAAAGCGCGCGGTTGACTAATATATTGCGAAACCCCTCAAGAAAGATAGTTTACACTTACACATCGACGGGGGTAAGAGCACCGTGGGTGACGGAGCAGCAGACAGCACCAGCGAAGGCGAATCTGGAGTAGAGCTGGAGCCCAGAGAGCTGGGGAGCAGCAGGTGTAGCCGGAGCTTCCACCTTGGGAGCAACAGGAGCGCTGGTGGACATTATGATGGAATCTGTGCGAGATAATGTGTCTTTCACACGGGAGGAAAGGATGAAGAAAAGAAATAGAAGAGAGATGGAGGAAGAGAGGAGAGTGGGGACAGAAGAGCCAGAGGCAATGGGAGGGCCTTGTAGTCTTGGATGGGAAGAAATTGAAGCGGAAACACTCAAGGGAGGAGGATTTGAAAGGGATGGCAGAGTCTTGGCTGGCACTAACGGCACCGAACCCGAAAACTTTTCGCGTCCAATGCGGGAGTTGCTCGGGCTCACGCCTTGCCACCGCTAAACTCCGATCGTCCGGTCAACCTGGAAACTCGAGGCTGTCAGGAACACGGTTATGCTGCTCAAAGACTTCATAGCGGATGCTACATCATCGTCATAGCTGGCACCAGATTCGTTTGAGCATGAACTAAGCCATTTGCGCAACTCCTGTAGGCTTCATATAACGGAGATTGGGAACACGGAATGAAACCGGAAAATTGTCCGTTTACCTGGTACCCTTGAACTGCTCTCCAGCGCCTCTTGTCAATCAGATTTTGAGACTCCATTCCTGACCATTCTCGAAAATCGGTACTTGGCACGTCATCTCGAGCGCGCTTCCCATCATTATGCCTCAGGCATCAATGACCGGAGCATTACTGAAATCATTCTGATAGGCGCACGGATCTCCATTAGATCTGAGATCTATAAATGGAGGTAAATGATATACTTGTCACAATTTTGGGGGAGTTTTTTTCTAAGTATGCAGTGTTTACCAAGCTCTGCATATAGGCGACTTTGTCTTAATAAATCTCCGCTATAAGACCTTAGCTGACAAACGATGTGCCCCCTGGCGCCAGCCGAAGAAGTTATTAAGGCACTAAACTAATAGCGAAGTCGCTATTGACAGAATATCCCATGGTATTCCACTTGATAAGGTAAAGAATGGTTCCCTAATTCCGTTCATGCTTTCTTTACAGTTAGATTATGACATGTATTGCATGCAGAACACGTTATTTCCATTCATCTAAATAGGTTACCCATTAAACCTGGCCACTTCTTTGTTTATGAAACCGCCTATCACAAAGTTTGCAATGCTTCTCTTGTATACCGCTAGTTCTGTTTGCCATTCTCTCTATGTTAACTCGCCTACTATGCAATCACGGAAGAAGGGAAGGCAACCGCGGAAATCCTACCAAGCACCGCTCTGAGCAGACGATGGAGAGATCCTACATCAGTTCCCACCATGGCAGCCCGACCTTCAGACAACACGTTGATGTTTCAAGCCTTCGAACGGCATGCCCCTGCCGACCAAGCTCATTGGCGCTCCCTCCGGCGAGCGGTACCTATTAATAAAGGCTATGGGCATTGACAGCATCTGGATACCTCCAGGATGTAAAGGAGCTAATCCGTCCGGCAATGGATATAATATATACGATCTATAGGACTTAGGAGAGTTTGACCAGAAAGGTTCCCCGTCAACAAAATGGGGAACTAAGGACGAGCTGCTAGGCTTTACTTCTCGCGCAGAGGATTTTTGGGATTAGGATATATTAGGATGCCGTGCTCAACCATAAAGCTGGAGCTGGTTGCTTAGAACGATACCCAACAGTCGAAGTGGTTCCACAGGGTATGTATCTGGACTTGTGTTAGATATGCGAACCAACGTCGGCACTGAACGTAGATCGGAACATAGAGATTTTCGAATCAGACGAAATCGAGGGCTGGGTGGGGTTTGGCTTCCAAGTTTCCAGGTCATGATACCCAGTACAGCCCGCTAAAATACAATTGGTCTCATTTTAGCGGCATCGACTGGGATGGTTTCGCAAGCAGGAGGCTATATTCAAGATCAGCGGTCCAAACAAGGATGGGCTATTGATGTGAACAATGAGAATGGCAATTATGCTTATTTGATGTTTTCGGACCTCGATTACTCGAATCCAGAAGTTCAAAGCGACGCTGTCCGATGGGGAAATTGGATCACTTCTCTATTACCTCTCGGTGGAATGAGGTTAGATGCAACTAAACAATAATCGGCTGCATTTCAGAAGATACTCATACCAAAAGGAAATCCAAGGGCACCGAATCTTCTTTGTTGGGGGATATTATCAACTAGCACTGTTCCATGTTCCTTTGCTTGGGCAATTCTCAAATATCTCGCTCATATAAGGAGCTGATATCTATGCGTCAAATATTCGATAGGACTCTCGTACAGAAGAGGCCAGAGCATGCGGTTGTAAGTGCTCATCCACATCCGTTTCAACGCGTCTGTCTGACTTATCAACATTGAAGAAGTTCGTGGAAAATCATGACACGGTATAATTTCAGCTATGAAGCCAGCAGTAGGCCTTTCAGTCATCTTCCTTCACGAACCAACCGGGACCGTCTCTAGAGGCATGTAGGGGCGAAGCTGTTTTGACCGAGCTAACAGTCATACTATGCCCCTATCGCGGCGTTCTTCAAACCGCTAGCTCATGCCCTAATCCCCCTTTGTTACAAGGGCTAGCCGTGCTTATTCTACGGAGACCTTTACGGGATAGGAGCTAATAGCAAGCCTTCTTCGGTGCCACCATACGCCGCTAAGTTATCAACTCTCGCAGCAGGCCCGTAAGCTCTATGCATGCGAATGGGGCACAGAGACATTATTTTGACAGACCAAACTGCATTGGTGCGTGGTCTTGTTAGTTTCCAGCGTATAATATTTACCGACAGTTCGTTCAGGCTTTGTCCGATATGGTAACGCTCATCATCCATCCGGTCTTGCGTGCATACTGAGCAACGTCGGCCCATCGCGGAAGCGTATGTATGTTGGCCGAGTTCATTCCGGATAGCAATGGACAGATATTCTCAATAGTCGTACAGAGGCTACTAAAATCAGCAGGAAATACATATCCTTATCTTGCCATCACATTTCGTAGGAGCCATCAAGATGCTGTTTCCAAACTAAATAGATGTTGATGGATCGGGATAAAATGAAACTCCTATAGATCATAATCAAAAATCTTGGAAGGTACACGTATACACAGAAATAGAGTAATTACAGACCGTCGTATCCTGTCAATTATATACCTTCGTTTGAAAGAATGCCTCGCCTGGTTGTCTGTTGTATAGGGGTCTTGGCATTGCCCATTAATAATCGCAGTGCGGCAGCTCAGAACAGCCCCCCGAAATGACCACCTTCTTCCACCATCTTACATCTTTGCCACAACGTCCCTCGACTTGATCATGCGAGGGGCGCAGGTTTTCTCGAGCGCAAAACGATAATCGCAGTGGTTGAGGAAACTCTATTCTTGTCCTCATTCGAATCATACCCCTATTATGATTTGAATCTCACTTTCGCAATGTCTCCGTACTTTGGGCTTCCCACAGCCCTCTCGCTCCTTCTCATCCTTTCCTTCACAGCTCTCGTCTCGTCAGAACACACATCGAACTGGGCAGTTCTCGTCGCTACCTCTCGTTTTTGGTTCAACTACCGCCATCTTGCAAATGTCCTATCGTTATATCGAACCGTGAAGCGGCTTGGAATTCCCGACTCTCAAATCATACTTATGCTGCCAGATGACATGGCCTGCAACCCCCGAAATGCATTTCCGGGAACAGTATACAGTAACTCGGACCGCGCGGTTGATCTTTATGGAGATAACATCGAGGTGGACTACCGAGGTTACGAGGTTACAGTGGAGAACTTCATTCGTTTGCTGACCGATCGGCTGGATGAGGATGTCCCGCGCAGCAAGCGCCTGAATACCGACGCCGGAAGCAACGTGCTTGTATACATGACTGGACATGGCGGCGACCAGTTCCTCAAGTTCCAAGACGCCGAGGAGATTGGCGCCTGGGACTTGGCGAATGCGTTCGGCCAAATGTGGGAGAAGAAGCGATATCACGAACTGCTATTTATGATCGATACCTGCCAGGCCAACACCATGTACACTCATTTCTACTCTCCAAACATTGTCGCGACGGGATCTAGCGAACTCGACCAGTCGTCATACTCCCACCATGCGGATAATGATGTGGGTGTTGCGGTGATTGACCGTTGGACATACTATGTGCTCGAATTTCTCGAAAGTCGGGTGACGAGCACCAACTCGAAACAGACACTAGGTGACTTGTTCGACTCGTATGATGAGACGAAGATCCACTCGAATCCTGGAGTGCGGTGGGATCTGTTCCCCGGAGGTGAGCAGGAGGGCCGTCTGCGCACGCTAGTAGACTTCTTCGGGAACGTTCAGAGCGTTGAGGTAGAAAGAACCGATGCTGATGAGCCTGGGTCGCTCAAGGAGGATCTCGTTGAGCTCGCGCGACTTGTCGAGAAATGGCGGACAATTTCGCAAGACTATGCCATTGCCAACAACGACTCGCTCCAGCAAAGTAGCGAAAGAGTTTCGCCTTCGTATGAAGTGAAGAGGAGGAAAGTTGGGCCTGCTAAATTATCAGAGGAGACTCCCTGGGAGAAGCGGCTGGTCGGGCTGTCGGTCTTGGGCGCCTGTGCAGCCCTTTGGTTCGCCGGATCAGCCTTGAGCGGTACCGTATCTTGATGTCGACATGGTTTATTTCGCCGTTATCGGCATTAGATTCTTGGATATTCATTTTAACTTGTCTCATAATGAAAGACCTATTCATATGCATGCTCGGTCATCGCCTGGCACTTTCGTGATTCAGATCTGGCGCATTCCGATCAGCTCTGTCCACCTCTCCCTTCCATAACCAGACTAGTCAGTTTTCAAAATGAAACACCCCCATCAAAAAGGAAAGGAATCTTGTTGCTGTCTTGAACCTGCTTGGAAACCCACCTTCAAGGGAGGAGTTGGCTTGGCGCACGTGCCACACGCTCTGGACGCGTCGAGCGGCGGAGGAAGCGCGACTGAACGGACTGGGCAGTCTCTCACCTGAGGGCGACTATCTACTAAACAAAAGCAACGCAATTGCGATTACAATTACACTCTTGCGCCTTGCTTCTTCATTTACAATTATAGGGGCCTCGCGCTGCCCAAATATTCTTTTTTTCATCCTGTCATTTTGTTGCCTCCCTTATGAGCTACGGTATTCATTCTTATAAATGTGCTTCTCGACGCGTTAATCACGGTAGAAATCAGTCCTCTTCGACTCGTCTCGCCTCGCCCCGATAGTTCAGACAACGAGACAGACGGATAACGAACCATGTATCTCCCTCGCCAACTAATATCCCACCTCTACCTTCAACTCCTCCGTTCGCACCACCCCCTCTCCCCACCCGTGCTCATTCTCGTCGCTCTCGAACCAGACGCCCTCTGCGCCTGCCGCATCCTAACCGCCCTTCTCAAACGCGACTACATCCCGCACAAAATCCACCCTGTCGCTGGGTATGGCGATCTCTCACGCGCCGGCGAGGAGCTCGTTCGTCCCATGCAGACGGGGAACGGGGGAAGCGGGGGTGTTGTTGTTTGTCTAGGTGTTGGCGGGCTGGTAGATCTCGGTGAGGTCTTGGGACTAAGCGGGGAAGATGATGGTAGTATAGAAGAGGATATGGGGGGTATCGAGGTGTGGGTGTTTGACGCAAGGCGGCCGTGGAATTTGGCGAATGTCTTTGGCGGGCAGCAGCAGGAGCTTTCAGAGGCTGACGGGAATGCGTCTACTGCAGTTGGCAGGCGACAACAGACGCGTGGTGTGGAGAAGGGTCGCGTGACGGTTTCGTACAAAACTGGGGGTGGGGGGATTGTTGTTTATGATGATGGGGATATAGAGGAGATGGAGAAAGAGAGGGAAGCTTACTGTGCTTTGATGGAGATGCCGGAGGTGGGTGAAGATGAGGACGATGATGAGGATCAGGAACCGCCGTCAAGTACGGACTCTAAGAAACGAAAATCATGGTCGCGTGAGGACGATGATGAGGACGAAGAGTTTGAAGAGGACGATGAGCCTCCTCGGCAGCGGAGGAGGAGTAACTCTGTACGTTTCACACGATCGACCATCAAAGACGCGGCAAGTGCTAACGTCAGCCCTAGAACTCATCAATTGCTTCATCACCGACGCGTGTACGCAGGACCGTGCATGACTCTTCTAACTCCTCACGCTCTGTGACACCGATGTCTGATCCTCCTTCGCCGGCGCAACAGAAACACCCCTCTGCGTCATCATTAAGACGTCGACTCCTCCGTATGAAACGTAAACACGAAAGCGTACTACAGCAGTATTACTCTTCCGGAACATCATACTCTGAACCGATATCGTCTATAATGTATTCCCTTGCATCGGAATTGGGTCGTGAAGACAATGACCTGCTTTGGCTGGCCATCGTCGGAGTCTGTAGCTTGGAGCTCAGCGGCCGGACAATGTCTGGTGTCGGTGTCTCGAGCGCATCGGAATCGGGCGGCTTAGCGGGATGGGGTGGAGATCGAGGAGAGCGAATACGGCAGATCCTACGCGACGAAGTGCATCGATTGAACCCGCCGGATCCTCACGAGCGAGACCGCGACATAAGAGGGGAGATCATGGGCGTCATTCCCACAGCCGCCCGCTCTCCCACCGATAAGTCCATCCGATTATCCCCAGAACCTCGCTTCATCATGGTTCGACACTGGTCACTCTATGAGAGCATGCTCCACAGTCCATACCTCGCTTCTAGGCTGCATGTGTGGACAGAGAATGGGCGCAAACGATTGCACAAGCTGTTGGCGAAGATGGGCATCAGCCTGACCCAATGCCACCAGAATTATACGCACATGGATATGGAACTGAAGCGAGTGTTACGGCAGCGTCTACTCAAGTATGCTCCTATGTACGGTTTGGACGGTTTAGTGCCACCAGAAGCATCCGGCCATGCGATTTCTCGAGAGGGATGGGGGTTTGTACGCTGCTGGGGCTGGAAGGCTTGCCTGTCGGCCACGGACATCGGCGTCTTGGTGGGCGCCATTCTCGAGGTTGGACCGGAGGAAGTCCCAGGCGCATGGGATGCAAAACGCCTGCCTCGGATACCAAGGGCTCAGGGTGGCAATTCTGACCCCGATGAAATAGATACAGACCCGTTCAACCTTCTGCCCCGTTTCTGGACGGCGTATGACGCTCTCTCACTAACATCAGACTCCCCCACGCTTCTCATGGAAGCCGTACCGCTCGCACAGCATCTACACCGGGCCATTCTCCGAACAGGCACATCCCTGCTGTCAAAGCATCAGATCAGACACCTGAGGGCCTTCCGTATTGCGGTCGTCAAAGATGGCCCGGACGTCAAGCTGTTCACGAACCCTGGAGCGCTGACAAAGCTGGCATTATGGGTTGCGGAAGCCATTCAGGTACAAGAAAGAGACCGCAGTGACACCATGAAGATTGGCAAGAGGCGCGCAGCTGGCACTCCATTGGTCCTTGCCGGGCTTGACGAGGACCGCGGGCTTTACGTTGTCGTCGGCACTGGTGGTGGGGGTGGCGTTGTTGATTTTGCTGCTCTGTCTAGACGTCGTGAAGAACGGTGCAAGAAGAAAGAGGCCAAGGAGAAGAAACGAGGCGAGCGCGAAGAGGCTCGAGCGAAACGAGCGGCCGAGCGAGCTGCAAGGGTAGAAGATGGCGAGGAAGAGTCAGAGGAAGAGTCAGAGGAGGAAGAGTCCTCCGAGTCGTCTGAATCTGAGTCAGAGGATGAGCAAGAGGTGCGCGGTGACAAGCACCTTTTGCGCAATCGATTCGGCATCGCTTTCCAAGAAGTCGTGCAAGAGACCAATACTCGAGTGCGGATCGACAGTTTCGAACACTGCGTGGTCGAGGTACAGAAAGAAGATCTGGGAGGGTTCCTCGAAGCCCTCAGTTTCCGCAGTGTCGTTGGTTGAGCTCCCTCGCCGCTTAATACCTTTAATCTACCTTGGCTAATGCTCTTCTTTTTTTTTTTTGGTTTACTGCGCTCATGATCTACACCATGGGAGGTAGCAGGTTTTGGTTTGGAATGCCCTGTTCGATGACGATGCTTTCTATCACACCCGGGCTTTTTTCTAGACGTATTATGATGTTGGATCTATACAGCCATTCATTCTGTTCTTGCTGGTTCCTTTTGTTTGCGGAGGTGTTGATTTTCTGTGTTTTCTCATCTGCTGTTCCCCATCATGACCCCTTTGCATATCCTGCACATGCTCCGGCGCTTCTGGCGTTTTCGTTGATTTGAATTTGACTAGCATGATGAAGAGGAATTGATCGCATATCTGGACTGTACTTTTGGGTTTCGGATGAACTCCGATTAACCCCGCAATACCACAGTGTAACTTCCCCTCAAAAGCCCGCAACTGGCATCAATTGACATCTAAAATAAAGTAAACTAGTTAGCAAAATGTCAACATACCCATCGCTTCCCCGCAACCGCACTCTCGCCTCCCTCCCGGCGGAATACCCGCAGGACGCCCTCACGCAAATCAACTCGCTCCTCTCCACATCCTCCCTGCGCCGCCTCGTCGTCCTCGACGACGACCCAACAGGAACCCAAACCTGCCACGACATCTCCGTCCTAACAGTTTGGGATATCCCAACGTTAAAGACTGAATTCCTCTCCCCGTCGCAGGGCTTCTTCATTTTAACAAACTCACGCGCCCTCCCACCAACCCCCGCGGAAACACTCATTCGCGAGATCTGTACCAACGTCGCAGCCGCCGCAGCAGAGACCGGGTACGGAGACCAAATAGACATCGTATTACGCGGGGATAGTACACTCCGCGGCCACTTCCCGCTCGAAGTCGACGTTGCGCAGAGTGTCTTTGGGGCACCAGATGCCGTGGTTCTAGCCCCGTTCTTTTTCCAGGGCGGGCGGTTTACAATTGATGATGTGCATTACGTTGTGGAGGGAGAGGAGCTAGTTCCTGCGGGACAGACGCAGTTTGCGAAGGATGCGACGTTCGGATTTCGTTCTTCGAACCTGAGAGATTATGTTCAGGAGAAGGCACGGGGACGGGTTACGGATAAGCAGATTCATTCTGTAACCCTAAAGGATATCCGACTGGGTGGTCCCGAGGGCGTATGTGAGAGGCTTCTGGAGTTCCCGCGCGGTGGTGTGGTCATCGTGAATGCGGCTGCCGAGTCGGATATGCATGTCTTCGTCGCTGGGTTGTTGCTGGGTGAGTCTTCCCCGTATCTTTTAGTCCCGTGCTTGCGAGCCACCCTGACATCGTGCCTATCCAGCTGAATCAAAAGCCAACAAGCGCTACATTTACCGTACAGGCGCAGCCTTCGTCTCAACCCGTCTTGGAATCCACTCCATCCCGCCAATAACATCCACCCAACTAAACCTCCCCCAACCCCGAGAGTCCGGTGGACTCATCCTCGCAGGCTCCTACGTCCCCAAAACAACCGCGCAGCTCGAACACCTCACGAAGACCCGGGGTCCCGAGTCCCTCGCGGTCATCGAAATGGACGTTAACGAGCTGATTGCGTCCTCGGAGAGTGCGGCCGGGTTGATTCATCGGGTTGTGAAGCAGACAGAGGAAAATCTGACAAATGGTCATGATACCCTTGTTATGACAAGTCGGGGGCTTGTGAGGGGTGGTGATGAGCTGGAGTCGTTGGCGATTGGGGGGAGGGTAGCGGAGGCGCTGGTTAGGGTTCTGGAAGGGGTGGAAGTTCGGCCGAGGTTTATTATTGCGAAGGTACATTTTCCCATCCGTCTTGTAGCTTGAGTGTGATTTTGCTAACGCGGTGACTAGGGTGGGATTACATCCTCAGATGCAGCGACGAAAGGTCTCAGGATGAAACGGGCTTCGATTGTTGGGCAGGCGGCGGCGGGTGTCCCTCTTTGGAGGTGCGATGAGCCGACTTCGAGGCATCAAGGGGTGCCCTTCGTTGTTTTTCCTGGGAATGTTGGGGGTGAGTCTACGCTAGGTGACTTGGTTGAGGCGTGGAGTTAAGTGCCCACGAATGCACAGCTGAATGCTTCACTGGGTTGTCAAAACAGGGATCGGGAGTGCTCTACGGAAGATGATGAGATGTAGTTAAGAGTCTGTGGCCCTTGAGCCACCAGAATATCTTCCTTTATTTGAGCTATTTAAAAGCTAGCTGCACCACCGGGAATGCCTGTAATCAAGAGACACGTATAGTACAGTACGTACAATAGGGAAATCGCCTGCCAGAATTGAAACCCAGATGGACACCTCTCGTAGGTTTGATATGCAATTTGAAATACGACGTATGCCATCAGGGAAAAGCTTCAACCTTTTGCAAAATGCGTCTCGTTTAGAGAGCGCTTCTCTTGACCGCAGTCATTGGACGAACAGAGTAAAGGGAATATTCCGTACTGGAAGTTTCGAATTGGAATGAGTGAATGGGGCAGATACACCAACCTTGGTACAGCTTCTGACGAGGCGAATCACTAAGTTACTGTGTTCCTTGCAGTCAGAGTTAGCTTGAACTGTTGGCTCATCATTACATCGACCCTAAGATCAGGATATATCGTGTGCAATTTTCTCACGACTTTATGGGGACCTGCCCCGAAGTGCTTATTTCTTGACGTGTTCGTTTGATCTTCACCTTCATGCAGGCGTTGCGGTAGCGGAGAGTCCATCGGGGGCGACTCGTCGTTTTGCAGTCGGATTTGACGAATCCTAGATAAGAGGTCGGTATTAGTCGAGACTAGAAGTTAGAACTCTCGGGCACCAAGTGACACGCGGTAGCCTGATTTTAGTAGTATAGGTCCGCACGGCAAGTATATTGCCTAACGGAACCGTGGCATTGTATGAACTTACGTCAAGAGACTCGAAGCTTCGTTTCTGTCCGCCAGCTGACACCTTCTTGACAACTTTCTTCTTTGGTCGAGTCGGCCGAGTTTCTCCAGTCTGGAATAGGTCATCCGGTAGGTCGTAATTGCGGATATGAGTTATGGACAAGTCGTTGATACCAGGCTGGTATCCTGCCCATGATGTACACGTGGATTTGAATATCGAGGCGTCAGATGAGATATCGAGAGATCGGGATGCACCTATGGAAAGTCAGTGGGATCAGCGAGGATAAGCAGCCGACTTACCTGGTTCAACCGGTTTCAGTTCCAATCCGATATAGTACGTTGTCGTATAGATGGTTCGGCTGTCACCGTTGACTGCTTCCTCACCAGCAGTAGGGACTTCCGTATCCTCTTGTCCGTTCTGAGCTGCGGCCTGGTGAGCAGCATCTTTGATCTCGTCGGTTGTTTCAGTTTTTACCCCCTTATCATGAAACTTAAGTGACCCAGCCTTGACTGCCTCGGCTTCCTCCTCATTGTTGACCTTGTGAATTCTCTCAAACCCTTTAGGGAATGGATGCGCCACTGCGATGGTGGATTTGCGGTCCAGGGCTCCAACTAAATGCCTGACTTTAGATTCGACGAGACCGGACCAAACTGACTCTGCTTCCCTTGTCCTACTCGACGCTGTAATGCTCAGGTAGTATTTATAGTCCTGGGTGAAAAACGAGTGACGCTCGAAAAGATTATTCCAGGTCGCCCGCTTAGCCCAAATCCCATCCACAATGTCGCCACCCCGCTGCAACTCGCGAAGTATAACTGCTTTGGTAGACATTGAGATGTTGTGAGTTGCGCACATGGAGGGATAAGCAGGCGTGATTATGGGCATGAGATGGAATCGGTCGCCGTGGTAAATCTATCAAGTAATAAGTGAGAGCTCAAGAAGGTGAAACCAGGCCTTCCTTACCTTTGGGTTCCAAACTTTCATCTGCAAAGGTCCGTCTTCAATCTGCTTCAGCAAGACAGGTTGAGGCCAAGCCCATTTGTTCATTATCCGGAAGAACTTGCCGACGATTACAGAGCCAGTCGCCTGGGGATATAACTGACACACTCTAGCCACCAGCATAGCCCAAGCAACACCACCTGGGAAGCCGACAATATTAGAGTAGATAGCACGGCGTTGGGCCCACAGCTTGATTGCCCGCAACGCAAGGCGAAACGTCTTCTGCTGAGGGACCAATTCCAGAATCTCGTCCGTTACACGAGTTCCGTTAAGCGATCGCACCTCCTTTTCATCAAGGCCTCTCAGGTAATCATTGTTTTTCAAGTCAAGGTTTAATGGGATTGATGGCACAATCAGCCGGGCGAAGATTAAATCGATGCTAATACCAGACAGTTCAAGCTTGATCAGAGGAACGAACGCATCTGGGACAGGCGTCATCTTCTCAATTGCCCCCTTGTGGGCCATTTGTTCAAGTAGGGGCGGGAACTCGGCAAAGAAGTCGTCGATCACAACATGTTTAGGTCCGAGAACGAGGGTATCGATATCCGATCCTGGGGGCAAAGTAACCGTCAGCAAACCTCATTTAATTATGGCAACAGCTTGAGCTTACCCGGCCCATAAACACCTAGCCGATAACTTCCATAAGTGAAGATCTTTCCGCCTGCTGCCTCTACAGCCGCAGGTGAGAGTCCCTTTTTGCGACTAACCATTTGGACAAATGCAGTTGTAACACGTTGTAGAAGTTGGAGGACTTGCTTCCTATGCACAAGGTAAGAGAGAGTTACTACACTTGAAAGGATGAACTTTGTGAGCCGACAAGATTTCTTACCTTCGCTCTGTCTCCGCTGGGCTTTCGAAGTTGTTCTGAGATTTGAGCTCTGCGATCAAGTCATCGTTGGCCGAGAGTTCCTCTGGTGTTGGAAGAGTGGTAGAAATAGGCGGAGTTACGCCCCATTGTCGCGCCGGTGTTGGTGTTGCTGCCATTTGTAACTGTTGCTGCCTCCGTGTTGCGATGACTACGCGATTGCGGAGAACGGAGTGTTATGGAGTACAAGCAAGGGCGAGCGGGCGGAAAAAAATAACCGAAGGAACAGAAAATGAAACGGCTAATCTAATGGGCAGATTGAAGTACTAATTAGAAAGAAAAGGTGGCAAGGGAAGGTATTGAGTGAATGGAGTGATGAAGCAACAGCGCGTAGTGACTAGGACAAGCGGCAGTTCATCAAGGCTTGAATTACGGGCGCGCTGGATCGCCAGCTGACTCAGCGATCTCCGTTTAACTAACTAACAAACATACATAACGAACGACCTACCTATCAATCATGTGACCGCGATATATTCTATGTACAGTGGAGTAACTCCTCTTCTCTTTGCTTTTGTAGACCCTTCGACAATTTGGTTCTCGAGCAAATGTGATAGCGAGAGCGATAGACGCCATTTTAAATACTGGCTGGCACTACTATCTACGAGGATTACCTCGGAATTGAGTAAAAACGCCAGTTGCACACCGAGTTCGTGCACTCATTTAGTACATCACCGAATTGGAAGCGTCAGCTTCTCCCCTGTGCTGCTGTTCGTGTAGAAGAACTCTGCTATCTGTGAATCAAGCCATTTAAAATCGTCCTTGCTGTCTCCAGGCCCGCCGGCCCAATCTGCGGTTCCGCATCAGACAAATACAATAGCGCTCGGGGGTGAAGGGAGTACTTACGGCCCCAGATGGAGGGAAAGACACGAAGAGTGCCGATTCCTGGACTCATGCATTCGACCTCATATTCAGAATCCTCCGGTCTACACACCATCTTCAGCTCATATGTCTTCGAATGCTTCGCGAACTTACGGGAAATACAAATCGGTCTTTGCCGGAAGGACCAATGTCTTTGCTTTAATCGCGGCCATTGCCTTTTCGAAATCACCGTCGTAGGGCTCTTGCTGACTGACGTCACCCTTTTGCCAGGTTTCCGCCATTGCTAGTAGGTTTCCGGGGTCTATACGTGCTTCCGTCAGTGATATTGTTGGTCTCTCATGATAGGGTTTCCCCACGCTTTGACAGAGCCCAATTCTCCCAGAAGCCCTGTAGGAAGTCTTCGAGGTCTTTGAAACCTAGTTCAGTCTCATACAGCTTCTTCCGGTAGAATGTTTGTGAGAAGCCCCTGTATTTGGGGGGATTGTTAGCACGTCTTCTACCATAATTGGAGGAAGGGCCATCTTACCATCCAGCATAGCCTCTCCCAAACGCCTTCAGCCCTACTTCCCTTTCCCTATCACTCCAGGTCCTCAACGTCTGTCCTGATGCAAGCACGCCACCCTGTCCAGATCCAGCAGAACGGATCCCCTTCACTGCTAGCAAAGCGCTCTTGACTCCCTCCAAGAAGACTTGGTTGTGTAGGGACGTCTTGGCCGCTCCACAGAACGGGATAGCTAGGTCTATAAAGTCAGGATACTGTGTTGCCCATTGATAAGTCTGGGCACCCCCCATCGACCACCCAATCACGGCACGCAGATGCGTTATTCCAAAGTGCTCGGTGACAAGCTTATGCTGAGCCCGAACGTTGTCGTGAAAGGTACACTTTGGCCATTCCCCTTCAACGGGGTAATTCGAGGGAGAAGTCGACTGGCCGTTGCCGAACAGCGCCGGTACAATGATGAAGTAGTTCTTCGGACTTAGAGTCTTGTCCTCACCTATGAGCCAGAAGTTGTCTGAGAGTACTATGGTTGGAATGTGTTAACCGCCTTATCTTTTATTCTCGAGAAGGGTGCCACTTACGCCCAGAAAACCAAGTGGGATACACGATCGGAGGTGACTTTGGGTCACCGAATGTCTTATATGCTAGATGGGCGTTGACAAGCTTCTCTCCACTTTGAAGCTCCCAGTCTCCGAGCTTGTAGACCTCGTAGTCCTCCTGTGCCATTTTTCTCCGTGTAGTGTGCAGGTGCAAGTTAGATGAAATGAGAACAGTTCTTCCTTAATAGTACTTTGTATTTAGCAGATAGTTGAACCGTTGGAGGAGTATTATCTGAGGGTAGTTGCATCGAAGGGTGAAGTAGAGAGAGGGGGTCATCACAAGATCCGGTCACGGGACAGAAACCATATCCATATTGATAAGAGTGAAAGGCCCGCAAACAACTGAAGGTTACGTTCATGTGCAAGAACTTGAAAGGGACATAAGCAGTGAGGTTCATAAGGTTACAGACTTATGTTGAAGTCCACTGTTGGCGTTCGTCTTCATACCGAGGATAGCCCTTTCTTGTCTTGCTTCTTGTAGACGAGAATGTTACACTACATATTGCTTCTATTCTTAACTGGCTGCTGCCATGGTATCTGCAAATCTCAAGGCAGGAAATATGCTGTAGCTATTGTGCTCATGCTTAGAAGCATCTTATCGGACTCTGGGCCGCATTTACATTCCGTTCTTTGATCTGCGGGGTTCTCTCGGCCATGGAGACTTGCTATCGGGCCGGGGTTCGGTAATGTTGTAGTATTTCCACGCCTTGGTGGCTTCTTATCGCTACGGAGAAAGTAAACAATTCTTCGACAATTGCCACACGGGCCGTGGAACTACAGGCCACACTCCTATTAATCCATGAGTTTGGCTTCTTCTCCCAGCCATATAATGCAACAGTGCGGCATCACTATGTCGTGGTTCTTCAATATTAAATCTCTGCCCACAATATTACGGCTTCCTTCTCAGAAACCGTAAGTTTCAGCCACCAATGTTGGTTGGGATCCGGAGTGTCGAGTCGAGTGGTGTTAACCAGCAATCCAGCACCCCTCAACGTTTGATCTGGGTCTCGCAAAATTCAAGCCCACTTCTCTCTAGGAATTTTCATCAGAAAACTACCATGATCAAAACATCCGCACATTTTAAAATTGGAGAGGACTTTGACAAGATTCAGGCGTCCCGACCGGACTTCCAGCGCGATGCGGAAGTAACATTCTCGAAGCCTCCAAATCCAGACTGGAAGGAGGGCGACGGTGCCAATGACGGAGGCGAAAGCCTAAAGAAGCAGCATATTGAGATTGACCCGTATGAAGAGGGACGGCCCGTATCTTCCAACTATAAGCTTCTGATATCTGGGGTTGTCCCAAGACCTATTGCTCTCATCAGCACAAAGTCGAAAGACGGCAAGACGGCAAACTTGGCGCCATTCAGCTACGCTCAGGTCATCAATCACGACCCTCCCATGTTTACGGTGGGGTTCGTGGGGTCGCTTGAGAAGGCTAAAGACAGCCTCAAGAACCTCGCAGAAACGCAGGAATGCGTGATAAACATCATTTCGGATCATTTCGTCGAGGCCGCCAACGCCACCGCCGTCAATGCGCCGTATGGTGTATCAGAGTGGGAAATATCTGGCCTACATCAGGCACCCAGTTCGGTTGTCCAGGCTGCTCGTGTGAAAGAATCGATTTTGTCAATCGAGGGCAAACTCGTTGAAACCAAGGAGTTCGAGAGCAAGGCAACGCCAGGAAAGAAGACCGGAGTTTTGGCCATCATTGAGGGGGTTCGATTCTGGGTCAGAGAGGACGCTGTGGACGAGGAGAAGAGCGTCATTAATCTTAAAATTCTGAAACCGATTAGTCGTCTGGGAGGTCTTGCATATGGGCGAACAACCGACGCAATCGAGCTACCAAGGCCGAAATTTTAGATCCCCGTGTCATACTGGTGTGGTTGACCCGACACATGTCCAAGTTCATGATGAGAGCATTTTAGATCGTACTGCGTATACGTTTATGAGGTCAATTAGATTCCTCTTGTGGAACTCAATTGCTGTACGTAGTTTCGTTGTGCCATGGTTCACCACTTGAAGTTCAGTCCCAGGAACCCGTTAGGTAGATCCTCTCAGAGGCCTTTCGGCCCTGGGTGGAGCTCGAGCCGACATTTAGTGTATTGGACATCAACCGCATACCGCGAAACATGGAGTCAAAGACCAGAGTTTGAGACTGTCGATGGGGTGGAGGGTCAGGCACATGAAAATGGAGTTGGGCCTCAGACTATCACGGACCGAATGGGTCCAAAGTGGGTTTTCTCCCTGTTACTCCAGCACGACGTCGAGGGTCTCGCCCAAAGTCTGGAGAGACACGGAAAATCAATTCACATGACCCCTGTCAATCCTGAGTCCAGACTTTGCTCGTTGAGCGAGGTCCCGGCGCATTCGAGTAGAGGAACGGTCTTCCTCCGAATATGGAGCCAACAGATGCGCACCCAAGTTCATCATGCGCACAGAAAAAAAAAAGTTGTGGATCTAGCTAGCAGTGAGGATCTTATTAATAAGCGAGATCACAATGCCTCTCGATTCCGCCAGGGAGAGAGCTGCATTCAATAATTCATTCGTTGTGGTGCTGTGCGAAGGAGAAACTCACCCAGAAGTGGGAATGTTGCAAGTCACATGGCACGCTGGGTGCGTGGTGGAGAACGAGTAGTTGGCGGCTATAAGGACATTTTGCTTTTTATTCCTGTTCCTCCTTCGAAATGAATGATAAAAGATTGATTGGTCTCGGTTATTACATAAAAATGCGATTCGAGCTGAGCAGGAGATATTTATCTGGGTGATTTCCGGATGATGAAAGGATCACAGTATCTTTACTTTATGCGCGGAGGAAGGTAAAGACAGCGCCTCAATAAAAAGAAATGGAGAGAGATACAATAAAATAGGCGGTCAGTAATGATACTTATAGGAAATTCGAAATAATTGCTTGGTGTGCAGTAATCAAGTATCATGGATGGTTTGAGTACATAGTATCCCAAAGTCAAGGGGATCGGGGTAGTAGTTTCCTGGTTCCGCCAACTTCCCCAGAATGCGCGGCCTCTCAGCCTTCTCGCAATAAATTCCCTCGAACGCGGGTTAAATAATAACCACCGTCTTGGGACCCTTGGAGAAGCTTTAGTTTAGCTGGCGCAACGACTTTGTCTTCTTACCCCCCATCAAACCACCGCACAATCACGGCTCAAGCTTCCACTCCTGCTTCCAACCTTGGACCCTGTCGTTCGGTTTCCCCTCCATTTCGTGTCAATCTTAGTCCCTATCCGCGGCAACTCACCGACACCGCGTGGGATTAAACCACGCCCATGGACTTTTCGCCTGGTCGGGTTTTGCCATCGAGACACTTCCCGCGCTACGTATTCCTTCGCCCGTTGATTCCTCCTGCTGCGATCCCATAAGCTTATCGCTACCGAAGCTTGATTGCTAGAACCCCGATTCCAAGAACGCTCAGATGCCAGATGTGCTGTGACCACGGATGACCACTTGCTCGCGATGAGCCACCCTTCTCCCCGGAAGAACGGCGGCAGTCATCTTCCCCCTCCAAAGCAAATTCGCTTTGTTTCCACCGACGGACAGCCTCAAACGAAGCGACGACGAGTAAATGCTGCGTAGGCCTTCCACTTTCGATGTTTCTCCACAACCTTGTCGCAATAACTGATCTCTGGTTTGTTTGGGCTTTGTGCAGGTGCCGTACTTGTCGCAAGCGCAAGATACGATGTTCCGGCGAGCAACCAGGTGAGACGATGCTTGTGTGCCTTTCTACATCTACCTTGCGCTGGTCTGACAGATTTCCTTGATCGCCAGTATGCAAAACGTGCTCCGATTACAACCACGAATGTCTCGGTTATAGTGAACCCGCTGCTACCCATGTTCGAGCGCAATCTGACACTGCCTCTCGCACTCCGACGACTCCATCCCTACCCACCCCAAATGAATCGGCGGCTTTGCGCGGACCTATTGAGACTGAAAGCCGGCTACCAGACTCCCCGAGACGGGCGACCCTACCATCCGTCGTGAGCAATATCGGCAAATCCCCCGAAGTGCCCAATTCATTGAAGCTAGAAGGGCCTTCTCCTACCCAATATGCATCTGCTCGGGCGTCCAAAGATAGAGAGCAACAGACAGCAGGGGAAAGTCCAGAGAGCAGTATGTTTGGGGCAATCCCAATTTTCTCTCATCCTGCGTTATACTTATCACTCTTCTATCAGATCGAACTTCCATAAGCTCCGGTGGCCGTACGCATGTCCCCTACTTCAGGTATTTTGGGCCCACAGCTATTGTTCCCGGGTTCAAGCAAATGGTCTGTATAACCGCCTCAAATCACCCGGTTTCCAACAACTAATCTTATCTAAGGTCGTCCAAGTTCGAGGTTCACGAAAGAGTAATGCGTCATTGTCATCAGGTTGGTGGCTTCCGCCTACTTGTCCTACATAACTTCCGCGGTCAACTAATACCGGCTTACCACATCTAGATTCAATATCGCCCCTACGGAGCCCTAAACTCGTTGAGAGTGGACTCCACCCACTTAATGCCATAGCAGTTAGCGGGGACAATCGTGATGCCAACACCATTCCCTTCTATGACCGTGACGACTCGTTACCTGTGGGTAACTTGGTGACTCATTTGTGTGAGCTGTTTTTTGTACATCTGGGCTGTAGCTTCCCATTCTTGCGACGAGACCGCTTCCTTCGTGATTTGAAAGAGAAAAAGATCGACACCATGTTGGTGGATTCCGTGTGTGCCTTGTCCGCTCGATTTTCTCCGCATCCTCTGTTAAGTCCGCCTCAAGCGCCCCGAATAGATGGATCGCAACCCCAGGCAGACACGACGAAATCTAACCGAGGCCAACCGTTTGCCAATCGGGCAATGAGTGCTCTTGTAGAGTCTCTCTCGTTCCCGACTCTATCCGTTGTTCAAGCATGTCTGCTTCTTGCGTATGAGGAATTCGGCTCGAATCATGATAGTGGTCTGTGGATGTACTTGGGGATTTCTATTAGGATGGCTCAGGATCTTGGAATGCAAAAATTACAAGGCTTGGATTACAGCTATGGCCGCACGGGCGTGACGCCAAGTGCAGTTGTGACGGGACAGGCCTCGAAACTAAGAGAAGACCAGTATGACGATCCTCAAATCGGTTCCAGCACAGCTAAAGGGTCGCAAGAGTCAGAAGATCGACGTGCTTGGGAGCGAGAAAGGGTAGACTCATTCTGGAGCATATTCTTCCTCGACAGGGTCATCTCGTCTGGCACCGGGCGACCAGTGACCTTGCGCGACGAGGATATAGAACTCCGTTTTCCACTGCAGTCGGAATCTCAGCTTCCAAACGGCTGGCCAGCTCCATTCCCACCACTTATCCGTATTATTCATCTGTACGGAAGAGTCACCGACCTTATCAACGGGATGCAGGATGCCAACCATGTTACGACGGATAATCTGAAGAGGTTAGCTGGGATGGAAAGTGATTTGACAGGTATGAGATTTCGCAAGATATACATCTTTCACCTGACTAACTTATTTGCATCAAGGTATCTACCAGCGCCTGTCACCCAAACTGCACTTTAATGCAGCAAATTTCCAGGCCTACGTAAAGGCCAAAGAAGGGACGAATTTCATTCTTCTTCATTTTGTAAGACACACGCTGTCTTTTTTACAGTGTGTTAGAAACTGACTTTCTTCAGTGGTTCCACACGGTGATCGTCCTCTTACACCAACCAACCCTTCTACATTCCTTCGGCGGGACTATACAACACTTATATCCCAACAGTAGGGAGCTTTCGATGTCTTCAGCCAAAACAATCGCAGATATCTTATCGTTCTCGGAGCTCGTTGATGGAAAGAGCTTCATTGGCAATCCTTTTACCAGTCAGCCGATGTACATTGCGGCTTGTGCTTTTCTCATGGAGAGTGCTTATTACTCCTCACCTTCGTCAAGATCTGGCTCGCCCTCAAGTCAGTCATTGCTAGCCAATCAAACTAGTGGCTTCGTTATGCCTAACATGGACTCTTCAAACGCGTCGGATCGAAAGCCTACAACGAAACATAGTCTTCTTGCTTCTGCCGCAAGGGAAAATTATCAAAGATGTTACAAGGCGCTAAAGGCTTTAGAGACTTACTGGGAGGGTACAAAGTATATTTTAACGGTTTTGGATCAAAAGGCAAAGGGTATCGTGGATCCTCTGTTATACACCGAAGAAGAGATGGAGGGCACTTCCGAAACCCCTATAGTTCAGCCTATTAGTGGAACTAATTGGCGACAAGCGAATTTGGCGACTGGATCGATTAATGCTGCGGAAGGACCAGTGTCTGGTGCGCCTGATCCCAGCCAAGGTGGGATAAACTTCCCTGTTCTAGCCTCAAGATCATGTTGCGCTAATTCCAATCTCCAGCCATTGGCTGGGCTCTTACCAATGCGACCAATTCCTCGCAGCCAAATCTCAGCCTTCTTTATCAAATGCCTGCTCAGTCGGAATCTGCTTCAGACAGCAAACCCTCGTACCCGACCCAATTCAGCCATAACTATACCAATGTTCCTGTTCAACCGCCCGCCGGCCCAAGTTCGAGCCCATTTCCGCGAGACCTTGAGCAGACAAATACCTCTAATGCCGCTCATGAATCCCTGGCCTCCTCTGCGCAGGTAACAACGTCCGATGCAAATCTTCTGCTTGGCCTGAACACCCAATACCCAGGCCCTGTGCCACGGCCTCCCAATTCCCAGTCGGCCCATAATCAAAATATCCCGTCTTCATCCTCCACAAATCTCGACCCTCAAGTGGCCCCATACAGCTATATCCCACCGACAACTAGCGATCGCCATAGTACTAACCATATGGTGTCAAGACCTCCGGACTTCCACCCCGGTGTCAATCCACACATGGGCGATCTTCTTATTGAGAGCCAAGACATTGATATGTCGGCACTCCAGCAACAAGACCAATTTCCTTTCCCATTCAACGGACTACCTTGGTTGGAATATCTGCCTCAAGATGTTCTCAGCTACTTTGGTAGCGACCACCAAAATTACCCTCTCATGAGCCCCGATGAAGGCCCTCCACCGCCTCACTAATCTCCCTTGTCACGCCTGTTATGCCCAGCGATGCCTCTGCTTTGCTACGATTAAGGAGGAATTCCCGGCGTCTTTGGTTGTTAGATCTTTCATCTTTGACAAAAATAGAGCGTGCTGGTTTTGGTGTTTCACTATCTACGTTATGTCTAATACTCCAATACGTCTTGCATCGTTGAGCTTGCTTTTGAAACACTTCTGAATGTTGTTCAATTCGCTGCATCGCTTGTCACAGCGCCAATTGTATTTCTAGTGGTTGCACGTCGATTTTCAAGCGATGGCTAATCTGCGGTGTTGCGGTGTCGTGGAGTCTATCTCCTGTTATTTAATTAATGCTTTTCGAGAGATATGTAGAATATCTTTGATCCAGAACGATTGTTGTCTCATGTTTCAGGTTTCCAGACATACGAGGTCTGAGTGGTTGTTCTATGAAACGGTGGCCTCAGGCCTACAGTGGTTGCCCGGCACAACAGGGCGGTGAGAGGGGCCAACAAACGGGCATCAACTGATGCTCATCAACCTTGCGAGAATAATCGAGTGTGTTGGGGGCTGTTTTATTATTATGAATCGGATACTCTTGCGGCTGTCACTTGTCTGATTAGAAGGTAAATGCACTACCAGCTTGTTGTGTTGACACCACCCATGAACCCCAGTACTTCGTCTATCCTGCTGCTGAGCTAATCTGTATAGTGTTTTGGTCCGCAGCAGCTCGCATATTGATATCGAAATTGCACGATGGAGGGAGGAATCGATGGGCAGGTCCTGGAGACAAGCAGGGCAGCAAACAGAACTGAAACCATGTCCGTCGACGAAACAACAGCGATCTCTGAAGCAGTCACGTCACAAAAACTTCTGGAGCAACCCGACCATAGCACTCTCGATGAAAGTATGCAAACTGTAGCGCAGGATAGCGGTTACAACTCATCTGGCTCCTCAGTTCAGCGCTCACCCGACGGTTTACCGAACAACCATACCGAAGACGACATGATCCGCCCCCGGTCAAGAGCGTCTAGCCGCACATCGATCTCCTCGATCCCTGCTTCGATATTTACAAACCTCCCTGACACGATGAAGCCCATGCATATGCGCGACACGCAGGATTACATATATCAACCATGGGAACCCCACTCGCCGCGGGCTGTGCATACGGTCCGCCAGCGCGAAGCCACGTTTCGAAAGCCTAGCTCGGTGAGGGCAATGCAGATGCACACAGAGGATGAAGGCGATGATGAGTTTCTGACGCCACCCAAGCGACGGGGTGGGCAGCGTATCTCCGATATCTCCATTCGATCTGGGGGCTCATCGCCGCTCAAAAGGTCGCCGTTCTATTCGCCGTCGGGTGCCGTTAACAAGCCCAAGGTTAAGAAGGAGTACCCACTCGTTCTTCTTCATTGTACCTTGTTGTCACCATCGTTGCCTATTCCTGGGCTGGTAGGGCATCCGGAGCGCCAGAAGCTTCTACGGGAGGTTCTGCCCTCAGTATACTGGAAGAGGTGGAAGTTACTTGAAGAGAAAATCGGATCGGGTGTACTTCGTGACCGCGGTGTGCTCATCTCGCATCCGGAGGATATGTATGATCTGCTTGAAGAGCGATTGCTGGAGAGTCTGGAGCTACAACGGCCCCGGCTCGATCATGGCCATTTCCTCGGCCCGGACGAGACAGACTCGGACCGCGAAGACCGCTTAGCACAGGAGGATAGCTGCACAGAGAGTGAAGGAGAGGAATGTCCCGACTGTGGAGGTCGAGTAGCACAACACAACAGTACCAAGAAATGGGAGATCAGAGTCTTCGCTGCCAATGGATTAATGCGCGCCGGTGCCTGGGCTGCAGCCTGGAAGGATATGGAGAAGGTCGACGTCGAGGTTGGCTTGTGGTTACCAGCTGACATCAGAGCAGAGCTTGAGAGAGAGATGGCCCACGGGTCTCCGCATACCGATACCAGCCTCTCGGTTCCTTTGCTCCAGGCGCCGGATGCGATCGCGACTCCAGTTCGAGCTCTTGCGCCAAGTCCTTCGAATCTTGAGGAGGAATCTCGGGCCATTGAGAGCCACGAGATTCGTCCTCCAACGACTTTCCTTAAGGCCGCACCTGAAGACAATCATAAGGCAGACCTGCATACTCCAAGCTCATCGCAGGAGATTGATCTACATACCCTCTTGATCAATTACATCCGCGTGCTCGCCAGTGACCGACGCAACGTCGCAATCGTTTTCCTGAGCATACTTCTCGCCTTTGGTGCAATCAACTCTAGGGCAGCTGCTCCTGTCTCGAACTCGAGACCATTTCGTGGAGAAGAGCTAGATTCCCCAATATCTTCTGTGGCTTCGTTTGATCAATTCACGAGGCAAGCATTGGTCGAAAGCCCTAGCATTGAGATTTTAGCTGCTACAAATCTAGAGACAGCAGTTTTGCCTTCACCGGCTGCTGATTTTGAGGCATATTCCAGTTTGGAAGACGATGTGCGAAACTCCGTTGAGCCCTCTATAGCTGAGCTGAAGGGGTCCGCGGCAGCCACAGTCGAAGGTTCCCCTACAGAAAGCACTCAAATCATATTTGAAGAGCACGTACAGTCAGAAAAGCAAGTTATTCCAGAAGAACATGCTGTTTTCGAGGAGCAGGTTCTCCCTCAGGAGAAGAAAGAGCCGTTACCAACCACACAACCCGCGACTTTGGAAATTGAGTCGGAAAGTACGACAGTTTCCACGACTGACGACGTGGAAGACGATCAAGAAGTGTCCGCTTATGAACTGAAAGACGAGCAGGACGAAGCAGCCGGACCAAATCAACCGACCAAGTCAAATGATTCGCTTGAACCGATTGAACTGCTTGAACAGACCGAAGAGGACGACTTTGTGCCCAGCGAGCCGATGGAATCAATTGAAACTATCGAGCCTAGGGAAACAACTAAGCCAGACGAACAGACTGAAGAGAATGACCACATCGGAGTCAACAGGCCGGTGGAGTCAATTGAGCCCACCGGATCAATTGAAATACCTGAGCTTGATGGCGAGGTTGGAGTTAGCGAAACGATGGAGTCGTTTGAACCAGCTAAACCAGCTGAGCCGGAGCAAACACATGAATCTAACGAACAAAACGAACAGACATGAAGCACTTTTACGATCGACATGAGACGAACTTTGGATCTATTTTGGGTTTCTGCGGGACTTACTCTTGCTTGGTAGCCATTGCTTTGCCATATTTTGTTGCATCTTTAAAGCCTTATAGTTAGTTGGGGTTACTGTGATATTTACATTTATGAATAATAAACCTACTCCATACTCTATTGTCCTTATCATGTCATCTTTCTCAAGCCTTATCTGCTATTAGTTTAGGGTCAACAACATCACCAAATTGTTCCAATATATATACCTAGAGTAACAATAGCTCAAAGCGGCTGTGCCCCGAAGAGCATCATTTGACCTTATCAAAAGCCATCTATATTGATCGAATAGTACTCCGATACGCATATAATACACATAGAGACATCTATTTTCAATCCGAAAATTTACTATACATATCTTATATTCACGCCTTGATTTCCAAACAAGGTCAGGTCAGGTCACTCCTCAGGTCTGTATCCCGCTTAGTCACCGCCCACCCCGCCATTATATAAAATAAAACCGAAGGAAGTACTCCGTACAGCCCATGACTCAACAGCCCCTCATACTCAAACAACACACAACACGCATCGCACGGCACTCTCCTCTATTTTTCCGCTGATAACGCGCTCGACGAAAGCTTGAAATCGAGAGTGAAGAACATACATCAAAATGGGAGGCAAAAAGGGTGGTGAGAATACCAAGAAGGCCGCGGGGAACGCTCGCGTGCGTAATGAACCTCTTCTGAAGCGGAGTGTGAACCTGAACTGAAGTTGAGGCTAATTGTGACTTTGGTTGAATGTACAGAAAGCCGAAAATGCCGCAAAGAAACAGGCCGCTGAAGACTCGAAGCGTTCTGCTGAGGAGGATAAGCAGTGGTCTAAGGGAGCGAAGACCTCTGCTAAGAAGTTCGTTCGCCCTTCCATCCTTACAACATCTTATATATCCGTCCATGTTCCGGGAAGAAGCCAGCGGAATACTAACATATTTTTTTTTTTTTTTCAAATGAACAGAGAAGACGCTGAAGCTAAGAAAGCCGAAGCAGCTCGCAAGAAGGCCGAACGTGACGCCCTCCTGGCCGCCGAAGAAGCCTCTCAGCCTTCCAAGCCCAAGAACACAAAATCCGCAACCAAGAAGAGTGCTGCCCCCGCACCTTCCCGCAAACTCGATCTCTCCCAACTCGACGACGATGCGCCCTCCAAACCCTCCGCCACCCTGAACGCTTCGGGTATCGACAACGCCCTCGATGCGCTCTCTCTTACGGGCCGGGATACGGGCAAGATTGACCGACACCCCGAGCGACGATTCAAGGCTGCGTATGCGGCGTATGAGGCCAGACGGTTGCCCGAAATCGAGGTGGAGAATCCCGGCTTGAGGAGGAACCAGAGGGTGGAGCTTGTGAAGAAGGAGTTTGAGAAGAGCGAGGAGAACCCATTCAACCAGGTGCATGTCGCATTTGATGCTTCACGGGAGGAGATTGCGGCCATTCGGGATGCAGAGAGGAAGAAGGTGGAGGCCAGGCTTACGAAGTAGACCATTTTTTTTCTTTATTTTCTCATGATATACCCGAATTTGATGTGGCGGATGGATAGGTAGTTGAGGTCGTGAAAGGATTGGAACAGTTAACAGCGAACTTTTATATACATATTTAGATAGACGACAAATGGCAAAACCAAAAGGAAAAAGAGGTATCATATATCATGAAGTCTAAATATCCAATACAGTTCGGAATCAATGTCAGCCCATGACGGCACGAACATCCCATACATAAACACTCTCATCCCACCCGACACTGGCACACCACCCCTCGCTCCCAAACAGACACCAGTCCACGCCCGTCGCAAACTCCGTATGCTGGTTCATTCGCCCCAGCTCGGCACCCATGATCGGCAACGGCCCAGAGCGCATCAAATCCGTGTCCCCAACAACTCCAGCAGGCGATTGATCACTCCAAGCACGACACGTCATATCGTAGCTCGCGCTCAATAGCACATTGGACAAGTGTGGTGACCACGCAACCCGCCGCACGGCATAGTCATGCCCCACCATCACAACCTGGGGGCCCTGCTGCGGCGCCCGGATGTCAAACGTACGGATCGTCCGGTCTACACCGGCTACAGCAACAACAGACGGTCGGTATTTATTCCAATCGTGCGTGAGCGCTTCCGAGGGCGGACACGCTGCGGGCGGAGCGCCCGCCTTCCCCGGTATCGGCGAGACAGGTGCGGCGTGGATCGGGATCTGAAGCGTCAAATGATTTGAGGCGGAAGCGGGGGTTCGGAGGTCATAAAGGCGGAGGTAGGAGTCTGAAGAGACGCAGGAGAGGATATCGGGGGAGTGAGGCGAAAACGAAGCTGAGTACGTGCAGCTGTGTGTAGGGAGTGTAACGAGAGAGTGTGGTCGGTTGGGCGACCAGATGCGGACGGTGCCGTCCCAGCTCGAGGAGCAGAAGGTGTCCTTTGCGATGAGATTCCAGGAGACGCTGAAGACTTCGCGATTGTGTTCCTTCCAGTTTTGGATGGGGAAGTCGTTGAGTGAGCTGTCGAAGAGCTTGATGCTGCCGTCGCCGGAGGCGGCAAGGACTTGGTGCTCATTAATCTCGGACCACGCGAGGTCATAGAGGGAGTCCTGCGTTGTGAACCTAATTCCGTTAATTTGACGTTAAAGCTCGACTCGTGACCGAAAAGCACTCTACCATTTGACCGGAACAATGCCGTTCGGCGTCAGTTCGAGGATATATAGGCGACCATTGCCGACGAGGCCGAAATTAGCAGACGAGGCGACGGCTAGCCGATTGTCGAAGAAGGACGAGTATTTGACCGCATAGCCGTTGTAACCCTCTGTACGGAAATGGAGCATGTCGAGGGGCTGTTGGAGAGTTGAGGAGGTGATGTGTGGAGGAGGAGTAACGTAATTGACGAGCGAGATGGAAGATTGCGGGGAGATTCATGATGCCCGCAGCGTAGTCCACAAGCCGAGGCTGCGGCGCCGAGCTTAAAGCGGCGGTATGTTGGGTTTACATAATGTCATCCTTGTCATTCTCAGCTAGGGCTTGGAATAATAGAGATCTAAAATATAAAGATGTATACTTATCAGTTCGGTTTATAACCTCGAACCCGAGCTCATTATGTCTCGGAAGGCCATGTTGGAAGAAATCCATCCTATACCATAGTATTGTTGAGTGATGTATGTACTCGAGTACGTTTCTGGCTTCTTGAGCCGTTCTTCTTCGGCATATTATTATTTTGTATTAAATAAAAAATAAGACAATGATGAGCCAAGTAGCATCTAATTCAGGTGATGGGAATACACACGGAAATAATAAGAACCTACCCGGTTGGCCTGGATATCTACAAATGCTTCATAAATATGTTATCCCCCTGGCATCTGTTTATTACTTAAGACTTTACACACTCCTTATCCAATTTCTTATCCTCGGCCACAACGTTTACAATGCATGCAGCCAAGCCAGGCCGAAAATCCTATGATTCGCATCTGAGTTCTAGAATATCCTGACCAACAGTGCGCTGGGAGGGTCACACGGGCCGACGACCGCATTATTGCCATCCCAAGCGAACCAATAGTCCAAATGCGCCTGCAATTTCCCCGAGTATATGCATAGTTTACTTTCCCGACCAATATATAGTATTAACAGCTGTTCGCGACTAATTGGCTCGCAAGATCGTCTTGCATATGTAAGGGTGGAGGAAAGTTTGACTGGTCTGATGGCAAAGGTGAATCCTTCCTTAAGTGCTCTCAGGTATTTCTAGCAGATACCCACTCAATGACCAGATTGATAGAAAAAGAACCTCATATATAAGGTAATCAATATGCTTATGAGGAACATGGGATGCTCGTTATTGGCGTTGTTGAGGATATCAAGTATACCAACTTTCATCAGAACCTGTACCTCTATCTGTAAGCATGGAGAATAAATGCCACCCTATGTCAGATAAGGATGGCCACTTACCAGGGAAGATGTACCTCAGCCAGCTTTTGATGTCCTCTTTTCCCCGAAGTAAACCGTGTAATGAGGTCGTCCCAATTGGATCATCTGTCAGCCTCGGTGAGGTGAGGGGGTGGGGCTTGTTGCTGATTTGTTGACTCGAGTAATGGTGGGTATCTTTATAGGGTATCTACGTCGTATAGTTAGGGGCAACCCAGCAGCAATAAGCCTCGAGGAGAAAGTCCATTTCCGCGGCCTACTTTTTAAGGTTTGTGTAACCTCATTTTCAATAGTTGCTTCTTTGCTTCTCCCACGGCCACCACTCCAAACCCCTCCCACTCGAAAACCAACTCTCAATCTCTCATCACAGCGATTACCAGTAAAATGTGGGGTGTCAAGCTTCCACCCAGTACTCCCGTCGTCTACTCCGTCTTCGGCATTCAATATCCCCCGGAGAAGGACAATAACGACCAGGAGCTGCTCATCCAGCGCTTCACCGAGCTGATAACGGACCATCCTCGCAGCCTCGAGAGCCTAGTACAAGACACACCAGTCCCGACGCGCATCTGGCTCGCATACTGGCAGTCACCAGCGCATTTTGATGAATGGTGGACTAGTGAGCCCATCTCAACCTTTTGGGCTGACCTCGCCGATGATGCGGGCATATATCGCGAGATCCTGACCGTGCTCCCTGGCGTCACCCAACACGGAACAAACAACGGTGATCGCGTCTCGGGCGGTCTCTCGCATCTTGGAGAGTTCGAGTCGATTCTGGATAAATCGGGGTATTGGGGATGCTATTATGATCGGATGGCTGATGTCACGAAGGAGAATAGGTTTCCCTCTCCGCTGTCGACGAAGCCATCTATAAAGCCATCTCCCCTGGCGTCCATTCGGAGCGGAAGAGTCAGCCTCCCTGATTTACCAGACAATATTCTCTTTGTGATCGAGGGTCAGGATCATAGCTATATCTCTCCGGAAGAGAAGAGCCATTGGCTTGAGCACTTCGATAAACCCGTGGAGATGTGGATTGATGATCTTGTTGCTGCGGGTCCTGAAAAGGGGGTCTTGGATGCTAGGGTTTGTTATGACCCTAACAGTGGAATGTACCGTGCGGCGGACGCAGAGCCCCGAGCGTTGAATTTCAACCGCAAGGCACAGCTGTTATTTTTCCTGGACATGGAGGCCATGGAACGAATCGCGAGGGAAAATTCAGGGCATGTGAAACTGAGGAGGAAGTTCTTGCAAGATTATGGACCAGGAGGCGTCATGGAACAGCTGCCGGCAGCGCTTTGCATGTGGGTAGAGGCGAGTATACTAAAGGGACGTAATGTTGAGTGCGAGTATATTGGATGCTTTGAGGGAACGGGCTTGATGGGGTTGAACTGGAGGTAATCGGCAGCGGATGCCTCACGAGGTTGTTGTACCAGCGTTGTTAAGACTAGGCAGACTTTTTCAAGCCATTGCTTTCTGTCCCGTTTTGAAAGTCTCGGCCAGGCAAGCGAACTTTCTGATTCATGACGATGCCCCGGCCCGACCTTAGGGCAGGCAACTCAGAAATCGTACGCTGGTGTGTATGCGCATGTAAATATAGAAAGGTAGAGAACAATGGCTGTGTTGTGTCTTCCTCATCGGCCCTCAACTTCGATTAACGGTCAGTGTTCACCGTTCAAGCCCTGCACCTCAAGCCCTCGTATCTTGTGTGTCAATCGAGATATTAAGCAGAGTCCTTGTATTGCTTGAAGCCCAACAAGAAACTACTCTCGGCGTGGCTATTCATCTGGACCCTGTTCAAATGGAGGGCCAATGTCGAGAACCGGTGGAGCTTTTCGAGATTCACACCTTCATGCATTAGACCTATCCCGCGGTAAACTCACTGGTGAGGCAAAATGTGCGCTATCTGCCCTGACCTTGAGTACGAATAAGCTATCGGATCCCCTGTGCCGTTCGTGGTGAAACCAGGATGATGTAGCCCTGGGCAGTATGTGTGAAGCTTGCGCAAACTTGTAAACCTTACCTCGACAACGGTGGCTGCATAAAGCGTCCCGATTCCGCTGCTTGAATGGGGGAGCTTCCTGACATACTGGCTACACCCATGTTCAAGGAGAATTTATCCAGTCGATCGCCAATCGATTGCACGTTACTAGATGGTTTCCGCGACTTAGCTGAGTCACTGCGCACCTGATTCCAAGAACCATCGCCACACATATCGACTCGTTGCGTCGATGGAACTTGCCAGGGGTTTTGCCCGTATGTGACGGCGGGCGAGACTGTAGTTTCGCGCCCTCTGCGGTGTCGGTCTGATTCTAGCACATTTGTGAGCTGGTCCAGCATAGCCAGGGAGGACTCGATGCCACCACACGTCAGCTGCGTGAGACTCCTTGTGTAGGACGGCGGAATCGACTGCGTGGAGGCTGATGTAGAAGCAGGCTTTTCATTTTCGGAAATGGTTAAGAGCTTCGCCTTGAGGTTATTAAGACACTCCTTCGAGTCGGAGATCCCGCTCAATAGGCTGTCCAAAACGAATGGATCTGCCTCGACTGTTGAGGCCAAAATTGTCTGAGTAGCTGCGTAGTACCCAGGACACTTTGTAATTTCATTGAAGGCATAATCCATCACCTGGCCCAGACTCATCCCCCTGTTTTGCTCCTCCTGGTAGTTATCATTGGTTATGCTTATCCAATCAGGTTCGCCTAGGAAACAAGGCTCTCCAAGAACAAACGATTCCGCAACGAGAAACGGCCTGAATGAAAGCATTACCGTGCGAGAAATGCCCGTCTTATGTGCTGCAGCACCACGAGCACACATGATTTGCCGTATGCCACGCGTGTGCGAGATCCACGTGTGCTCCGAGCTGCCATCCAGGATCTCATACCCTCCTAGCAAAACAGACGCAGCGAGCGATTCTTCTACTAAAGCAAATGGCGTGCGAAGTAGTGATCGGAGACAACTAACCCCACGACCATACATGCTACGAGCGCAATATACTGCGTTCGCATTACCCTGTAATGTTCCCATTTGGAACGTCACCAGCGCCCGGACCGCCCACATTAGCGCTTGTGAGCGGATAGATGGCTGAAGACCGCGAAGAAAGTCCATCCAATTCGTGTCGACTCGATGGGAAAAGGACGAGTAACTGCGAGGAAAGTAATACATGAGCCAGCCATGAAAAGATTCTGTGGTCTGGCTACTAAGCGCTTGTTCGGTCAGACGAGGGGCCACCAGTTCATCCATCGCGAGGCGTGGGAGTATCATCACCGGCCGATTAGATTTCCGCGTAACCATCCGAGGCGACGCCTGTGAATCTTGTTTCTGCTTCAGGGTCTCAAATGAGCGGCCATTTCCACCAAGCCTCGGACGTTGTTTAGCGCTTCGCACTGACAATGCGTGCTTTCTGTTGTCCTGCAAAATGACCTCGTATTAGTTCTTGCTCTGTTAGATTTAATTGGGCGGCTCCGCGCCGAAAAGAAAGCTCGAACATGGATATTTACCATGAAGCTAGAACTCTTAAGGGAGCTAAGACTTTATCATGTCCTTTAGAACTAGTCTGGAATTGTTCTCTGAGCTCTCTGCACTGCCCCTCAGAGACTAAGGATGTCGAGCATCTGCGAAGTTGATAAAAGACCTGAGTTTGGGACAAAGATACGGAGTAAATCCAAGCCTAGCCTGAAAAGCGCGAAGATCTCTTTAAGGAGACTGGTGTGGCAAATGCACCTATCATAGGTCTTCAACCCGCTTTCAAGGGCTTCTTAACTCGGTTTAAACACTAATATCTATGGAGTAACATCCTGTGTAAATCACCTCTCCAACATATCTACCTAGGTAGCAGGATCGAAACATTGGAGGTAGGAACATCTTTCAAGACTTTATCTCCATGCGCCAAAAAATGTTATCCTATGCTTCTTGTTCTATCCTTCTTTATGATCACTCTGCCCTGCTGTCTGCCCCAACTTTAGATATATCAGCCCGACTATGCCGTTGGATACTCCTATTTCGCTTTCAGTCAAGAGCAGCAACAGCGTATCTCGGTGTCTATAAGAGAAGAAACTACGTGGGAAGATATCCACCTTGATATTATCGTACGTTTCTCTTTTCTACTCAACTTTACCTTGGTAATTATTCTTTCCTGCGGGTTCGAAACTGGACACATCTTCCTGAGGCAACAAGAGTATGAGGTATGATTGGCCATATCCACCGCAATCACGTGCTTGGGATTCATTTCCTTTCCGAGCCTTGCATCTTCTCGCTCCATCTTCCTTCCCCATCACATCAAGATAAGAAAGATTGCATGTCTTACTAGTCCGGCTCATTATGTTCCGGGGAACTCGTTGCTCCCCATGGACCGCTATCTCTCGCGCAAGAGACCTCGCAGTCCTTCGGTAGCCGACAACAACGACGATGAAACCTCAACGGATATAAAGCTCGCTCAACTAGTGTCTCTCTTTGTAGACACGCCTCAGGACACGCTTCTAGACATCCTCGTTTCGTGTGGCGGTTCCGTTGATGATGCGGTTGCAACGATCACTGAGCAGAAGCAGATGTTGCCATCACCAACCGCACCAACCAAACGGGCGAAGGCGGCGAATGGGGCATCGGCGATTCAGACGTCGCTTGCCTCGCATGTCCTTCAGACACCGAATGCAAAGACTGGAGATGACACAGCTAAACGGGGAAACCCAGTTCAAAAGGTTCAGAAGGGCAGGACGCTGTTCTTGTATAGCCCAGAAGATGTCGCAGAGCATACATCCTGCACCATCATCCACAATTTTCTTCCAGTTGAACAAGCGAATACGCTTCTGCTAGAGCTCCTAGACGAATCGAAGCACTTTTCGCGGTATCAGTTGCAGATTTTCGAGCGAACGGTTGAAAGCCCGCATTCAACTTGCGTATACGTTAACACCCCGGAAGAACAGGACCAGCATATGAACGATTACTCATATGGCGGGTCATATCATACAAATATCCGGCAGGCAACTCCTCACCTCCGCGGTATTTCAGCACAAGTGCAGAAAGCCGTGAATGCGGAGATCCAGAAACGCATTCGGGAGGTCTATCCCGGGGGCAAGAAACTAAAGTACCAGTCCGCGAAGGAGTGGATGCCTAATGCCGCCTTTGTCAACTGCTACAATGGTCCCGCGGAGAGCGTGGGGTATCATACTGATCACCTTACGTATCTCGGGCCTCGGGCAGTTATTGGGAGTCTTAGTTTAGGCGTTCAGCGGGAGTTTCGTGTGCGGCGGATAGTCGCGGATGAGACTGAACCTGGAGAGGAGATGAGTGATGCAAAATCTCATGCTCAGGGCCAGATATCAATCGCCCTGCCGCATAATTCCCTGTTAGTAATGCACGCAGAGACGCAGGAGGAATGGAAACATGCGATTGCCCCCGCGCAGACGATCTCCCCGCATCCGTTGTCTGGGAACCGTCGCATTAACGTCACCTACCGCTGGTATCGGGACTCTTTACATCCACGAAATATCCCGAAGTGTCGTTGTAATTCCCATACTGTCCTAAAATGTGTCCAGCGGAAGCGGGAGACCAGGGGTCGCTACATGTGGACGTGCTATGTGGGGTCTAAGCCTGGAAAGAAAGGCTGCGGCTTCTTTCAATGGGCTGAATTCGACGATGACGGCGAGCCTCTATGGAAACTACCTCAAGTCAACAATGAACAAGACATCAAGGCCCCAAAGTTGACCAATTTTGCCGAGTAAAGACGATACGGTGCACGACACCACAAAACGGCTAGCATTGTACGCATGTTAATTTATATACACAAAATCGACAGCCTCAGTACCCTAGCCGTACGAGTGCTGTTGGCAACGATAGGCAAGGTCTTGGTAAAGTTAAAAAAGAAAGGCATAGACGAGATCGTTGACGCCGTTCCCAATTCGCTTGCTCATCATTCCGGCTGTGGCATGCACTGCGTCGGATATGACGTTCATTTGATGATAATCATCAGCTCGAATGTGTGTGCAGCGCAGTAACCTATTCTCGCAAGACCGATATCCGAAAAAGTGTAAAACGTCGGTTCAAGGCTTGGCTGCAACTGTGTTAATTCGACACTCCATCAAGAAAAGCATGTGATGGGGAGGACTCGAACGGGTACATACCATACCTATAAGATTAGCCAATAGGAGGTTGATTTATTCTAACGTCTGGCAAGAGTCCGTGCCACGTCGTATTTCAAGTCGCCACTCGGCCCGTCTAGCAGAAGAGGTCGTAGTGAAAAGGGTATCTCTCAAAGAAACGTGAGCTCTAGAAGGAATCCGTACCTACAGCGATGCCAGAGTTAGCCAAGCAGATATATTTGAGCATGGAATGATGCATACCGTTAGAGCGGAAGTTTGCATCACACCTCAGCCATCATTCGAGACTCGGACGAGGTGCTATTGTCTGCATCCGTCTGCTCGGCAGCACGAGGATCAATGGGCTCCAGTCCCTTCCGTATGGCGCTCAGCTTCCGTCTGAACCAGTGTTTGATAAGAGTAAAGCGACCGGAGCTCCAAAACTCGGCACAGCCAAGAGCCAGGGCGAATGCGAAGCAGACGAGAATGATCGGAACCAAGACTAGCGCGACGACGATAATCGTTGTTTTCTGTTTAGGATTCATGGCGGTACCTATACAGTGGAAACCAATATTGCCATGTAGGGACACGATAGGGATGGAGTCGGATAATGGGTACTGATAGGTAGGGGTATGACTCGGTTGTAGAAGAGTCCGTATCTGCGCATTTCCTTGTTGCTGAATCGTGCCTACTCCATCAGGAAATGCACCCAGAAAGCGAAGGTGCCCTTAAGGACCAGGAAAAGTAGGGGCGAGGCGCGAGCACTTTAGTCGCCGTACATGAGGCTCTCGGTTCATTGCGAGGCAGGTTCCACAGATGGGACAAACACCCGCTTAACGGAATCCAACGTTGACTTGTCTAGCTTATTGAAGCGAATCTGCACCCCATAGTTAGCCACGCTTTGAATTTATCAAAAGCCACGATTGGAGTAGATCCGTACCAACTCATCAGGCGCCCCGCGGGCAGCACTTCCGAACAATGTGGCATCCGACCGGCTCCCTTCAATCTCATATTGCACACGCCTAATCCAAATCCCGTCCCAGTTCCAATCTCCCGGCGCTCGTGCCTGCGGATTATCGCGTTTGGAGTCGCTTGCTGGAGAATAGTCTGTATCCTTCCGATGCGCCTTCCACGCGTGCCACGCGCTCGGGTTTCCGGCTGCTTCGAGCGGCACAGAATCGAGGACAGTCTCATCATCAAACGAGGTGCGTATATAATTCAGGATTTCCAGCACCGGTACCGATGTTCTGGTTTTAGGAGCAGGTTCCGGTGCAGGCGCAGCTGCAGCCTCTCTATCATCGCCTTCGGGTTGTGCTACCTCGGTGACTATTTCCTGGGTGGTAGCCTCTTGCCCAGCTGTTGTTCCCAAGCCTGCGTTCAAACTCACGGACCTTGAAGACGGAGCCGATCCGGTGTCTGTGCGTCTTGCCCGGCCAAACCAGTGGGGGAATGCGTGTCGGAGACTGAATCCACCCGGTGGTAAACGTTCCTCGTCTGTTGCGCTGACAGGGTCTTCATTCGAGACGCCAGTGCTGAACGTATACGTGGTAAGAGGTACGATTAGCGGATGGAAGACATCTGTGGAGAAGGCCACTAATGGGGGTCTATCGGGGTAGGTCGGTGGGAAGCGTATCTGGAATCGGAGTATGGCAGAAGCGTAAGGCCCTGATAAAAAGAGATGAGTAGACAGGCTAGCAGTAAAATGCAGAGTATAGCATACCGGAGCGAACAAAAACTATACAGGCCCAAAGAGTGGGATCACCAGGGCTGAGGCTCACGTATACTCCTGGAGGAGCTGCATGTTTGAGGCTTGCACTGGGTAAGGGTTAATGGAGGCTGTTGTTGATGGGGTTTTGTTGAAAGGCTCACTATTCCTGAAGAAGCTGGTGTCTCCGGAGAGATGGAATGCTAGGTAGTCGAGTTGTTGACATGGCGCCAACTGAGCGAGATCAGCTGTCAAAAGGCGAGGTTTTGAGGTGATCTCAGGAGACACCTGGAACTCGGAGAGTCGGAGGAGTTCCAGAGGGCGATCGTTGTGGAGCTTGGCAGCGGGTCCGGATCTTATCAAGAATGGAACAAGCAACCATATCTTCATTCTTTAACATCGACGGAGTTCCTCGATAATCTATATATATTACCATAGCAGTCTATGCTCCCCTCGCGTTCATTTAAATGTTTGACGCAGTTCTCAATTTTGTATTCGGCGTCGTAAACCCAAGAATCGTCATGCCCTCCTCAAGGCCCTCATAGATCCCACCAGCGACTCCCTCCACCCACCACGAAGTTGCGCTTGAAGCTGTTTCGCTTATCTTCCCATCGTATATATTCAAAACAGTAGATCCGAAGTTCACACCTCCCCTGCTGACTTGTTCGAGGAGGTATAGAGCAAAAGCAGTCGCACGTTCTATTAGCCGGAGAGATCGTTCATGCCGATACAGGTGGTAGGTGACTTCTTTTATGAACGGCATGAGAAATTGCAAGAGAAGGCAGAAGTATACAATACTTGACGCTAACAATCGATGGAGGTAGGACCGCGCGGGGGGTTGAACGGCACCATTGTGTGGAGGCGCGGCTAAGGGCTTGACGTTCTCCGGTATACTGCTGCGAATCTTTGCGGCCTCTTCGTCGGTCAAATCCTCCGGCAAGCCCAACAAAAGGTAAGAAACAGCTTCAAGGTATAGCGAGCGGACTAGACTCCTCTCACAATGAGGCCGTTGCGCTTCGTACCCCGCAAGTCGGAGGCGGCTGAGCGCTATAATACAGTTAACCTCAAGGTATAAAGTATTCGAGAATACAGCCTGCACATACCGGAATTCACACAATTCCATCTAAGCCCCGAATTCACCTCATAATCGGTTGTTCCCATCTCCAAAGGCCCCTTGGCTCTTTGGATTTCTTCTTCATACGTCGCCGAGGCGTAACCGGAAGAGTGTTCTGAATAGAGTGGAGCGCTTGTAGTCGAGGAAGAGCGTGGCATATTATTTCCGATATTGCGAGACATTGTGCGCGAGGGCATGTTCACTTCGGCCCTTATGATTGCGTATCGTGAAGAAGTCAAGCGCCGTTTGATCACAGCGGGGATAAACGGTGGGATGATAGAGAATGTCGGCGGCCACCCGGCGGCGTCTAAACGTGGGATCGTTTCGGCCATCTTCCCCCTCCAAATACAAAGAAACCTCTTTTCTGAGTGAAACAGAGAACTGAGACTTGAACAAAGTTCGAGTCTTTCAGTTGGGACAGCCTTCTACGGTTCCGGATACTGTTTCCAAGCTTTAGAGAGTGACGAGAGGAATCAGAGCTGACACCGATAAGCTCGCCATTTTGGTGGGAAGCGAAGAATGTCGGAATCATCCCGCTGTGGCGGTACGGTCCATAATGGAGCCTCTATAGATAAGTGAAAATCCTAGCGCCTGAAATCGGGGTTCAGAAATGAATGCAGAAGAGAAAAAACTGTTAGAGGGCGAGACTTGGCTTGCATTTTCACATGTCAGCGGGGCCGGTCCTCATCGGGCCCCTGGCGAGTCCAGGAAAGAACCACATCTTGTCTTCTGACGGATGATGAAGAGAGGCGCAAACACGAAGAGTTTACCTGGCTGAGCAAGTCAGTCAGCCTTGTGAACTCTTGGAGCCCTCGGTGTTAAAACCACGCCCTTGTCAGACCTGCGGCCAATCGCACCAGTTATCGTGGTTACCCGCACTCCATTAGTACGCCCTTCAGACAACTTTGACGTTTCGAATGCGACCATAAATTCAGCCAAGCACCATAAATCCTCACGAGGAAAAGTGCTTATAAATCCAGCGCTTTCCCTCGAATGTCACTTCGGAAAGCAAGTCTAATGATTTGAAGAGAGGAGATGAAGCCTTAAGAACACCCGAAATCCGGCTTTATATTGCCACTCTATTACACCTGAATTTTTCAATATCCATCATTATACCATATACAATTTATCCAGCGCACATTCAAGCTCCGCCAGTATCTTGATATCGGGCATCTGGCTGACATAGAGCATCAGACATCAAAACCTCGGGTTGCTTCGACGTCGGAATGGGAATCGGAGCTGTCGCAGCACTGGTAACGACTCCCGACATATCCATGGGATCACCTATGTTGTTAGCTACAAAATCACCTTCATGCCCACCGTCAACCCCATAGTTCAGGTCTTGCAAGCCCTCCATCGGTAATTGCTCCTCATACCGATCATTGAGCTGCTGCAAGAACTCCGGGTCGAAGCCCATCTGTACAAATGGGTCGACAGATGTGCTCAGCGGAGTAGAGAATGATGATACACCAGCAGACGCACTACTACCCCAATCGGTCGATAGGCCAGCGTGTGAGTATCGAGCAGCCGTGAAATTTCCCCCGCTACCGGCATAACTACCAGCTAAACTTCCAGGACCGCTTGGAGCAGCAGACGATTGGCCTGTTCCAGGGATGGCTGGGCTCTGGAAGCCGGAGCCAGGATACCCCAAACTCGAGTGTGATTGGCGAAGACACATTGGTGGTTGCCGAAGACCTTCCTGAGACGCGTAAGGTGGTCGCATTCCCAGGTTGGCGAATTGGATGTGCTCTGACTCTAGTTCAAGCTGAAGTCCCGCCTCACGCTTAAGGACACTGAGCCAAGTGGGGTTATCAGCACAAGTTTGGTTCCAAGGATCATCGGAGCCATATATCGTTCGTCGACCTTGATCTTGAATCATCTGATCGGTGGGGATAGAACCATTCGCCATGTGCTCTTGTATAAAGGCAAGAAGCTCTCGCCTAAGACGATCGAAACAATTGGCGTCCTCTGGAACGGACAAACCGGGCGCCCCGACGTTACGCTCAGACAGCTTGAACGGATCTAAAGTATCACGCTCGTGACCAATGAGATACGGGGGCATGGCGTTCTCGACAAGGCTCTGCACAACCGGCTCGAAACCCCAGTCACCTTGCCATTGGGCCATGTCAGCACCATTCTTGAAGTGAGTGGCAAGGTGATCGGCTCGCCCTTTCCATGTTGACAAGGTAATCCCACAAAAACCGCACCGCGATATAATCTCGGTAGTGTGGCTTCGCCATTTATCCATAGATGGATCAAATCGCACATTATGCATCAACTTAAGGTGCTGGTTGAGATGGTCTTTTCGGTAGAAAGTCCGCTCAGCGACACTCTTTTCTGCACAGGCGCTATGATTGTGTGTCTCAAGATGGTCCTCGTCCGGATCGACAACCATACAAAACACACAACGGTTAGCACCGTTGATGAAAGCAACGCCTCCCTGGGGTGCACAGGTCCACTTCTCAAGGGCCAAGTGCAGTGACTTCTCATGACGTTGCCAGTCATATTTGGTCTGGAAAGAGTCGGCACAGAAAGTACATTGGTAGATCCTGGCACTCTTAGCTTTATGGAGAGCAAAGGTGTTTGCAGGTGTTGAGGGCTTGCGGCGGCGACGTCGTTCTTTACGGTCCATCGAGCCGAAAGACCCGAGAGAGGAACGATGAGAAAAGGCAGAGGCAAAAGAGAGATCAGACACCGAGGAACGAGTAGCTGAGCGACTGGCGTCATGGCTGCTAACTAGGGAAGAAGCATCGAAGACATTCGAGTTGGCCTGGCTTGAGTCATTGCTAGACCCAGTTCTCCGAGAATGGGAGCGCACGTGACCCGACTGGGATCCGTGACGTACTTCGAGAGATGTGTCCTCCAAAGCCCGTAAAATGTTGGACATGGCAGCCGGTTCGTTTTCTGGGGGAGAGTGCTTCCAACGTTCTAAAGGCGTCATGAGTGTGGGATCGGCCTGTGGCTGCTTGGGAATATCAACCGCGCCAGGAACCGGTGAACTGCCACGAGGCACAGCAGGACGGACTTTACCGCGCCGTCTAGCATTGGCAAGCCAGTTGGTGATCTGAGTGCGTCTTAACCCTGTGCGCATTTTCAATTCCTCTTTCTCCTCCTCGGTGGGATACGGATGATCATTATGCTCGTTGAGCCAAGTCTTTAAAATTCGGACTGCCTCTCGGGATAGTCGAGAGCTATTCTTTCTCGCGCGAGCATCGACATCTTCTGCGATTCCGGAAAGGGACTTCAGCGCTTTTTTGCCTGTCAACCCCCCCGTTGGAATATCGATATTCTCGGAGATAGGATGTAATGTGTCCAAGAATTTGCCGGCGGGCACTGTGTGAGTGAAGCTACATTCACGATAAAGCGAAATGCAGCAGGTGCAGCCAACTTTTTGCATCACGCCTCGTTTAGCCATGAAGCAATCTAGACCCATGTTCCTGCAGAAATCGCACGGATCTTTGGCACGAAACATGGGATAAAGCCCCTCAGGGTCAGGAGTATGCGCCATGACACCCTCACCAGCACCTTGCTCCAAGCGAGTCGTGGGAAACTCCAAGGCTTGATCTTGTAAAAGCGACTGGTAATTTGCGACAGCATCATTTTCGTCCATCTCGATCATATCGGAAGCGACATCGTCGTCCCGTACATAAGAGCCAGATGCGGCTTCGTCGAAGTCGAAGAACTCCATTTTGAGACTGTCTGTAGGGAAAGCCGAATTCAAACACAAGGTCTGTGCCACGTAAGTCGATGCGACTGGAGTCGCTTACACCCAGGGAGAGGGCGATATATCGAATCCAAGGAGAACCGACGAAATGGGTGAAAGCAAGGCAGGTAGAAATATTGATCAAGGTGGGCGGAAGAGGGGGTGGATATCACTTGAGGACTATGTATTTCGTCTGGGGTACGAAAAGCAAGCCGGATAGATTGGACCCTGCTAGCGTCTTCCTTCTCTCAGGAGTTGCAGTGTTCAGAATTTCAGAGCAGAGGAGAGCAAGGCATGGAACCTTCTTTCGTTTCTCTCGGTCGGGCCGCTGCTTGTGCATATCGGAGGAATCGCTCACGCGGCTTAGTATGGTTCAGACCGAACAGTGGTTGCCGTTTTGCGCTTCTCTGGGGCCGGATTTGTTCATTCAGCCCATCAGACCGCGAGATTTTGGGGCCCCCTGCTGAAACTTGACCCATGGCTCGGCGCGGACAGAGGCTCGTTGGTGGTCTAAGACTTCGAATGTCCGGGACTAACAGAACTGCACGCCCTTCCAATGACAACGCCATACCCGAAGCGGTTAGCCGAGAGCGCTGATGGGGTGGCCATGAATCATCACTGGCCAACCCAAACGATATCGCAGTCCTTCTCCTCAGGCCTTGACAAGCAACGACATCAAAGGATATTTCTTCGTCAAAATTACTATATTACTACTCGTCATGCCTCCCCTTTCAGCGGGAATCCAGTTCACCGGTCTGACGTTGAGGCGTTGATCACTTGCCAAGATCACCTCGGGATTCCCGCCATGGCGCCAACAGAATACGATGGACGCGACATCGGTATCTATCTCCTCGCTGCTCTTTTGCCTAACCCAGCTTAGCTTTCTCATTCCCTCTCTTGACTGAACGAATTGGGTGCGGTTGAATGAGTCACTTGGCAGGTCGTTCCATGTGAGAACCGGAGATAACGCTAAGACGAAATCATGGCCACTTCGATCCTCTCTGTTTATCCCCCGCATTTGCTCGCTATCTCAAAAGGATCGAAGGGTGAATTTCGGGCGATAATAATCACAGATATTACTACGAAGATTACGGGCACAACTAACCAAACTGCCCTCCCTTGAGCGTGGAGGACATACACTGTTCTCTCAATTAGGAGGAGGATTGCTGACGCCCTCTTGAGAGGTTCAACCAAAGGGCCTTGAAGCTGTTCAGAGATGATACGACTTTGATATATGTACACAACCGCTCAAAATCCATACTTTTTATTGAATTCATCCGCGACCTTCCGTGTTGTCTTCATAATTTCCACACATCCCGGGGAATCTGAGTGACAGCAAATTGAAACGCTATAGTCCTTCATGGGTAGAGGCACTACTGTCCCATCAACGCTCGTCACGGATTGCTCTTCAAGCTGTTGCCTGACGTGCTTTTCAACATCTGCAGTGTCCCATGGCTTTTTCTTGCGATCGATCACGAGCATTCCCCTAGAATCATACTTCACGTCGCCATAGAACTCAGCCTGGAACTCGATTCCCAGATCATTGGCGGCCTTTTCCATGTTTGTTCCAGCTAATCCAAAAACAGGTATCCCTTTAGGAATCCCCAGCATGACAGCCTTAGCCACCTCATAATCCCTGCACATCATTCCATAGAGAACCCCGTGGGGCTTAACATGGTTGAGCCGCACTCCCTCACGATCTAAGAAGGCTTGAAGAGCGCCCACTTGGTAGATAGTGATCGCGGTGAGTTCTTCCGGGGAGAGCTTCATCTCTCGCCGCCCGAACCCTTGAATATCTGGGAGGCCAGGATGAGCTCCGATCAGGATATTGTGAGCCTTGCAGTTTCGCACGGTTTCCATCATGATCAACGGATCACCAGCGTGAAAGCCACAGGCGACGTTGGCGATATCAATCAATGGAAGCAGCTCGAGATCAGGGCCACAAGCCCAGTTCCCATACTATGCGAATCGCATCAGCTCCTTCTCTACAATTACTTCGAGACGGAATGCGTGGAACATACCGCTTCCCCCATGTCGCAATTGATGAGTGCTTTTTTCTTAATTGGACCCATGACGATTATTATTCAAGCTTGTTGCGTTTGACTTTCTCACTATGAATTACGGTTGCGCTGCCGGGACTGATACTTATACGCAGAGGTGAAGCGTTCTGGGAGCCATGGAAAGAAGATATGGGGAACTGTTCAGAACCGGTGGCGGGAGGTGGGACTCGGTGGAAGTGTCCCTATCATTCTCTGTAGATCGTTCCGTTAAGCCGGATTCCCAATATCTTCGGCGTCATCGTGCAATCACAAAAATGCCTCTTGTCCGAATCCGTTATCGACAACTCGAGTTGCCTTGCTAGGTGTGACGCTGGAGCTCCTTCCCCGCATCAACTCAAGCGGGATAGGTAGGACCCTCTGAGATAAGAGAGTAAATTCCTCTAAGTAATTAACCAACTGAGATGCCGGCCCCTTCAACTTCCAGACAGGCAACACTAGTTGTTGATTATGGAGTCTCTCAAAACGCTCTTAATTGCTAATCGGGGGGAGATTGCTGTACGGATTCTGAAGACCGCAAAGTAGGGATCGGCCTTTCATCCCAAGGGTATAGTTGAATTATAGTTAACCTACAGAAGAGCGCTCAACATACGGACAATCGCCGTGTACACTGAGCCAGATGCAGCATCGACCCATGTGCACCTCGCAGATGAAGCAATCCTTCTCTCTGGCTCGCCCTCTAAGGCGTATATTGATGGGTTAGTTCATCCTCTGATATAATGACTATTACTGACCTAAAATTAGGGACCAACTCATTGAAATTGCAAAGCAACAACAAGTAGATGTTATTATCCCGGGATATGGCTTCCTATCGGAGAATTCGGACTTTGCGAGAGCTGTGGCAAACGCTGGTATGGTTTTTGCTGGGCCATCTCCCGAGAGCATTGAAGCATTTGGTCTCAAACACACAGCACGGGAACTTGCGACAAAAGCTGGCGTGCCCATTGTTCCTGGTTCTCAGGGACTAGTCGCAAGTGAGGATGAAGCTGTGACAATAGCACAAAGCCTTGGGTTTCCGGTAAATATCCTTCTTGCTCCCTGCCTTAAAACCACGCTCACTCGTATCAGGTCATGCTCAAGGCAACAGCGGGTGGAGGTGGAATGGGGTTGTTTACATGTAATACAGAGGAGGAGGTACGAGAGTCGTTCCAAACAGTGCAATCCAGAGGCGAGGCTCTCTTCAAGAATGCCGGGCTTTTCATTGAGCGCTACTATCCGTCTAGCCATCACATCGAAGTCCAGGTATTCGGCAATGGGCAAGGCAAAGCTATCGCGATTGGGGAAAGGGAGTGCTCTATCCAACGAAGGCACCAGAAAGTGATAGAAGAATGCCCGAGCCCATTTGTTACCCAGAACCCTAAACTCAGGACCGGCTTATGCGATGCTGCCGTTCGTCTTGCACAATCGATCAACTACGGTTCAGCCGGTACAATCGAGTATCTTGTGGATGACGAATCTGGGGCTTTCTTTTTCCTCGAAATGAACACCCGTCTTCAAGTAGAGCACGGCATCACAGAACTGTGTTACGGGATCGACTTGGTGGAGCTTATGCTGAAGCAAGCGGATGCCCAGTTGTCAGATAACAATGGCCTTCAAGCGGAGTTCCTGTCAAGTATTCCGGTGGGTACTCCGAATGGTGCCGCAATAGAAGCTAGAGTCTACGCAGAGAACCCAGTTAAAGACTTTGCGCCTTGCCCCGGAATGTTACAGAGTGTTGAGTGGAAGGAGATACCTGGCTCTCGAATCGACACATGGGTCTACCGCGGGATCAAAGTATCAGCTAATTACGGTGCGTATAACCCATGTCAATGAGGCCACAAGAGGTTCTAACGAATACGGGCAACTAGACCCCCTTATTGCGAAAGTCATGTATCACGGCCCAGATAGACAACAAGCAATCGAGGGGTTAAAGGACATTCTAACGGGCTCCCAAATCTGCGGTCCTCCGACAAACCTCGGATTTCTCGCTGAGATCCTTGCGAATGAGGATTTCAATCGTGGAAACACATTAACAAAGTTCCTAAACACTTTTGAATATAGCTTATCAGCTATTGATGTCGTATCCGGCGGCGCCTACACGCTTGTCGAGGACTGGCCCGGCCGCCCGACAATTGGAAAGGGATTCTGTCATTCAGGTCCCATGGACTCATTCGCTTTCCGCATTGCGAATGCCCTCGTTGGAAATCCTGTGGGTCTTGAGGGCCTAGAGATAACCCTGAGCGGGCCAGAATTACGCTTTCTGGGTCCGGCACATATATCACTCTGTGGTGCCCCGATTGACGCTACACTTGACGACGGCCCAGTCCCGATGTGGTCAAGGGTTAGAGTATCTGCCGGTCAGCATTTGAAAGTGGGAAAGACTACGGGCAACGGGTGCAGAGCCTACCTAGCGATTTTCGGCGGATTCCTCAACATCGCCAAATGGTTTGGATCAAAAGCCACCGCGCCAATGGTCGGTGTCGGTGGCTACCAAGGGCGACAGCTGTCTTCCGGTGACTACATATCGATCACAGACCAAGTTCCCGATGTTAATGGCGAGCTTTCTCTTCCAAAGCATCTCATCCCGCAGTATCCGGATAGCTGGGAGCTCATGTCGATGCCTGGGCCGTACGATGTCGGCTACTTTGCGCCGGGGAGCCTCGACATGCTGTACGAAGCTGAATGGACTGTATCGCATAATGCCGCGAGAGGTGGAGTACGTCTTCTCGGGCCGAAGCCTAAATGGGCTCGTCCAGATGGAGGTGAGGGTGGTTCTCATCCCTCGAATCTCATCGAATATGGCTACGCGGTTGGATCTCTAAATTGGACTGGAGATGACCCGGTCATTTTTCCACAGGATGCACCAGATCTTGGTGGCTTCGTGAGCAGTCATACGATTGTCAAGGGAGATCTGTGGAAGCTAGGACAGGTTAAGGCTGGAGACAGGTTGAGATTCCGGGCCACATCTCTTGAGGATGCCCTGTCCACGCGGAATAAATTGGGGAGGTTTATCTACGACATTGTACAGTGTTGCCGGGAAGAAGCAGACTTCAGTGCTGTCAAACCTCTAGACTTTTCCCTCCCTCCCGCGATGACAGCAGAGAATCGAGGCTCTGGTATCGTCTATCAGATACAGGAGCAAGGGAAACAGCCGATGGTTTCGTATCGACAGGTATGGAAGAGCTACTATTCAAGAGAGAATTCTTGCTAACAGTACTAGGCCGGAGATGATTACCTCTTGATCGACTACGGCGTCGGCGCCTTCGACCTCAACCACCGCTACCGAGTAACAGCACTGAAGAAGGCTCTGAGCGAAGCAAAAGGCGACATCACCTTTTCAACCGGCCTAACCTCCATGGTCGGTTGCGGAAATTGTAAGAACCCTCTCACATCCCTCAGACCATCCAATCGACCGTAGGCTCACAAGCCCAACAAAACAGCCTTAATGCTCTACTACGACGGAACAAAGGTCTCCCAAAAAGCCCTTATAACACACCTACGCGCCATCGAAACCCAACTCGGCGATCTCAGCCGCGCAAAGATGCCCAGCCGGGTCTTCAAGCTTCCCATTACTTTCGAAAGCAAACGCCAAACGGCCGCTCTGCAGCGCTACACGGAGACCCAGCGGCCCTACGCCAGCTACCTGCCTGATAACATGGACTTTGTCGCGAAAAACAATGCCTTCACCCGCGCTGAGTTCGAGAATATCTATCTCACGGCTAGCTTCCTAGTAATCACGGTCGGCTTCTTCACAGCCCTCCCCATCGCCCTCCCCGCCGACCCGCGGCAACGCATGAATTGCCCCAAGATGAACCCCAGCCGCGTCTTCACGCCCGCGGGTCAAGTCTCCTGGGGCGGAAGCTGTCTCGCGATCTACACCGTCGATTCACCAGGTGGATACCAGATGACCGGGATGACTATTCCGGGTGTTGATATCCTTGGATCGAAGAAGGGCTATGCACCCGAGAGACCGTGGCTATTCGAGGACTTTGACCAAATTACCTTTTACAAAGTCGATGAAGAAGAGTATGAGAGGCAGCTTGCGCTGTTCCAGAGCGGAAGGTATGAGTATGAGTGGGAGAAAGTCGAGTTTGATATGACAGAGCATAACCGGCTTCTGAGAGAAACGAAGAATGAGGTTATTGCTATAAGGGCTAGGCAGCGGGAGGCGCAGAGGGAGATGGATCGGCTCGAGAGCAAGCTGCTAGAACAGTGGGCGAGGGAGAAGGCCGAGAAGGGGGTTCCCATGGATACGGTTGATGCATTGTTGAAGGGTGCGTTATCTCCCATCCTTCCTGTTTCCTCCTCTCTGGAGTAATATTGAACTAATGAGAAACACAGACCAGGAAATATCACCCATCGAAGCGCCACTCAATGCAAACGTGTGGAAAGTCGAGGCAAAGGAGGGTGACAAGATAGAAAAAGACCAAGTGGTCGTAATCCTGGAAGCAATGAAGCTAGAAATCGCGGTGCGGAGTGAAGCTCCTGTTGTTGGAAGTGTGGTTGAGAAGATCCTGGTTCAGCCGGGAGATTCTATTGAGGCTGGGAAACATTTGATGCTGGTGCGACGGGTTGGTAAGTAGATTTATATCACTCTGATTTGATTAAGTTGTTGCTTGTAATATCAGCATAGGTATTGTTGGCTAGTCGGTGTCTAGCAAGTCCGATACGTCGATATCATGTCATGTCATTTCAATTAATGCCAGCGGCATGCACAGCGGTGTAGAGAGGTCGGATCTACCACCAAAAACTAACACTAATACCTGCCTTTAATCCCCTCACATAGTGCCACCATCCAACAGGGATATACAGGCACTCGCCCTCTCTCAGGACCGCCTCAACATACTCAGCCTCTTGAAACCCGGGCCACATCGCCTCCCACTGCTCTGACTCTGCGGGCGAAAGCTCGATCGCAGCTAGATCCACCTGCGACGTGTTCGACATGTCGATTTTCTGGGCTGCCGGAGCAATACCGCTACTACTGTCCGGCACAAGGCCAGGATGACTGTTTCTCCTCTCTGAGGTGACGGATTCCATGCCACGCGGGTATATTTGTGTGGCAGGGGTGTGAGGCGAGTATAGGCGGATGTATTTCGTTCCTGTGACTTGGACCAGTATGTTATGGTAAGGGTCGTGGTGGAGAGGGGAGATTGTCCAGGAAGGCCCGATCCAGGTGTTTATTACGGGATCGCTAGGGGGTGTAATGCCCGGCGAGAAACCAGAATCTTCGATGCCGTTTCTGGTTCGGTCGTGATCCGTGTCTAATGCATCCTTGCGGCGGTCTCCTTCCTCGCGCTCTTGGAGTTTCTTCAGATAGACGGGAGTACCAGGTTCAGGGGGCGGAGGGTCGATGTAGCAGTAGTCAGGAATACAGATATCCTCCCGCAAGGCAGGAATTTGAGCGAGCAGGTCATGCTGCGCTAGATACCCCGTTTGATCTGCACCATCTTCCTCCTCGTCACCGTTCTCAATCTCCGATTTCGACCGGCGGTCTTCCCTCCAAATGTACTTCGCGATAAAGTGCTTGAACTCCATAATCCGCTGCCCCCACCCCTCGTCTGTGTACGATCTTCCAACCTCAACAGGAACCAGTCTGCGCCCGCCAAATGTCCGATCGAGCCAGTAGTCGCGAGAAGACCACGGCCGCGTGGACATCGCAGGCCAGTGGTCCACCGCGTCTGTAATCACCAACGGCGTCTTGACGCCCTGTATGTGCTCCATGATGTAGTCAAAGCTCGGGTCGGACACTCGTTGGACCGGGTACCTAAGGTTCGGCTCTGGGATTCCGTCTGGTGGAAAGAGCGGAGGGTACAACTTCCGGCGTTTCGATGCACGAGAGGGGGAGGGCGGGACTTGGTCTCGGAGGTTCGTTCTCGCTGCTTCGCCGTCGTTGGTAGGGGACTGGGTCGTAGCTTTCTGTAGCGCAGTGAGCAGGGATTCAACAAGCTCCTCTCGCAAAGGTGCACCAGTCATAATCAGTGCTCTGTCGAGGAGATGGACAGTTGGTGACAACCATGCCGCGCTGGGGTCGACCCTCATTCCATTACCCGGCAGGTTGTTCAGTGCGTAAAGCAGTCGAGTTATCGTGGGACGCTCTGTAGACCCATGGCTATTCCCCCAGACTCCAAGGTTATTGCATATATCTAGGCAGGCCTGAACAATGCTGGCATCGGTGTAGAGTCTCCGCCAGCATACCTCCACATTCTTAAATGGGAAAACGCGTAGTTTCGCATCAGCGAGGTGAAGGGTTTCATCTGCCCTGTTGGATAGACTCTCTCTAAGGGCCCCGAGGTCTCCGTTGAAGCATTTGAGAATCGGGTCGTCACAGCTCGGGTTTGTTGTTGCGGAGAACGCGGCGGCGAGGACTTCGGAGAGGGCCATCGTTCCTGTGATCAATTTTGTTGAGAGCTTGAAAAGACAAATATTGAGCAAGTATTCACGGAGGTGAAGATGCGTGGAAAATATAGTTTCCTATCATCTTGAAGGCGGGGTGACAGGTTCCCAGAAGGTTATTGTTGATGTGAAAGTTTGAAAGGACAGAAGATGCGACGTCACGGTCTTTTTCGTAGTTGCTCCAGATACCCGTGGACTTCCACATCATCAATATGCCTTGTGAAGGAATTTTACATAGGAGACTACCGGGATATATTAGTCAACTCATGGTATGTGATATGAAATGAGAAGTCGTAAGTTTAATTTACATTTTATAATTTGATATACATGAAGATGGTATAGAAGCCGCAATTAATCTAAGAGGTTAATCACTACCCTTGGAATCTGCTGAACGTTCTCTCCTCTCATAGCGCTCACTGGAATCGCTGTAATTTTTTCCCTCCACCCATCGGCGTAGCCCCCAGGGTGCTCATGTTCGCCTTGCTCGACCCCTTGGAGGTATTTCTGAAGTGTCTTGAATCGCTCCCGGGTTTCAGGAAGATCGCATTTAGTAGCCACAACAAACCAAGGCTTTGTATGGATAGCTGGAAGAGATAGTTCAGGAAGTCTGACGTCGGACTGCGGGGCCTCAGTGCCCAACTCGGGTTGAAGCTCTGGTAGACCATGGGTCGGAGGGCGCCATTCTAAGTCGTCGTCGCCCTCTTCATTACAAGCCATATCAGGGGTCTCGCGCAGTTCTTCGTATTTCCCAAGCTCGTGCCATAGCTCCTTGAGCTCTTCAATAGGATCACTAGCATTGAGGTCCACCACAAAGGCTAGAATCCCCGCTCGCTCGATATGTCGCAGGAATCCTAACCCTAAACCGCGGTCCAGGTGAGCGCCTTTAATCAGGCCGGGGATATCCGCTATCGTAAACCGCTTGCGGGGAGCCTTGCCCTCAATCTCGACCAACGGCCGACCCTTGTCGTTGTCAATAATCACCGTACCGATGTTGGGCGAAAGCGTCGTAAACGCCCAATTCCCTATGCGCGTCCGACTATTTGTCAACGAACGCAGTAGCGTGCTTTTCCCGGCATTCGGCTTGCCAACAAGCCCAACATCTGCGAGCAGCTTCAGCTCAAACTCGAGCTCCAACCGCTTCCCACTTTCTCCCTTGGAAGCAAACCTAGGCCTCGGATGCGCACGCGACACCCAATGAGGGTTGCCCAACCCACCAACCCCGCCAGCAGCCAACAAAATGGGCTTATCCATATGCTTCGAGAGATCAAGATATATCGGCGCCTGGGGTTCTAGTGAGGCAATCGCCTGTCTGCGCGGTGGATTTCTAGGGAAAACCGTCATGAGAAAATCCGACGGGTTCGCACCCGGGTAGAGAACCCATCTATCATGGCGTACTGACGAGACCCCCATCTCATCAAGCTCATCACGCTCGCCATTGCGAGAAGCTAGCCATTCCCTCCTGCGCCGTTGCTGCTCCTCCGCAACAGGGTCGTATCGGTCCACTTCACGCACGACTGTGCCGATAGGGACCTGAATGAGAACATCCTCGCCGCGCTTACCGCCCTTGCTCTTTCCCTGTCCGTTTTTGCCTCGAGAAGCTTTGATTACCCCTCGTCGATCGAGCTTATGCAGGCTGGTCATGCCGTCAACGGCCTGTATGTAGACGCTCCCGCCGCTGCCGCCGTCACCGCCATTCGGGGGCCCTTCTTCGACGTACTTCTCGCGGAGGAACGAGACGCATCCGTTACCACCGGCCCCGGCGTAAATTGTTGTGCGGCATCTGTCTTGGAAGATGAATCGCGAGTAGTCTTCGGGGGAGGGGTTGAGATGTGCTGGGGGTTTGCTAACGGGCGCAGGTGAGTCTATCGACTCATTTGATTCGGATTTTGTAGCGTAGTTCCGGTAGCATATTTGTAAGGCAATTGGCCTTTGTGATGTCGAGTAATAGAGGCTTCGCTGGGAGAGCAGGCTGCGGAAATGTTGGGAGAGGTTTCGTGGAGTCGCCATTAGAATCAGAAGTAGGTGTCGCACATCCTGCAATGATTATCTCTTGTCGCGTACGGTTATCTTGACGCGACCGGGCAGTTTTAAGGCTTCTTTCCGTTCTTCAATAATTCTCTGGCGTGTAAAAGCGTTCATGGCACACTCGGTTCAGAGCTTGGGTATCACATGACTTATCTACACGTGATGATAACATCCGTTTGGCATTTGTTTTGATCCTTTTTCTGACGCCTTTACTGACAACCAACCCTTTCGTTGAATGGAGGTTCGGGATTGCATAGTCGCCTTATTTCTCGTCGATCGGACAATTAGGGCCATCCGGCTTTCAAACCTCTCAACCAGGATACCAGCTCTGGCACTGCCCATCGACAAACTCTATAATTACCTTCCTTTATTCGCCAAAGTTCAGGTGCTGATAAACATAGCCCCCGAGCAGTGCTGACGATTTCCCCCAGTAGGTGTTTTAGAGCAACCTCACTCTTCTAAATTTACGGAGTACGTCGTGATTCATGAGCCCATAGCCAATTTGGTCGCAAGGTAGAGTCGAGTAACTACAGACTCCGGAGCATCATTCCAAACAAACAGTCACACATACCGTGTGCTCAGAGGGCCATCCTATATGCAGCTTATCAAGCGACGGTGAGCGATGCAGGAGGATTGGATAGCAGTATCCCGACGAGGCATCTTCATATCGAGTTCGAAGCGTCCAACCGGATTAACCCCCAACACTTATCGGCTGTCGCCCAGTGTGGATACTACTCGCAAGGCTACAGCCTGGGCCGGAAAATGATGCCGGCTTCATACAACGCCTCTTTTCTACCTGATCCGCCGTAAGCGATTCGAGGTAAGATGATGCATGGGCTTCTCGTGCAAGTCCGCCTCGCTATCGGATTATTCGAGAGAGCAGATCAGGTGGCGGTATCCGGATTCAACCAGCCAAAGGGGATGGAATGAAATCAATGACACTTCATCTGCACGGAAAGGTCTGGAACGATTGGCGACAGAGAACTGAAGCAACGCCAGATGTGGCAACTTCTTCACAAGGACATTGTGCGGTCTAGACCTGTGAGACCCTTGTAGATCGAAACTAGATATGTCACAAATCCAGAAAATAGATGCAATAAAGGTCACTAGGAGAAAAGCCACCTTGAGCAATTTCATCCTCTGAGGCTTTCTTACAAATTCCAGCTACATCTTCGCTGCCTTTTGCGTTGCCCGTCAAGCATGAAGAGTCAAGTGACCCAAGCAATTTTCAACCCACACCCCACAGCGCCAGTGCACCTGACAACTAGAGGTACCTTGTACACCGTCTTCCCTAAAGTACGGACTTCTCTCCAATTTCCCCACCAAGACTCTTCCCGTGTCCCCGATGTAAGGTACTCCATCAATAAAAAACGTCAGCCAATAGCACTGCAGATCGACCTATCTTCCGCCAGCTCCGAAACCGGGAAACAGGGCGAAACTTTGGAATGGGAAAAGAGGGCGCGCCGACAAAACTCAAAAGATGTGAAAAATTCAGTCTCCGTAGTGAGGTAATTGGAAGAGAAATACCAGGTGACTAGTTTTGGTACTTTTGTCATGCCAGCCTCAATTTGCTGGATCGTGGGGTTCCTTGGCCCAGGGGAGGGAAATCAACTCCATCACTCTGGACGGCCCTAGCAAGCTTGGCTTGGAGCCTGCAAGAAGGTGCGGGATACCGTATTTTTGCTGTTGAGGACAATAATGATGGCAGCTTGACTACCGGGAGGCGGAGGGCAACAGAAGGTCCCAGACCTCTCGTGTCGGCATAATTGATATTGATATGATGTTGTCCTTGGGCAGGTGTCGTCCAGTCGCTGTCTGTAGCCTTGATATCCTGCCGTATCCGAGCTGGTTCGTGTTGAGCGACGTCACGATTTGTATATGGACTGCTTGAAGCATCAGTGAGAGGTCGGTTGCCTTCTTTCCCGGATGCGAAGCCTTCTCGTTACCAGATTCCTTGCCACAAGCCGTCCAAAAAGTAAGCGCTCCATTTCATCAGGTTGTGAGTTATAGGGAGCGTCATGTGAGGGGTGCCCCGGGTGGGAAGAAATATACTTCAAAGGAGACTGGAATGAAAGGCACTCGCGACTACGCCGTAGGAGGCGCACAAACTGCCAGCCAGTAAGAGACGCTAGGCGTCACCTTTTCACAGCGATTAGATTGGAATCCTGGTTTACCATTGTATGAATGTGTTGTTTGGCTGGTGAGTCAAGTTGTCAGCCCCCTGCAGTTGTCACACTCGGCGGAATCGTTGCCTGATCAAGTTTTACACTGGCAGTTATCCTTGTGCAACCTCCTCAAGACAACGGACCATATTCCACAAAAAGTGACGAGTTTCTCGAGGGTTGGGGACTGAAACTCGATATGTTTGTACCGGGTGCTGTATTGGCATAGCGGCACGGGTATGGTCTGAGTCAGGAATAGAAACCAGGCTCCTTTCCATGAATAATAATTTCACCGAACCAAAGACACTTGGGGCATGCAAGTTCCTTCCAAGCAAGGAATGGTAGATCCAATGATATGGACAGCAGAGACCGTCTGTCTCCGCTAACGTTTCAAACGAGATTATATTGCCCAACAATTGAATCAGCCCATCAGCCCGTTAGTGTTGGGAATGGTCAAGATTAGAAGCCGACTTGAGTACGTATGCGAGCCCCTTCATAATTCTATCGCGTCTCTCCCTTGGTGGTGACATCGTCATATCTCTAACGTCACCAGCATGCCCTCTCCTGCCTCACCGAATCTCTGCCTATCCAGGCATCGACTATCTTTGTCCAACTCACGCAGGTCTATATCATGCATGAAAGTACAGGTACTTCGAAGTACTTTCAAATGTCGACGGGAGGTCTCCCCAGACCTCGCACGGCATGCGCAGCATGTGCAGCGCACAGTCCACATCTCACTTCCAAAAGTCTTATGACTATAACTTTACACAAGCCGGTTCTGCTATTATATTAGCGGAATCCCATAGCCCAATGCAAGATACTGCATGGCTCGGAATACAATCTTGTATGGCTTTGACCATGCATGCATTGTTTCACAGGTCGGCTCGTCGACAATCGCATTGAAGTTCGGCGGACTATGACTCGAATTCATTATTCGATCCATTGGACAACTCCATTGGCCTGAGGAACGCTTTGTTGTTGGTTGGTTCTGCGATTCTCAAAACTCATCGACCGCAAATGGTGTGGCAGTCATTTAGTCGTCTTGGCCTTGAGAGAGTGGATGCCAATCCCTGCCTCTCATCTTAACCAGGATGCTATCGAATGATCGATCGCGGCTTGAAGTCTTCTCCGCATATTAATTCCGCCAGGACATTATCCTGGTCAAACCCTTGCCCGATCAAGAAATTGACAGGGGCCACACGTCCAAGTCAGAGATATGTTCGCGCCTGACGCAGCTTGTGTACGCTCTTTATTATTATGAACCAGAAGTAAGTAAGTGGTGCAAGAAAAAAGAACAAGCTAAGGATTTGGACCGGAATAATATAGTGATCTCCGGGTAGAAGTACGGCCATTTGCCTGATGTACAGTGGGCAAAGTACGAATCCAGCCGAGAGTTTGACCCAGACAAGGATTTTCCAGACTTCAACACGATTTCAACGGGGAATATTCCAAGTGGAGCGCGCCTGAGCAAATGGGAACCCCTTCCAGTGCGTGCTGCTCACATGACTAAAAAGGGGCGGGTGATAGCCGGGACCTTCCCTCACCCCCGGGGTGAAAGTGGGTGTGGTCTAAGCTCGAAACGGTCAATGAAGTCGAAAGGAAGGAGTTGCGCACGAAGTCCCAAAAAGCGGACCAGAACCATGGTTAAGAGCAGTCACCGTCGCCCGCGGCTCCGGATCGAGCTTTCCGATAAGACGGTACCTCAGTGAGCCAGCCACTGAGCAGCCCCAGAAGGTACCAGGTACATTTCGGCTTGCAGGAGATACTGTCTGATTCAGCTTCGCCACCAGGAGTCGGGTCGCTCACGGCTGAGTTGTCCTCAGAGTGGGCTATCCAACGTCAGAGCCCTTCCTTGAAACAAAGTTAGATGTTCCCACGCGGAAAAAAGCAAAGTGTGGAAGTTAGGAGATTTAGTGACCCGGACAGGCCTCCGAGCCCCCCACCAATCCCACTCTGACTCGTTGTGCCTGAATTCGTCCTCAACAAGACCTCTGGGCTCTGGAAAAGCGGACTTTTGATCTCGAGTTCTCCGTAATATCCAATCTTCCCATGGTAACACCGCTCAGAGATCGAACGACGAGAAAGAGGCTTCGAGGAGCTCAATAAAACGTCTCACAAAAGTGTAGGTAGGTGGGACAAAAACGGCCCAGAGAGTTGTAGTGACATTCTCATAGTTTCCCAGAATTCCGAATTATTGCTCTATCTGTCGATACCCCCAAGTGCTGACAAAAAAATAAATAATTCTGCGGGTTGCAAGATGGGAGGCAAATGACCGCTTCTCACTCGATAACAACAAAATAGATCTGTCAGAGCAGCCGACAAATAATCGATGTAAGTGCGGCTGTAGCGGGGAAGTGTCTATTTTCCGAACCTCTTCATGGCTCATCCTATGACCAGAAACTCTCTTTGTCTCTTTTCAGCAGGGCGCCGAGTGGTTGACGCAATAATGCCAACGACTGCGTAGCCAGTGTCCCAGGCTGCTTTGATTCCAAAGCGCCAGAAGGATTCTCTAAGCGCCAGACTGATTTCAACCTCATTCGAAGGCACAGACCCGACAGTTTGGAACCGTGGGCTGCATGGGAAAGGCGATCCTTGATCCACTCAAGACGCTATCACCAACGATGAGGACCCGGTTAATGCGTGGCTTACTGAAGGAGAAATGGCCTGCAAATCCAAATTTCAATACAAAAAAGAGCGCAGAAGCGAACATGTACTTCAGAAATCTACAAGGTCAAAAGTCGGATCAGGCGTTCGAGACGTGATGCTTCATGCAGAAGGAGATGGCAGGGGAGTCGGAGGTGGCAGGGAAGTGAAGTCGAACCAAGTCACGATGGCAATATCAAGTAGACAGATTCCTTTGTCTGATCCTGCGAGGCCAAGGCTAAGGCGAGTAACTTGACAGACGAAGGCAGTTGCGGTATCTTTCACGAATCGGAGAATTATATCAGTGAGCAGCCATGTGATAGTGATGGCAGGAACAGCAGCAAGTGGACATGGCGGTCGCATCCATCCACCCGTGTTTGCTCTCCATTGTCAAGCAGCCACATCAGGTTTGGGGATATTCAGAAGTGAGGATTCAGGCCTCAGGAAATAATAGGGAACCCCAGTTCTCTTTGAGCGGCATGTCGCCGCCCTCACCGTCTATTTGGCTTGCTGCAAGACGGACAAGGACTGGGGCACTTCCTGGCCGCTGTCAAGACAGAGGCTAGAGGCATGCAATAATAACGAAGGTCAACCTTCCAATTTTGTTTCTGCCCAAACCAACAGGATTTGCATCCCTGGCCAGCCTATCAGCAGGAAGTTTAGTGAATTAAACACGCGCCGCCAATGCAGCCAGCAAGAAAACTAGCCAGGATCATGACAGATGTCGTCAAGTTGCCAAAGAGCTCTGTTCTGCATCCCTATTCATCCTTGAAATTCTTGTCTGTACCCAACGTTTGCTCCTCACCGCTTACTGTCGGGGTGTGCTCGTGGGATGATTCTTCCAAGTTTCCCCCCCACCTTCCATCTGCAATTTGACTGACGAACCACTCATCGTCACTGGTAGTCAAGACTATGAATCATTAGTCCTCCGTTGCCATTGCCCGATACCGACATCCACCGACGATGACTCGTCTTATTCTCCCAACATTCATGCGTCGCAGCAACACTGCCCCCGCGAGGCTCCAATCGTCGCAAGTCTCGGTTGTCTCGAAACACTCGATCGTCAACGAGGAACGAACCATTGCACAGAGCCGTGTTGGTCAATGCTCACATGATGGGTGACCATGCATACTCGCAGAACTTGGAGCACTCCAGTCTCCGGCTTCGATGATGCTTCTGCCGCCTTTTTAGTTTCCTTCCGGGTTTTCCGAATGGATACCCCAGTGAACACGATGACAATGCCGCCTCTTGAGGCCTGAATCCTGCTGTTGTTGTATCCAGTAAGTATATCAAATTCGCGGAGTTTCTTCTTTCACTTTTGGAGGTTCCTTGAAATCTTCCCCGTCACCGCTAGGTGATGGTCCCATGGATCATGATGCGGGTCACCCCGTTAGCATTTGCAGCCCGAGGGACCGACCGTTTCGCCTGTCAAAATTCGCACGATGAACATCATGCATTGTATGCATTGGATCTAAACTACAGCATGTCAGGGAGGCTGGAGTAGTTGACCGCCCGACCAAAGGGGTCAACGTGTCAACATTTTAGAGGGAGGCTTCATGCTGGCCCATTGTTCTCGCACTCCTGTAAGGGAAAAGTGGTAGAATTTCCAGTTACGTCCCAGAGAGTGAAAACAGGCCGTTGTAACGTCACACTCTTAAGCGCGGTCGGCATTCTGAATATCTCTCCCACCACAAGGTCACGGGATCGAGTAAACGATCCATGGATATCACAATAATCATCCGCCTCATGGAGCTCTTATCTTGATTGGATGTTGCAGCTCCCTGTATACTTCTCTAGAAAATTCGACCTGCCCCATCACGACTCGCCGATCTTTATCCGGCAGATTGTTGAATGACGTCGTCAAGAATGAATGAATTGACCCTTATTTCTCCTGATTTCACAATTCCATCCGGCATCCTTCGTTTTCTCGTGGCCACCGTGAGGCAAATGGGTCTATGTAATAATCGACTGAGCCCATCACACACCTAATTCTGCGATATGAGTTCTGTTAGTAATCTGGTCAAGAGATCACCTGCAGGCTTGCAGCTCCCATCCTCCGATTTCCTTTCTGCCCCTCTTCTTCTTCGATCTCGTTTGATCGCGTGGCTCCAGATCCGGGCTGCGCTAACCTAGGCGCTATCAGATCCATAGTGTGGTGGATAACTATGGTAGAGTATATTGCAATCACTGCCTGGCCTGCTGGGGAGAAATACGGTTCGTACGGAGTACGAGAAAAGTTACCGATACTTAGAATGCGCCTCAGTCCCTTGAGGCCTCCACTTGCAGCTAGCGTTGCTGCAACTTGGGTGGAACAATTTTCCAGACTCCATTGGAACAGTCTCCTCGGCTCCTCGACAGATCTGCACCAATTGAAAAGATGGACGGTTATGAACATCCTGGAAGGGCGAGATGAGGCATCGTCTCAGCCTCTCGGGCTAGAGGCATTGCTCAATGGCATTTAGGCCACAGGCAAAGATAGGCAAAAATATGAGGCGTGGTTTCGGACACTTGGCTCGCTAAGTGTCTCTTCGAAGTGTGACGTCAAGAGCGAGCTGAGAAGACAATGCTCAATGCCAGGTACCCTCCCCCTGGGACGTATACGGAATCCACAGGATGGATGTGGAAGATCCAATTCCCATGTATAACGCAGAAAGCAATACTTTCGTCAGACTGACGGCAATTGAGAGCCGACAAATAGAGTTCTAGTGACATGGTTAATCACCGCAGTTGATGGTGCTGGAATACTGGTTGGCCTCCTCGCGTCGATAGGCTGCGAGCTGGGATCTTCCAGGCACCGGATGATTTACTGTACAACCTGCTGAGATATCAACCAGACAACTATCTGATTGAAATGCCAGCCTCGTATTTGGGCTCTGCTTTTATGCTGCCACCCTGGATCGTCATGGGCCCTCTGTACGACAACGTTGAAGGCTGGTCAAAACTCCTTTACCCCTTTCGAGATGGTCAGCACGCTAGACGTCAATCAATCTTTCTCCCCGATCAGCCCGTTTTAGGCCCACTTCAGGCAATGTGACGAAAGACCATCGAAAGGAAGGTTTAGTGTGGTTTCCGGACCCTCACCGGAGGGGTTGGATTTTGAAAGTGAAACTGGCACCTTTTTTGATGGACTGCTCACTTCCTGGTAGTATCAGACCCACCTGGCCCTCTTCAAATTGCCCTTTTCTCTTTTTACCTCCTGTTTCTGTCTGTTTCCTCCTGACCCAGCTTACTCTGAATTTTCAGTCCGGTAAAGCGCCGTATCAAATACCGGTGAACCGCATCTTCACCCTCTCTCTTCCCCCTTTCCTCCTGGCTCCAAACAAGGCCTTTTTCGCGCTCGCTTCCTTTGTTTGCTCATGATTTGCACCGCTTGCAGACTGGAAAATCCGGGATGATTAATTATTCGAACCAGAGGTCACAAGCACGCCACCAGGGCAATTTGTTTGTCCTCCTGTGGACTGTCCCTTTACGACAGAATCCCGATGACACCTCTTACACACTGGAGGAGATCTCGTTTGCTACATGGCTTCATTGAAAAATATGATAGTCACAAAATACTCCTCATTTTTGCTGGCCTTGACCTCTGCCCCTTGTGGAGGCGTCTGAATGAGTCTCAGCTCCCTTTTTTCCGTTTCCTCTGCGAAGTTGGGGTGTGGAACGGGCTGCGAAGTGGGTTGGGGCTGTTAGATCTATCATCTCACTGGAGTCGCACTAAAACCAGACTTCTGGAAAGCCGATCGTCCTTACAGCCCATTTTAGCGCGCTTCTAAGTACTCACCTTGACTCTTCCCCGGAGCCGGGACTCAGGGCCGCTGGGTCTACCGGTCAATCTGCGGCGGCGGCTCCAAAACCCATTGGCCCTCCCCTCTTCCTGCTTCGTGATGCTATTTCCTCTTTATTTTGCTCCCTTTCCGCCCTTTCTTACTCATCCCAGGTGACCTGACAGCGGCCGGAGTTGATTAATGATTGACTCCCACCACCGATCCCACCCACGCCAACTGTAATCCAAATACATAACCCTGCCGTAACTCGTAAGATCCCTGAAATCTTTCTACACGTAGGCAGGCTCCGTCCGCACCCGGGTAATCGGGCTGTCTCTCTCCCATCCCAAAACGCACCGGCAACACGTCGTGCCACTGAGCTGTATGTGTATTTCGATTTGCACCGAGACCCGGGAGTACCTGAGGGTACCTGGCCAACAACCTTCAGGGCGCCAGACTCTGACTTATACCCAACGCCAACCGAAGCTGAACTCATTGAAATGACCTATGGATGGCGTGAATGCTTGGTCCATTTCTATCCTGTCGTCAATCGCTATTGGCTCCACTCCTTTTCATTCTCCATTTCTCTCCCAGTCTCGTCTGGCTTTTTTCCTGAATTAATCTTTTTTATTCCCAGATTTTTTCCCTGTTCCCCATCTGTCGTACTCCATTATTGCTTGGTGGGTTTCTAGGTAACCAGTCGGGTTACCCCGATTCAACCATCTCTCGTTCTCTTTCTCTCCACCCAGTCTATCTGAAAACGTCCAAGAAATGAAAATGAATTTTTTTTTTTTTTTTTTTAAAAAAAAGTTCCAGTCAGTCGAGGTCAGAAAAACAGACATGGAGAAACAAAAGATGTGGATCCTCCGATATCCTTCCTCAACTGTTTGCTGCCCACTGCATCCTGCATCCTGGGCTTTGTACAGCTGTAACCGAAATGGGCTCCATCGTCCTCCCATACACATATTGAACCATCGACTGTCGTCTGCTCAGACATCTTCATTTAATAATTCCCCTTCCCGTCCTTGTTTGACATCCTCTTCCCATCATTCTCCTCCTTCCTCAGCTTAGCCTTCCATCCTTCAACACTTTGACTTCCTACTCATATTCCTTCCTAACTACCTCTGGATCTACTACTTGCCTCCCCCTTCCATCTCAGTGCTCGACTCCCTTCCTACTATACTCTACATTTACTGTCCCTATCGACTCGGCCTCAACCCCACAGCTCGGTTGTCACCTTCAGCTCGGAGTCTTTCCTCTCCCGATTGGGTCCCAATTAAGTTTTTTTTTTTTTCCTGGCTAGATTCCCTTGCAGTCGTCACATGGTCTAGCAGCTTTCGGCCAAACAGCAATTCGAAGATTAGGACACGAGAAGAAGCAAAGACGTACTGCCTTGTTCAAACCAGCCTGGGCTAGGGGAAGAAATGCGGACTGCCCCTTGACAAAAAGTCCTTCGGTGCAACGATCATTCCTCCCTTCTGTATCAGTGGAGCATTTGGAGACGAGCGACACATTCCTACCGGCCGGCTTCTACTCTCGCTTGCAACTTTCTAGCAAGAAGGGAGCAGCAGGACTTCTCTTCGCCTTTGATCCATTAGTTGCCGAAGACTTTCGGTCCTCACAGCAAGCACTATGTTCAAACGCCCGTCATTTCTTAAAAGCCGGCGACATGAGGAACGTGGTGATTGGTCAGCGTTTCCTATACGCCAACTTTTTGTGCTAGGTGAGTAGGACCATGCTTTCTGCAGGTTTCTTTGCGCCCAATTCCGATAGGGTTCAGTGTCTGGCTGGAACTTATTAGGATTCCCCCCGTTTTTTCTGCTTCTGCACAAAATTTTCAGCATCAGATTTCATTGTTGAGGTTCGGGTAGCAACTGACAGTTACACAAGCACTTTGCCGAATCTGCGAGCCAATCGCGTTTATGTCGATTTTCCCCTACGTCTATCACATGGTGGAATCATTTCACGTGACGGAAAATGATCGCAAGATTGCGCTGTATGCAGGGTTGATCACATCCTCGTTTACTTTTGCGGAGTTCTCGGCGGGTATGTTTTGGGGCCGAATGAGCGACAAGATTGGCAGGAAGCCCGTCCTGGTCATGGGTTTGATTGGGACCGCAATTAGCATGATTGTATTTGGATTCGCTCCCAATTTACCAACAGCTATGATCGCTCGAGCGCTGGGTGGCCTGTTGAACGGGAATATCGGGGTACTGCAGACAACCGTTGCGGAGATTGTCACTGTCAAGAAACATCAACCACGCGCCTACTCGATCATGCCTTTCGTTTGGTGTCTGGGGTCGATCCTTGGCCCCGCAATGGGTGGTGCGTTGTCACAGCCATGCGACAACTATCCGTCATTATTCTCGCGCGATACCATCTTTGAAAAGTTCCCGTTCCTGCTGCCCAACTTGGTCTGCGTTGTCATCTTGGTGTCTGGGGTGGTGGTTGGCTTACTATTCCTGGAGGAGACGCATCCGGAAAAGAAGCATCGTCGTGACCGTGGTTTGGAGCTGGGTAATTGGTTGGTGGAAAAGTGTTGGGGTTCTCGCGTGCAGAGTGCGGAGGTTGCAGATGTCAAAGCGGACACAGCCGACTCAGGCTATTTCGACGACTATGATGAGATGGCCCCGCCAGCATACAGGGACACGGAAGCTTCCCCTCGTTTGTGCCCAGTGAAAGAGGTCGACAATCTCTCTGACGATGACGACATTGAGAAGCAGATGGACGGGCAGTCAGGCAGAACACCCAAAGCCTTTACGAGGCAAGTTGTCTTTAACATCATCGGATACGGGATCCTTGCATAGTAAGTCTTGCGCCCGCCAATGCAACCTAAGAAATAGCCGGGGAGAAAGCGCGAAATTGTTTGTTTGTTGATATGTGCATGCTGACATGACAATAGCCATAGTGTTTCTTTCGACCAACTAATGCCCGTCTTTTTGAGCACTCCCAAGTCAAGCGACGATGTCACTCTTCCCTTCAAGTTCACCGGTGGCTTAGGACTCTCCACTAAGACCATTGGTTTTATGCTCGCGGTTCAAGGCGTATACTCGATGGTCGCCCAACTTTGGCTGTTCCCGTTCGTCGTTCGCCACTTTGGGACCCTGCGCACCTTTCGCTTCGTCCTGCTCGTTTGGCCACCGCTTTATTTGCTAGTCCCGTATCTGATCCTCTTGCCCGAGAAGCTTCAAATGGCCGCCGCTTATGTCGCCCTGATCTGCAAGATCACGTTCCACGTTATCGCCTTCCCCTCCACCGCCATTCTCCTTGCCAACGCAGCACCCTCATCCAAAGTGCTCGGTTCGATCAACGGGGCGGCCGCATCAACAGCCAGCCTCAGCCGTGCCTTTGGCCCGAGTGTAACCGGCTTCCTTCACTCGAAGGGTCTTGATAGTGGGTACTCTGTGATCTCATGGTGGGCTTGCGGTATTGTCTGCACTATCGGTGCCATCCAGAGCTTCTGGATAGAGGAGTCTGATCCTCAGGGCGACGAGAAGACACCCGAGGACAAGACATCTACCATATGTAGGAACCTCGTGCGGGGCTCGTTTACTGCAGACATGGAAGACGGAAGTCCCGAGGAGGTGCGGAGACTGCTCTCGTCAGCGCGGACAAGTGTCGACGAGCTTGACGTCCCCAGCATGGCTTCACTGACAACAAACGATTTGAGGACTGCTCGTGAGTGAATCATGTGTTCGACTAGACGTCAGTTCAACTAGCACTGGTGAATCTCTTCCTGACCATTCTTTTTTACTCTTCACTTCGATCATACACTTGGCGGCTACATTTTCAGTTTTCTTGTCTATTTTTAACCTCACGTTTTCATCCTCGCCCTTTGCGTGTCTTGTTATTCCTCTTTCTTTGTTTGCTTTAGATCATGACCAAGACTGGGTTGGCGCTGTTCATAGACTGGATGCATGTGTTGGGAATTAAAAGCATGAGGAGGATATCTGTTTTATCTGGAGGACTATTTTGCAAGCATTTGAGGAGGGTCGGTATCTACATTGTTACATGCATCTGGGAGGCTTCTTGTCGTGTTTATTAAGCAGCTACTTTGCTCAAGTGCTTTTGATTTATTAGTATAGATCACGAACGCTCGATCTTCCTATCTCATCCAGTATTTATTCTTGATCTTTGATCTGTCTACCTTTCAAAGTTAAAGAGATAGTTACGTCGGAAACTATTCCGCCCCTCCCCCGCTTGAGCTGATCTTTGAACTCTCGCTTTCTGGCACCCGAACACAGCCGTTGATGTGCGGGGTTGCATCTAAATAGACTTGTCAAAGACCTAGTAGCGATTGGTGCTCAGACCTGCCGTAGCAACTTCAGGATAAATATCAACATATCAAGCACCAGTCTGATTTCAGATGATTATCAAATTTCCGCTTGCATAATCTAAGGCTGACTCGATACTTTCTTTCAATAGAATCGCAATCAGCCTTCTTATCAGTTGCAAATCAGTAGCTATCAAGAGCCAATCACAGGTGCTGCTTTTAGTCAGTCACGTGTAAGGATACTCGGTAATTTCTGGTATCCGAGTCGTTACATTGAGGTCGCTGGCTGGAGAAGAGATCTCTTGATCAATTCGGATTTTGAGGGACGGCGATGTCTTATATTCTGATGCTTAGTTTCATAACATACCGTTGAAGCTGCTTCTAAATTCTTCCGATTCTTCTGGACCCGTTTGATGGAACCTTGAGCAAACCCCGACCGAGGTTGAGAGCCCCCACGCATATCTTTCGACGGGGTACTGCGAGATTATTACTCGTCCCAGGCTTTCCCAGCGAGCCTTTCAAAATCTCCACCAGCAGGGCCTATCGCGACTTGTCTGGCTTCCATTCCTTTGCTCTTGCATATTCCCTCTACGCCGCGTTTTGATCGATCGTTATCATCCTTCCTCCCCCCCCTCCTCCTCGCCATTCTCTCTGTTCTGGTTTTTGCGGGGTTATATCTTCCGTCATGCGCTGCGGCTGCGCTCCAGATCGCCGCCAGAATCGTCCATTGCCCTGACCAGCGTCTCGGAGAATTAGCAAAAACGGAGTTAAACAGCGCATTCGCGGCCTCACGGTAAATTAGGGCCTATTTCAACCGCAAGGTTTGCCAGCAGAAAAGCGAAGCGCGGGGCCAGCAACGTGTATCGTCTACATGAGTGCTGACCTGTCCCCGGTCTTCCACGGTATACTACGACTGCGACGGCCTTGTTCCCTGATTTAACCCACTACTACTGCAGAACCCAAAGTCGAGAGATGGTGGAACCCTTGCGACTCTGGTCATCACACCTTCTTTCTCCATCATGTTGAATCCTACCTCTCCGGTTTCTCCAACAGGTGGTGCTGGGAGAAAACGACCACACCCCGTCGCTGAGTCGGCCGTCGGCCCGCCCGATCTGTCGGCACAGCAGCCCCAAAATACTACTAGCGATGGTTTCGCCCCTGTCTCATCATCCGCCTCCAATTCGTCCTTCCGCAATGTCTCTGCCTGCAACCGCTGCCGGCAACGTAAAAACCGATGTGACCAACGACTTCCTCGATGTCTGTCTTGCGAAAAGGCCGGTGTCCGCTGCGTCGGATACGATCCGATAACCAAACGCGAAATTCCCCGTAGCTATGTGTACTTTCTCGAGGCTCGGGTTGCATACTTGGAGAAGCGCCTTATGGATAGCGGTGTTAACTACAGGGAGGCTGTGGCGTTTGACGAGGAAGAGGCTATCAAAGTGGAGACGGGGTATGACTCGACACAAACACATATGCTTCCTGCGGAAGGTTCGGCAGGTGCAGAGGCATCTGGGGCTGACGGAAGTGACAAATGGGCACGTGCGAAGAGGGAGAAAGATGGAGCCGCTGCTCTTGGGTTAGAGAAAGGTCCACGGAGCGGCCAAGATCCCGAAGTCAAACAAGACCCCGAGAAGGAAGACAACTGGCGAATACAGAATCTCGTTTCGAACATTGGAATGGTCTCAGTACAAGGAACGTCGGACCCCCGCTATTTGGGCTCGACCTCTGGCATCTCCTTTGCTCGGGTTGTCTTTGCTGCGGTGAAAAGTTCAGTCCCCGGGAACGCATCGGAGCGTGGCCCATTGCGGCCCAAAGAGCCTCTGCCACATAGCGCCACGGGAACCGGAGGAAGTACTACGCGAGATTCGTTCTTCGGGTTACAGACAAGGCCGATGATGAAGTGCGCAGCGTTCCCAGACAGGGAGCTAGCCGAGCGACTAGCGGATTTATACTTCGAACATGCCAACCCCCAAATACCAATTGTCCACCGCGTAGATTTTATGGATCTGCTTAACCGCACATATGCTGTTGATGAGAAGAACCGCTCTCCTCGCAGTCTATACATTCTCAACATCGTATTCGCGATTGGCGCTGGAATCATATTCGAAGATAGGCCGTCAGACGATCAAAAAGATGGTCGTGACCATTCACCAGCTGCGACCAAGAGGCAGCGCATCTCCGGTCATCAATACCAACCGGAGGAGTATCATGCGTCGGCTATCGTCCATCTGGAGTCCTTCTTATCGACTTCTTCATCCACCGACGGGTTCGGCGCTTTGGAGGAGCTACAAGCCGTTCTTCTCCTCGCTAGCTTTGCTTTGCTTCGTCCCGTTGCTCCTGGTCTCTGGTACATTGTCGGAGTAGCAATGCGTCTCGCAGTCGATCTTGGTCTGCATTACGAGGATGGCACCGGCATCGATGCTCCTGGAAATGAAAACATTAACCGCTCGCACGAGAAAGAAGCGAGCCACAAAGGGAAGTTGCGCATTGACGTCCAAGAACGGGGCCGACGAGAATGGGTGCGGGATTTCCGTCGAAGACTATGGTGGTGCTGCTATAGCTTTGACCGTCTCGTCAGTTGCTGCGTCGGTCGCCCATTTGGCATTAGTGACCAAGCCATTAGCACTGAATTTCCATCTATCCTGGAAGACAAATACATCACAAAGTCGGGAATAATAAGGCCTCCAGAGGGAGCCACAAGTTATAAACACTCTGCATTCCATTACTTCAAGCTGCGACTGCTCCAGTCAGAGATTCAGGATGTCCTGCAGCACCAGCAGGCCCGATTTGCCCGGCAAAGAATCCCGCATGGGGCCAAGACATTCATTCGTGCCGATGTTGTGTCACCATTCCTTCAAGGGTTCGATTCCTTCCGATCCTGGAGGCGAGATGTCGATCGGCGTCTTTTGGAGTGGAAGCGGAGTGCACCAGCGCCGCAAGATACGGGCGTGCGGTTCCCGCTTGAGTTCCTTGAGTTGAATTATTGGCAGGCCGTCATTATGCTGTATCAGCAGAGCCTCACTGTCCCTGCTGAATTGGCAGACGAGCTTTCTCCGGCCGAAGATGTCTCCAGCCCTTCGTTCTCCCAGGTGGAGGAAGATGACGAGGATGACATTTACTACAAAGTTGCTGAAGCGGGCCAAAAGGTGATTCGAATCTACCGGCAGATGCATCGGGTGCGTCTCGTGAATTATACGTATCTGGCGACCCATCATATCTTCATGGCGGGTATCTCGTTCTTGTATGCGATATGGCACTCGCCCTGGGTGCGAAGCCGTTTGGTATGTCACAATCTCCTACTACGAGCGATAGAAACTAATGAGTCGTAGACCCTCGACGAAGTGGACTTTACTGTCCTTGCCGCTACGTCTGTGCTTGGCGATCTGATGCACAAGTGCCCGCCTGCCGAAGCATGTCGTGATGCCTTTGAGCGAATGAGCAAGGCCACCGTCGAGATGAGCCTTTCGACAACGGGGTTCGGGCCACAGGTTGATCTAAGCCGTGTACCCACAGCAAGCGGGTCTAGGCAGAACAACAACGCCATGCACACAAGATCTAGACTGTATGCCGGGCGATCAGCGGACCAACGACAGCGGCACAGCACTCACCGTCAGATACAGATGAGACAATCTCGCCCTGTGCCGAGATTCGACATGAACCTTGATGATCTCTTCGATAGCGGCGCGCTCGCCGATAGACAGAACAACGGTGGAATGGGGAAGCCCTTGCAGGCCTACCCGATCCCCGAGACCTCAGATCCTAATTTTTCACGACTGACTCCCCAGCGGAACGCATCCATGGAGTTCTACGGAGGATTTGATAATCCTGTGTCGCCACAGACACAGCAACAAACACAACAGCCGTTCTACTACGCAAATTCCCCGCAGAATGGATCTCCTAACAGCGTCGGTGCGCCCACGAGCCATTCCCAATTCCAACCTACAGATGCTGAGAACCCCGGCATCAGCCTCGACTACCTGGATTATGACCCCTCTAGCATCGAACGCCAGATGTCGATGGGCTCCGACGAAAACTCGGACTACAAGATGCAGGGTATGCCTCCGTTCGGACACGGAGTCGGCCACAGCGTCGGCATCGACCTTGGCTTTGGGATGGCAGTCGACTTCCAGCATGACTGGAGTGAAAATCCGAATTACGATTTACTGGAAGGGTATTTCTTTGGTGGAGGAGGAGGAACGGGTCCGGGTCCGGATCCTGGCACGGGTATATGAGGTATAAACTTCTTGGAGAGGGCCATCAAACTTGTGCCAATTTTCGGAGACTGTTTCTGTTTCTCGCACAGGTTTTGGTTTGGGATTGGGGTCAATTCAGGTCACTAAAAGGAACTTTGGGAGATGGGCGAAACGATCTTACGAAAGCCGATTTGTGTTTTTAGTTATATATACCATTTTTCGTTATATATATATTGGTGTTTCTAGCTTGCGTTGTCTAACCGATCTAGACTCCTTATGACAATAAATAGGTTAGTTAACTAATGGATTGACGATGTGGACTCAGTGAACTCATTGCCAGTCATGGAGTACGCTAGATCTATACCTACTATGCAAGACTAGATAAAGTCAAGTCAGGTCGGTAGGCTAGGCTGTCGTGCGTTAAGGCCGACATAAGGCAGGGAATTACCTAGCCCAACGCATGCTCAAGATAATAAGTTAACTAGCCAATGTATAAAAGAATGAAGCCTAGAATTGGGCAGCGATTCCTGTCGTAGGCGGTTGTTGCGCTGGCGGCAGATCAACAACCAGAGCGAACACCAAAAATTTCCCCACAGGAATCAAGGATTCTTCCTGTCTCTCTTCCAGTCTTGTGGCTGACTCGGTGCGGGACAGCGCACCGTACCCGATTCCTTGGTCGTGCTCTTTTCTTCTTAGATTCCTTTTCCAGTCTTCAGCTTTCTTTTCCTCTTTCTGTTCTCTGGAGAAGGTGTACTCCGCACAGATCGGAGTGAGGCTGAAGCCGAAGCAATCAAGCCATAATTGTGATCGCTCAATCACACATCGATCGAACAGTGCAGTCTTAGAGCGGTACTGGTAAGTTAGTCCAGCCCAAGTCCCATGATCGGCCATTGCCGCCCGTTGGTTTCCTCCCTCTCCACGCCAAGGGGAAAATGTCCACGCGAACTGGGCTGATCGTTAGTGCAACTATCACAGCTTATATCACGCTCTTCTTTTAGTCCTCGTTACCGCTGCCGCTATCGCCGCCGCCGCCGTCGTCGTCATCGTTCGTCCGGCTCCTGCATTCCGTCCTTCGAGTTGCTGCGTTGTTTGGTGCTCTGCTGAGCTGGGCTTGCGGGACTGTACTTCTATACGGGCACTTGGCGGGTTTCGGCGTTGTTGTCCGCTGAGCTAAGGAGATCATTATTTACGAAAGATTACGAAAGACGAAAGGGAGATTTGAATTGTTGTTGGGGTTGTACGTTTTGGGGAATATTTGCGCTGGTATAAACAAAGAGGGGTTGACGATTGTTTTTGGTTTATGTGAAGGTATGCCGTTTCTTTGAATCTCTGTCGAGTGCACCTGGAAGAAGGTAGGCTGACTTGATGAAGAGACTATAGAGTGCATTCTCTAATTTTCCACGAACCACCGACCCCTTCGGAATCTATCAACAGCCGCATTCCTCACGCCCACTGTCGTGTTCGACTCGCTTTACCTATCCCACGAAACCGATCGAGACGTCAGCTGCCCTCGCATTAGGTCATGTACAGCAGGACCAGACGCATACGACACTACAGTGGCATCCGCTCTTTACTCTCGATACAGAACGTTCGCGGATACGCCTCTTTTTCAAGATGGTCAAGTTAGACGTGCGAAGAGACTATTATGCAGACCTTGGTCTTGCTCCAAATGCAGATCCTGAGGATGTCAAAAGGCAGTTTCGAAAATTAGGTGAGGATGCTGCATTGGAAATGAATTGCAGAGGAGCAAACAAGCTAACGTCGGTTAGCCCTCAAATACCACCCAGACCGAAACCCAGGCAGGGAGTTGGAGTTCAACGCGAAGTTTCAGGCTATCCAATCTGCCCATGAGATTCTCAGCGACCCCGGCCAGCGGCTAAAGTACGATACTGAGCGACTGCGCAACGGATACTACGGAACCCCGAAGACGAGCTCTACTCGCAAGGATCCAACCGCCGGCTTCTCCACTGCGAAACCGAATACAAAGGCTCCTTTTGCTGAACGTCCAAAGTCTTTCCATAATGGGCCCTCAACTGGTGCTCAGCGCTACGCGAGCTATGCACGAGCAGCGCCTAAACAGCCGTGGGAGAAGATGCGCGATGAAACGCAGACTCGCGCGGATGCGTATCGCGGGTTCCAGGAGATGAAAGGAAATCCTATGCCCGGGTGGACTTCGTTCGATCCTCGCGGCCGCACACCGCAACCTGGCGCCACAAGACCGACAGGGACCGCACCGAACGGCCACTCTGCTCGCCCGAAGTCCGCGTACGAGTACGTCCATACGGGCGCGAAGCCCACCGCCGCCGATACTGCCGCGCACTCACAGTCTGCAAAGAAGAAGCAGGGATTCGCCCCGAGGGCAGCTGGCGGTGATGAGCCCATGGCTGCGAATACAGCGTCGTATAGAAATGCTTCGCGATTTGAGCGATTTACTCCCGCGCCCTCTCCAACCGCGAGGAAACCGGCCGCTCCTGCATCTGGCTTTCCTAGTGGCACAGAACGGGCTAGCACGCCCGAGTATGAAAGAAGTAGCAGCAAGTACGCCTCGACCGGAGGCGAAAAGACATTCTTCTCCAGCTCCATGCTCGGCCGCTCAGCGAGCACGCGGACATCGCCCAAGACCTCTAGTTCGCGGCCGCGCACGAATCCGCCGAGTCCAACACCACAGGAGAACGGACGTCATCGAAGCACAAGCCCGAACCTTAAGCCAAATAGAGGGCGGGATTATGATTCGACGAGCCCGAGCGAGGCTAGCGAGGATGAAATCACGTTCAAACCCAAGGCTGTGCCAAAGAGTAGGCTTCGGCAGCAGCAGAAGTTTACCAACTTGCATGGCACTAATGGTTGGAATAGTGGTAAGTTTATTGGGTGCGTGTTTGCGGGCTTGTCTAACGTTGGTGATAGCACACGACTCTGATTCAGCAAGTTCAGCAAGGAACAACTCCGACACCCCTGTCTTTTCTAAAGCAGACTTTTCATTCGGCCCGAAGAACTTTCCGCAAAACGGGACTTTCAAGAGCAGTAGCCATGATGATTTACGGAACTCTAGCCGCCGTGAGCCGTTTGGCTACGCCCAGGACTCCCAGATTCCAAGTGATCGTGGACGAGCATCGACTCGGGATAGCCCGCTACGGTCGTCTACCAAGGGTGAGCCGTCCCGCTCAGACTCGGCGTCGCAGCAGCAGCAGCAAATGCCTTTTGCGCAGGAGAGCTTTTTGTATAATAACTGGACGGCCGCGTTCCAGTTTCAGGATTTGTCAAGTGCATTGCCCGGCGGCGACAACGCTCAGCGGCAGGCCAACGCCCAAAGGACGAAGAGTCCTCGGAAGCAGAACAGACCAGGTGGAACAAGGGTACGGCCTACACCGCAGCAAGCTAGTGTTGCAACCGAGGCAGAGGAGGCCGAGTCAACTGTTGATGGCGATTACGGCCAAGGGCCAACGGATGGAGAAGCCATGGATCTCGACGACGAAATGCCAGCCCGAACTACGGCTCCAGCCCCAGTACCGGAGAGACCGGTCAGCAAACAGGAGAGGGCGGTCCCCCCCACTTCAAAGGCCCGCACGAATTCGAAATCCGCGAAGGACGCAGCAAACACGCCCCTAAACATGAAAGGTCTCGGCGGCGTATTCCCATTTACATCTACAAATAGCATTGGTTTAGATGACCTCAAAGACATCTCGTCCACCCTCCCCTTCGATTCAAGAGCCAAGGCTCCCAAGACGACTGCGCGAGAAGCACACCCGCGCGAATTGCACTGCCCAAATCCACCTAAACGCCCCGAACCACCCTTGCGCTACCCCGCCAGTGCAGGATCCAAACAACACGCCATCTCGCGGGTAGCCTGGGAACGATACCTCATCGAAATGAACGTGTACGTTCGCGAATGGGACACCTTCAACGGCCGGATGCTCAGTCACTTCGTTGCGCGGCAAAGAAGCAACACCACGGACATGGCGCTGAACTGGATCGGCGGAGTAGGTGACTCGCCGCTCCTAGATGGCGAAGAAGCTCCCTGGGACTCCGGTGACGAAAGTGATACTGTTCCAAATGGAACCACCAATGCGCCACGGTCCGCGCGGCGCGGATATGCCTCGTATATGAAGGCGATGCGCCAAGATAGAAGGGTGCGTGAGCATTGGGCAATTGCGCAGGAGAGGCATGTGGAGTGTATGGAGAAACTGGGGGAGATGAGGGAATGGGTGCGGAGCGGGGGAAAGATGGTATAAAGGCTCTGGCTGTTTTCCTGTTTTGACTTCTCTCCCGCTCTTTTGGTTTCAAGTTCTTTGCACTGCATTGGGCGGCGTACGTAAGGCCGTGTTATGTTTATATCTATGGGGCTTACTATACCTAGGGTTGTTTCTTTTGGGTGTATTATATTTCGGTTCCCTTTTTGTTTATCTCGAGGAATGAATGATAATCCAGTGACAACCTACAAGGTGGACTTTCAACAGGCCCCTAACGAAGTACCCTGTGCCTCACGTAGGTACGAGTAACAAAGGCCTCGGGTGCCTGTCAAGCATGTGTAGTGGTAGTATGTGGCACAGAAATGGTGCTCCCGGCGTGGTGAGAGAGGGAGTGGGAGGTTTAAAGGAGTTGGTGGAGCTCACTGTTGGGGCCGGGATTAGGGACAGAGATTGATAATGAGCAGGCGAAGGGATGGGGTGGCCTGATCGAGTCCATGAACTTGACTACGAAAGGCCTTAAGAGACCTCAAGAAAAACCCCCGCTCCACAACGTTCGGTTATCAGATTTCAGGGGATCTGAGGGCTTTCCCCCCTATGGACTTAAAGGGAGAAGTGCATGATCTGATACGTGTAGTGGTATCTGATCGGTTGTCTCGGAAGGGGCATTATGCTTTGATGCTAGGGTTGATACACTATAGAAGGACTAGCTCCCTATATGGCATAGAGCTTCCTGTGCCTAAGCTTTTCTCAGGCCAAGCTCCTGCGTTAAAGGGCACTTGCGCATGCTAAATCACAGCAAGCCCCGACCCATTTCGACGCTTAACATGTCACGGACTCGCGATGGCTCTTATAACCGTACAAATTCCCAGCAAGATGGTCCCAATGTCTCCGAATTGCAATCAAATGTACAATTCAACATGCATTTATCCCAGCCCTGGCCACAGCTAGGCTTAGCAATTGCGACAGCAATCGTCGCCCCCGTCGCAGGTCAACTCTGCGAGATTGGGGACTACCATATTAGCCGCCAGGAAGAGCTAGACGACCTTATCCAAAACTGCACCGCACTAGAAGGCCAGATCACGCTTAGCCATGACTACACGGGCTCTCTCGTCTTTCACAATGCGACCAGCATTGCTTTTTCGTCCATCACGTCGCTGTCTACTTCTGAAGATTCCGGGGTGACATCTATCGAGCTTCCTGACCTTATCACTGCCGACTCCCTCACAATCAGTGGAGTGATCACGCTGGAGAAGCTCTCATTCCCCAAGCTGGAATATGTTGCGCATCTGTACTTGTTGATGTCTGTGATGGTAAACGAGCTGGAACTTCCTTCGCTCAAGAAGGCGTCTGAAGTTCAATTGAATGGGAACTTTTCAAGGTCCTGCTCTCTTCTCCTCTAATCACAATCCGAGCTAACACGTATAAGATATCGCTCGACGCACTACAGACCGTCTACGGTGCGATGGAAATCTGCAACACAGAGCTATGCCACGAAGACCTCTCTGCGCAAACAACAATGAATATCTCCTTTGCGGTATTGGAGCGCATCATGAGGCTGGATGTGAGTGGGAAAGTATCAAGGTTTGCTCTTGTGGCCGAAACAAAATTAGCAGACAGCTAATGGTGTCAGTCTGTCCGTCCCGGAGTTGACGACTGTCGGAATGCCTAGGAATGCCACCTTTCCGGACCTGAGACTCTCACTTAAGGGGAAGCCTGCCGCGGTTAGCTTTCTGAAGCTTGAGCATATAGTTGATAATGCGACTGCGCTTTTCCAAGGGAATGTCACATCGTTCGTCTAACTTGCATAGGTCCAAGTGTCGTTGCTGATCGGTATACAGACTCTCGTTACCTGCGCTAAAGACCTACCCTTCATTGTTCTGGGTTGATACAGACGAAGCTTTGGATATAAACCTTCCAGCCGAGAATGCGGTGGAGATAAGCCTACTGGGCGATATCCAAAGGTGCGATTTGAAGTACTGTTATTTGTTATTTGATCAGATACTGACCAACGTGTTAGTGTCTTTCCAAACTTAAGGAGCTTCACAGATGTTGTAGTCACCACAGACTCCAAGTTCGACTGTGACTCCCTTCTAGATGCTCTGAAGCAGACGGCGACCGATGTCTCCGTCGAGAATGATCAGAATGTGCTCTGTACTACTACTGGAACAGGAGGACGTTTCAGGAGTCTTGGAGCTGGAATCATGGTCACGATCACGGCGGCGATTACCCTAGCGGCATCCTCCTTGCCGTGAAGCTTTCAAACTGACTGTATAATTAGATGATAGAATCGATTGACCTGTAGTGGCAATGCAAAGAAGCTGATTAGCCCTAGATAGCCCTAAGCCTAAGCCCTAGAGAACCGCCGATACCGGATCCAGGCCCCAGGCCGCCACCTTCCCGATTCGGTGTCATGAAGGCAACCCCGCCGTGGGGGAACTGACTGGGACAGTACAGTACGTAACATTACTTACCTGGCTTTTGCAGGGGGATAATTGTCCTATACACGCGTCATACATGAGTCACGGGGGGGTAGAGTTATTTTATATGGCGCTCATCCGCAGTTCCCCTCCGTTCCTTTTTCTGGATTTTGGTCTTTGACGGTCGCGAAGTTTTCGCCGCTGCTCCAATCACTCTTGGTACATCCAGAGTGGTTTTACTTTTATCACTACTTATCTTGCTGGTCAATTGCTTGTATGTTGCTTTCGTTTTGACTTTTTCTGTCTTGCGTTGGTGGCGCGGGCTCCTGCTAACCATTCGCCGGGCTGCAGATTCAACTTCCGGTTTATTATCTCTCCAATTGGAGGTACATACCTGTCACATAATTCATCATGGCTGTTACTATTGTCCTCGGTAGCCAGTGGGGCGATGAAGGTGGGTTTACGGCCTCGAATATGGGTATACGTTTGGATTCTGATCGTTGAAATAGGAAAGGGAAAGATCACGGATATGCTGTCGCAGCAAGCGACGCTCTGCTGTCGTGCCGCTGGTGGTCACAGTAAGTCGATTTCTGATTTCAATTCCTCTGTCGCAACTAACCCGACTAGACGCGGGCCACACTATCGTCCACGGCAACGTGACCTACGACTTCCACATCCTCCCCTCTGGTCTGATTTCAGAGAACTGCGTCAACCTCATCGGTGCCGGAACCGTGGTTCACGTCCCCAGTTTCTTCAAGGAATTGTCCGCTCTCGAGACCAAGGGTCTGAAGGGCGCCGCCGACCGCGTCTACATCTCCGACCGCGCCCATGTCTGCTTCGATCTGCACTCAGTTGTCGATGGGCTTGAGGAGGCTGGTCTCGGTGGTCGCAAGGTTGGTACCACCGGTAAGGGCATTGGTCCTTGCTACAGCGACAAGGCTTCGAGACGTGGTGTGCGCATTGGAGAGGTTTTGGATGAGGTCGTTTTTGAGCGCAAGCTGCGCACTCTGCACGCGGGTTACACTGCGCGCTTTGGGGAGTTGAACTACGACGTTGAGGAGGAAATTGCGCGGTTCAAGGTACGATTTGCGAGCTGATTGATATGATCCCCAGCTGACAAGAAGCAGGAGTACCGAAAGTCACTCGTACCGCACATTGTCGACCAATCGGAGTTCTTCAACAAGTACAAGGACTCCCCCAACACCCTGGTTGAGGGCGCAAACGCACTTTTGCTTGATCTTGACCACGGTACTTACCCGTTCGTGACCTCCTCCTCCACCGGCCTGGGCGGCGCCGTGCAAGCGCTTTCCCTTAACCCTACAAGCATCAAGAACATTATCGGTGTTGTGAAGGCCTACACCACCCGTGTCGGCTCGGGCCCTTTCCCTAGCGAACAGCTCAACAAGTCCGGTGACAAGCTCCAGAGCGTCGGTAGGGAATTCGGTGTCACCACTGGTCGCAAGCGCCGCTGCGGGTGGTTCGACCTCGTCCTCCTTCGTTACTCCCAGTCGATCAACCACTATACCGCTCTCAACCTCACCAAGCTTGATGTCCTCGACGACTTTGACGAAATCAAGGTTGGTGTCGCCTACACCCTGCCCAACGGCAAGCGTCTCGAGAACACCATCCCCGCCGACGCGGAAGTCTTGAGCAAGGTGGAGGTCGAATACGTCACTCTGCCTGGGTGGAAGAGCAAAACCATGGGCGTCAAGAAATACGAGGACCTGCCCGTCAACGCCCGCAAATATGTTGAGTACATCGAGCAACAGCTCGGCGGCATTCCCGTGAAATGGATCGGAACTGGTCCTGCTCGCGACGACATGATTTTCCGCGAATAGACGAAGATAAAGATTTACTTGCGGAGACCTACCTAATCTACCTCTCTAAATGACGAAAACGACAATACTGGAGATAAAGCGACGCTACGGATATAGAGTTATTCCCTTAGAGAGGCGGATCACGATTGCGATTTGCTTTAGTTACCACTTTTTGTGCTATAGTTCATTGACATGTTTCTATCTCAGTTTTCTTTCTCTGCTAGCTTAGATTTTGAGTTCTCTGTGAGAATTCGAGTTCAAAATTTCTTCAGCAAACTGTGTACTACTCCGTACTTTCTGTATTATGTCCTCTTCCCAAGATTTGCTTTAGCTTCGACGTCTAATGTGTGGGTCAGGGCAGGCAGACACTTGATTATCGGATAGAATCTATTTTACTCCTATGTGGCTTTCAAGTGTTGAGTGCGTCGTAGACCTAGATCTCAATATTGCAATGGGTTGATTCTAGAAAATGTGTCGCTAGCACCTCGATCAGCTTCATGTAGAACCGCCCAAAATTTTGGGCAAGTATACCTCTAGGTACAGTCAGCTGCCCTGCGGGATATGTAGTACAAGAAGGCAATGTGAAGTCTTTGATAGGGCTTCGAATTGTCTATTATACAAGTACGAGTATGTTATCTGCAAAAAAAAAAAATAGTACATGGTATCTATATCTCGTCTTGCCTTTCCCAGTTTTCCAATGAACGCAAGACAGCCATAAAATAACGCAGGGACAGAGTTGTTTCTATTAGTACACATTCTCATTTTAACAAGAAAGGGGAGAAAAGAAAGAGAAAAAATATTAAGAAAGAGGATACAGAATAAAGTGAGCCAGCCGGCCAGCCAGTTTGGCGAGCTCAAGGTGTTGTATAATACAGAGCAAAAACGGAATGAACAGAGCTGTGCGTGACTTTATGGTACACATAAATCCAGATCGTAGATATGATGGGGTGAGTAGGTAGTTGATTTGAGTCGAGATGAGACGAGAATATACAGTTCCGAAACGCCGGCCAATGCAATTGTGAGGGGACATATGTAAGTCTTTAGAGGTGAGAATAATCGGATGGGCGGTTGGTCGGATAAATATGGTGAGTGGTTTAGATCCATTCGTTCGTGCGCCTCTCTTCCCAACTACCTCCGCGTCTGTCGCGACCGTCTCGCCGTCCATCATTGAAGCCGCCGTTGCTATGGCCGCCAAATCCGCCACTGCGACGACTGCCGAACCCACCATCACGACGGCGTCCAAAGCCGCCATCTTTATTGTGGAATCCGTCGTTGCTTTTGACGCGGAAACCATCACGCCTGTTAAGGCCTATCCTGTTTGCGAGCTCGGGATTCAACTCTGGGCCTGATTGGAGATTGTAGCCCAAGACTGCCAGCCTGTCAATAGCAGGGGTGACCAGCCTTTTGTTATCGGCTGCTTGGGCGATGTGGTACAATTGTTTTCTGCATGCATCAACCCTATCCAGTGGCGGTATTGATTTCATGGCCGCCTTGATCTGCTGAATGACCTCGTAATCTCCCGGTCGAGAATCGCGGATGCTTTCAAGGTCCATAGAAAGGTCTAGGTGGGCGATTGGAATGGATGATGTGTCGAGTTCGACGGGGATGCCGTGCAATTTACGTTTGAGCGTACCCCGCTCTAGAGTGTGGAGGAAGACCCATCCCTCGCCGGTTTTATTTGCGCGTGCTGTGCGTCCCAAACGATGAATGTAGGTTTCACGATCCCGGGGAAGGCCGATTTGGATAACGTGGGTTACCTCGGGGAAGTCCATGCCACGAGCGGTGACATCGGATGAGAAAAGGATACCGGTCTTGCATTTCCGGAATGTATTGGCAACCCGAGTTCTTGCGGCCTGGCTCAGGCGCGAACTGATCCCACCGAGGAACATGTGGCCCAGAGGGTGCCCGCTGCGCGGATTTTGCGGGTCGTTTCGCAGCCGATCGAAAGCTTCAAAGGCGAGATCAACCTCCGTGGTCGAGTTCATGTACACAATGGCCTTGAATGGACGCTCTGATGTTTCACGGTCTGCATGAGCACGCTTAGCCATATCCAGGATGGCTGGCAGTGTGTTCTCAAATCCTTGCACGAGCACTACCTTCTGCGGTACTGAAAGGTGCGTGGGGGTCTCATCATCTCTAACGGTCTTAACGACACTAAAATCACCCTTCATCGTTTGGCGGACCATGCCCATCACTTCACGGGCCATGGTGGCAGAGAACATCAGGGTCTGGCGTGGAACTTCAGCTGGATCTGGAAGCAAATGTTGAATCTCCATGATCTCAGGCCCAAACCCATCATCCAGCAGACGGTCGGCCTCATCCAGAACCAGTGTAGACAACTTGGGCGCAGTGATACCAGAGTTTGGGTCGGAAAGAATGTCTCGAAGCCTGCCGGGTGTGGCGACTAGGATATGGCAACCTTCACGCTGAATCTGCTGCAGCTTGGATCGCTTCTGAGTTCCACCGACGGCGGTTTGAACTACCAACCCAGACCCATGTGCAAGGCGGCTCGCCTCAACTGCGATTTGCTCGGCTAGTTCGCGTGTGGGCGAAATGATGATGGCTCGGATGTCCGTGGTGCCTGTTCTTGGGGTTCGTCGGCCGGTTCTCCCCGCCGCTTTATACTGGACTCGCAGGGTTTGAAAGTCTGTATCGGTGACAAGCTTCTGCAAGACGGGAATAAGAAAAGCAATCGTTTTCCCAGTACCGGTTTTTGCCTGTGCCAGACTACAAATCTACATGTCAGTGTTCGGCGATGGACGAAGTGAAGGGAAGGGGGAACTAACACGTCGCCTCCTCTGACAGTCAATGGAATAGTTTGTCGCTGAACATCTGTCATAGTCTCAATGCCCATTTTGCCCGTAATAGTCTTGATGATCGAGTCGTGAACTATTTTCTTCTCTGACAACTCCGAGAAGAACGCGGAGAGCTCGTCTTCGACAGCTTCATTTTGCACGACGTCTGCTTGAGAATTGCATAAAAGCGATGACGAGTGAAACAGTGACCTAGGCGCATATGAAGGTATAGGGATCGATGAAGAGAGGAATTGAAACCGCTGCGGTGTTGACCTTGCTGAGACAGTGCGAGCGGAGCATCGTAGCGCGTGGCTCACAGCGGAGCGACGGAAAGCGCCCAACATAGTGGGTGAGAAAGATGAGAGGAGAATATGCAGTGAGCTCCTACACAAATCCAAAAGGAAACTTCAAGCAAAAGGGGGAAAAGTAGATAGAATGAAAGAAGTTGAAGATGATGGCAATGGCAAAGGCAGGAGGAAAAAAAGTCCCTTTTTGGAAAATATCAACTGGCAGAAAAGTCGAAAATCCGAAAGGCGGAAAAACTCGAGACAAGCGATTATTGGTTCCTGCCTGAGAGCTGTGAGATCTCGAATTCTTGATGGATCCAGTGAGCACTCCTTAACGTCAGATCCCCGTATCTACTTCTACTCTGTACTCTGTTGCGTAGATACCAGCTATGTAACCCTGACGAATATTTGGCTGTTTCTTGGGGATTTTTCTTGGGGTCCATACCTTCAAGTTTTGTGTTGCTCAGCTAGAGCTTGCTGCCTCAGGCATCGTAAACTTTCGGTGTTTCCGGACTTACTCCGTACTAGTATTCATTATTCTTGGGAGTCCCTACTTTCAAAGCTGTCAAAGGCTGTCCTAGATTGTCAACCAGGTCATCCAGAGCAGAAATATGTTATCTGTTAATGCATCACCAGCAGGCCACTACGGCTATATCAGCGTACGGGGTAGGGGAATGAGTACTACTAATCCTGGAACAAGACCCGCATCGAACAAAAAAGCCTTGAGCCGGGCCCATGTTGATCTATTCTTCTGCACTGATCCACCAGGTTTTCATGGTGACCTCACCACCACCAATCGTTGATTATTCACCATTCCCGCAATACCCCCGGGAATGGAGTCCAACCTCGGTCTTTCTGCCTATAAAGTATATGCTTGGCAGGCTCTCACGCAACAGACAGCCCAGTTGCCGAGTTCTTTGCGAGTTATGTTGATTAATCGAGCATTACCGTCTTGAATATCGAGCGCCACAACCCCCTTTATTCGGCAAGTACCTAGGCATACCTATCCTTGTACAGTGTGTCGCCGCACCACCATCTCGAGAACTTTCTCTGGGTGGAAACGTGCTTTATAATCTTCTGTCCTGGACTGCCCCGCTTCATTCTTAAACTTTGCCTCGGAGGTTTATAAAGTCGAGGGGTAATTATGTTGCACTGATATCATTATCGTTTTCTTTCTCCTCAATTTTCCCCTCTCTTCCCTTACTGTCACATATGTACCTTCACAATGGCTACGAACAAGGCTCTTGTTTTCAAGAAGGTTCCTGAAGGCTACCCTGTGCCTGGGGAGCACCTCGTCATTGAGCCAGTTTCATATGATGGCAACGCCCCCGCGCCTACAGATGGGGTGTTCCTGCAGTCTCTATACACCAGCCTCGACCCTTATATGAGAGGCCGCATGCGGAGCCCCGAGGTCAAGTCGTACTCTCCTCCTTTTCAACTCAACAAAGCCATCGAAAGCGCAACTCTCGCCAAGGTTATCCGCTCCAACAATGCTTCATACAAGGAGGGCGACCTTGTCATTGGCCGTCTGCCTATCCAAGAGTATGTCTCCGTAGATGCGAACGAGTTGTCTCGCATCCGTCCTCTCGAGAACCCTCTTGGGATTGAGGATGTCCGCGTCTTCCTTGGTGCCCTGGGTATGCCCGGCCTCACAGCCTACTCCTCTCTCTATGAAATTGGCCAGCCGAAGAAGGGCGAAACGATCTTCGTCTCCGCAGCCAGCGGTGCCGTTGGCCAGCTAGTTGGTCAGCTGGCTAAGCACGAAGGCCTCAAGGTCATTGGTAGCGTTGGGTCGGACGAGAAACTTGACTACATCATCAAGGATCTCGGGTTCGACGGCGGTTTCAATTATAAGAACGAGAAGCCTGCAGATGCCCTGACTCGGTTGGCTCCCGATGGCATTGACATCTACTACGAGAACGTCGGAGGTGAACATATGGAAGCAGCTCTGAACGCCCTGAACAACTTTGGTCGTGTCGTCGTCTGCGGCCTCATCTCTCAATACAACTCGGCCCCGTATCCGATCAAGAACATTGGCAGCGTGCTCACTAAGCGGCTGACCATGCGCGGATTCATTGTTGGGGACCCTGGAATGGGTGGCAAATACACCAAGGAGCATCAGGAGAATGTGCAAAAGTGGATCAAGGATGGTTCATTCAAAAACCTCATCCATGAAACACAGGGAATCGAGAATGCCGCTGAAGGCTTAGTGGGCATTTTCTATGGGAAAAACAAGGGCAAGGCTGTCTTGAAGCTTTAATGTGTAATGAAACTTCTGGATTAGTATACTAGGCGCAGTTTATTTCAAATGGCTGGTATTCTTTTGTTTCCAGGCGCAAAAATGTTCTGCAGCTGCCGGTGTCGTTCCCTCGGCAATTGAAAATTGAAGACAGTATGAGGTTTGGGTGTCAGTGACGCTCGGTATCAGCTCTGGCCATCATTTTGATTTACCTGATAAGATGGAATGTAGTGTCTAGAGTTACTAGAAGTTAAATGACTTCAACATTGTATACATAAAAGCTTTCTGAACTGTGCATCTCCCCAGGCATTGCCGGCAAGTCGGCCAAATTCGGCTGGGCGGAGAAAACCAACCAATCACCTGATCCACAATATGATGACTGCATCCCGAACGGACTTCCGAGGTTCCTTCAGTGGAACTTCGACTTCACTCTGTGCCTTTTGGAGCGTTTGTCTGTGTCTCTCGGTGCGCTCAATCGCTGATAGAAGCATTTTCCCCGGTGTGAAAACCAGACTCGTCATAATGGCTTCTCTCATGCGCCCGTCTTGCCTCTCTGCCTTCCGGACGCCGCTCGCGACCCGGAATGTCGCCGGCGTCTCTCAGGTTGTAGCCTTCCACGCCTCTGCGAGGCGACAGATTCTGCCTCCTCAGCCTCGTGAGTGAACCCGGATATGTGGACTCTCTGCGATTGTTTGTTTTGGGGGAGATTTTGTTCTTAACCGGGAGGAATGTGCGGAGATCAATGCTAACAGATTTAATGTAGAGACCATCCAGGGAACGAGTACGTGACAACCCCAGATTTATCCCCGCGGTTAGAGTGCATGAATGGACAGGCGGGAATGGTGTTGCGAATATTCGACGCATTAAAACGACGAGGACATTCTTGGTCATCGGGCACACGGCAATTCACCACATACTAATAATTTCTACACAGTGAACGACCCGGCTCCCATCCCTGCGCCTCACCCGTCGCACGGTAGCTACCACTGGACATTCGAGAGGTGCGTCTACTCTGATTGAACTGAATGGCGATCAAAGGTGTTTTGCTAATACCGCTGAACAGACTGGTCTGCGTTGGTCTTGTTCCCATCACCATTGCTCCGTTCGCCGCCGGCACCCTCAACCCTACTATGGATGCTGTTCTCTGCTCCCTCCTCATTCTCCACTCCCACGTCGGCTTTCAGTACGTCTAGTATCTATTCACTGCTGCCGAACAGTACCTAACGAACTATAGGGCTTCCATTATCGATTACTTCCCCGCCCGCCGTGTTCCCAAGACTGCCACATTCCTCAACTGGCTTCTGCGCGGTCTTACCCTCACAACTGCCATCGGTCTATACGAGTTCGAGACGAACGACGTCGGCGTAACGGAGGCTATCAAGCGCATCTGGAAGGCATAGACGGAGTACATTTGATTTCCCTTCTTTTACCTTTCACTTTTTTTTATCGTATATCAGAATTGTTTTTCTATATTGAGGCGTCAGCCTGTGTATATGCTGTTATTCTTCTTGGTAGGCCAACTCAGGGATAGACCTGGTTCTCACTAGGCATAAAATGTGACTGTTCCGAATACCGTTGATGAGTGATATTTCCCGCCTTTCTATGAACCCATGGGTATCTCCAGTGTCTACCAGTATTTACGCAGTACACAAAGCCATATAGAAGACATATTCACTTGTCCTCCTCCCCATCCTCGTCCCCCTCGCCATCAGACGGCAACCGATCATCATCATCCGCCCTCGCCATGACTTTCTCAATAATCTTCAAAGTCGTCTTCAAAGGCAACCCAATGACATTATCATAACTCCCATCAATCCTCTCGACCAGAATCGAACCCAGCCCCTGCATCCCATAACCTCCCGCCTTATCCACCCCCTCCCTGGTCCGCACATACGCCAAAATCAAGTCATCCGTAACCTCCGAATCAAACCTGACATTCGTCTCCTCAATCGCCGTCTCGACCGCATACCCAGGGTCCCTCGCACTACTCAACGGCGCCATGGCCACAATCGCTGTGAAAACCTTATGATCTTGCGCATCACGCAGGCTCTTCAGCATGGCGATGTGGTGCGCCTCCGAACGGGGCTTCTCGAGAATCGCCCCTGATTTTGTTTCAACGACGATTGTATCTGCCGCGAGGATGAGAGCTGGCTCGCCCTTCTCCTCATTGACGATCTCACGCGCGTATACAGATTCTGCCTTTTTTGTTGCGGTTGCGAGGACGTATTCGATGGGTTGCAGGCTGTGTGGGAGGTCTTCGGCGAAGTCGGAAGGAATGATTTCGATGTTAGGGAGGCCGAGATAGGATATTATTTGGCGGCGGCGCGGGGAGGATGAGGCAAGGATTACGCGCTTTTGGCGGAGGGAGATTAGGGTCGGTAAGGGAAGGGGTGGTGGTGGTGGGAGGTTGCGCTTTGGCGTTGATGTTGCGGTTTCGTAGGCCGGGGGGAGGTCGTCGCTAGTGTCTGTAGACAGGAGGGGCTTCTTTTTGTCGGACATCTTGAAAGATATTTCTCTGGGTCTCTAGATGTCGTAAATGTGGCTCGAAAGCCAATTGGATTTGCTTTATTTAGGGATTCCGGAGGAGGAGGGGTAATTAAGTTCTCAGCTTTTCCCCGCCGTCTCTGTTTTGACTCATTTGGGGAATCGGCTATCGGTGGGCGGTGAGCTTGGCATTCCAAGTGTCGTTTGCTTCAAGCAGAGTAAATATGTGGTAGTATTTGAGAATCTCAGGGAGATCAAGATCACCTGTGATACACTAGACAAGGCAGCCAATGTATCTATCTTCTATTCAAAGATGTACATGCATAACCAATTGATTATATAAATATATGCTTGCATAGATTGATAGGATGGTTGAAACATTGTCTTGTCACACAGGCAAGAGTATAAGAGGGTTTATATAGTTTGCTAAGTACTAAGATAATGCATCCGTAAATTCATACAGTCGAGGGGTAAAGTGGATTGCGACTTTTCCGTCAATCCGGGTATATTCCACCAGCAGTGTCTGAGAGGTGGCGATTTGGTGAGGACTCGAGGGAAAGCGCACGCATAACCGACGGAACCTAGAATGAAAAAGGAAAAAAATCTTTGATTCACCATCCTCAGACGCCCAAACTCCAAGCTGTCAATAAATATTTCATAAACAGTCTTCGGGGAAGAAGAAAATTGAAAGCCTCCATCGTACTCGGACCGTCGAGGAAAAGTAAGGTAATTGTCGAGTGCTGGTCACGCTGCTTCCTCCAGAGTAGAAGGTCCATCCGCACTCCGTGAATTGGAATACCCGAGCTGAGCTGCAATTGTGCATACTGCACATTGCTCCCAGAATTGGAGAGAAAAAGCGTCGCTTCATACGTAAAGAGAATCTGAAACTAGCCGTCAAACTTAAAATTGAGTCCCGGCGGACCTCGGCATTGAAGTACCGAGACGCAAATTCCTCAAGTTCGCATATCGTCACTGATGCGTCCCCCTCTGCGTTCGATTTCTGCGATGAGCTCCTTGCGCTCCTGGATCTTGAGGTGGATAAAGTCGACCGTCTTCCTGAGAACGATGCTCTCGCTGCGTCCCTGGCCCTCCAGTCCGGGAACGAGCTCAGTGAGTCGATCAAAGCCTTCGCGAATGGCAGCGCGTCGCTTTTGCTCAGAGGCAATGTGGTTGTTCTTCTTCTCCTGTTCCGTCAGGCGAGGCTTGTCCCTGTCACCACCAGAGCCTCCTTGTCGGGAAGAGTTGATAGTCGGAGTGGATGAAGAACGATCATGATGTTCATCGGTATTTGTAGAGGCGCTGGCTGCAATGGGAGAATACGAAGGCTCGGACGAGCTCGCCAGCATTGGAGACTGCGCGGAGGGCATGTTGCCTGGCTTGCCGTGAAAACGTGGGGAAGTTAGTTGGGTTGAACTTTAAGTAAAGGAAGGCGATTTCTCATGTGACGGCGGACGTGGCGAATGAGAAAAGTCGACTACAAGAAAATGAAGCACCAAGGAAGAGATACAAAGGATGAAGAAGATGGGGAAGAGAGAGAAGGATGAAAAGGAGGAGAAAACTCAAAGAAGAAATCGGTAACGGTTCCTGGAGTTATCCAATCCTCAGGATTAGGACCATTTTAGCGTGCGGAGAAGTCGACTCGTCCGGCAGTAGATCAACCCACATTTACCCACCTCCAATTGACCCTCCAATTTAAAATTGGTCGAAGACTCAAACTTGCATGACAACATGTTCGGCTTCTCCCGCCGTTCGTTTTTGGTCTAGGGAGCAGACTCGGAATGATCAATGATCGGAATCGCCAAGAATATCCTCAATATGTATCCCAAGTCTTGGCTCTTCAACCTCGACAATTGGTCGGTGGCGTGCAACAATAGATAGACTGGGAGGGAATGACAACCTTGGAAGGCTACTTCTTGTATTTATTCTACTTTCTCCTCCTATGGCCCACTTCGAATGTTCAATAGTAGTCCTGCAGAGACAATTGAACGACCCGTGGGCCCAGGACTCACCTATGACCTCATCTCCGCATACGGAGTACTTCGGCTCCGACGACGTCTTTGCAAGACTTTTGACCTCGACAACACTGCACAGCATTATGGACGAACGCGAGCCTCTGCGCGGCTCTTGTCTCTGCGGACGGAACGAGTATATAATTCGAATTCCCGAAAATGTGACAAACCACGCTCTTGTCTACTTTGATACGGATCGCGATCACCGTACGTTCGAGTTTACGCTTGTTGCGGTACTTTCTTCTTTCAAGGCTGACCCGACACCTAGGAAGGTCTTATGGGACCCCGCTCACTGCATGGCTAAAGGTTCCTCTAAGCTGGTACCAATCGCATACTCAGTCCTATTTTCCCGATGAAACACATGGAGCCATCCGCCGGATTTTCTCCCCGCAGCATGCACCACACACGCAGAGAGTCTTTTGCGGATTCTGCGGCTCGCCACTTACGTATTGGAGTGAGGAACCGCGCGAGGAGGCTGAATATATGTCCGTGACTATCGGCAGTCTGTCCGGTGACGATCAGCGACTGTTGGAAGATCTAGATCTTATTCCGCAGCGGGAGAGATCTGAGAGGTCAACGCCAGAGGAAGACAATATTCCAACAGCTGCACAAGCTTCTGAGTCCGCCTCATCAACTTTTGTGACTCCACCGGTGGGACCTGGGCGAAGCCTCCCTCGGGCTTATCGACAGGGAACCACGAGTGGTATTCCGTGGTTCGAGGAGATGATTGAAGGAAGTGAACTGGGTAGATTGATGAAAACGAGGCGTGGTCTTGGGGTCAGTGATGACCAATTGACGACTATAGAATGGGAGGTTAGCGAGTGGACGGACAAGGATACAGAAACAAGAGGCTCTTCAGCACCAGCTGTAGGCAAAAGGAAGCGCGGGGCACACACAGGCATGGAAGATACCTGAGAGCATCTTAAGGACAAAAACGCACCAACCTTACCTGTCTTATCTGCAGCAGACCTACTATCTGGACTGCCTCCATTATCTCTATCCCATATTCTTAGCGTAAGTTGGCAACCAAGCAAATTGTGAGATTACTGTAGGACCGGGTGCTGGCTCCAATTCGAGAATCTCAAGCAGCAGAAAGACTAAAGACCTTTCTCAATGGGCCTTGAGGGGACATGCTGTAATTAGCGCAAAGGCACTGAGGTATGCTGTTTTTCACCATTAATATTCCCAAAGCGGCATCACTTGGTGCTTGAGTGAATGCAAACCCCCAGTGCGCTAAATACTGTAAACACTGAGAGAATGACTTTGTTCATTTCCCTGGTTTTGGGTCTTCTTTTCTGCTTCCTCCACCCCAACCTTTGTCCTTCAAATCATTCTTTTCTTTGTTCTCTTGTGGCATTTAGCGAACCATCACTAGCAAGACCAGCCTTATAGGCGTCTAGAAACCCTTGTTGTAAGTTTACCATGGTCAGTTTGTGCGTGTATCAGCAAGTTACAAAAAGACATGGGCCAGCGGGCTAACATCAGAGTCAACAACGCAGCCATTCCTTCCCCTTATTTTCGCGATGAAGATAGAATCCTCTTCAAAGCTGAGCTTGCGCAAGCGCATGGCAGCCATGACCAAGAAAATCAAGACGCTACCAGCTAAGGCAAAGAAACTGGTCAGAAGGGGCGGCCAGGCAGAGAGCTGGGAACTACCTTCCTTATCACCTCTCCCTAACCAAACCACGGCGGTGGGATGCCAATGGAGGATTTAGAAACTCCATTGGGTACTCCCGAATCCTACCCTAATCACCGTTCCGGCACAGAGCCAGATCCGTCTGACGCGAGCAACCACTCCTTCAAGGAAACCGAGGAAGTCGAAGAGAGGCTTTGCCCAAGGTCGACACAGAATACCAGCCAGGGGCCTTTGGCACTGCAAGAATGTCGTCAAGTACAACTGGGAAATATGGTGGAAGTCGTTGCGGAGAACAATGATTCGGCGAAAACTGTACGGGGACGTTTGCAGGATGCTGAAATGGCATCGAGCTGTGACAAGGGCCTCCAAGGTATGTACTGATTCCTGGGTGGAGATTTGGCCCATCGAGGAGCACTTGTTGACTGAGTAGACAAACAAAATCAAAACTAGGGAGGTTTCCAGCCGTGATGTCAGCCGCACTTGGCTGGAAATTCAGGAATGGAGAGAGGCACTTATGTATAATAAAGACTGGGAGCTATCTGGTGTGTCTTTCCTTTCTGCGACTGACTAGTCCTTTCGTGGAATAACACAGACTCACTCACCTTCACAGAAGGCGACGGAACAATGTCGCCTATACTGAACGAATATCCTCCCATTTACTTTCCTCCCATGACCTTCCCTACCCCTTCTCCCTCCGATTACCACACCGACAACACTTAGTCAGAGTTCTATTTTGAAGCCAAATCGGCAGTCGACATTCCGTCTTTACACCTCAACACAGCCAAAAACATGGCATCCGCTCAGGAGGCTGTGGCCGGCGAAAAACCCTTTAACAATAACGCGAAAAACAACAACTCTGGTGAAGAGGACTGCAACGCCCAGAAAGGTACTTTGTGCTTCCTAGCTTTTCCAAAGTACTAGATAGGCGAAAACGCTAACACGTAGGAATAGGAACCGCGGAAAACGCCATCCAACAACACCTTAGCCCTATTTTCGCTTTGAGCCGCATCCCAACGCCACCCACGAAGTCTCCGCTTCGTGCTTCTCAGAAACCCAAAGGTAGTGTTCTTTCACAAATTTGAGGAATTTGTAAGTAATTTTGTTTAGATGAGCTCCAGACCGACTGTGTGCCCCAGAGTGCCCGTAATAAGGAAAGCGCCAGGTCGCCTCATACATCGCCAATGGATAAGGATGATTTCGCAGGCTCTCGTATACCTCGAGGAACTGGGTCGAAACAACCGGCAAATGTCTCCGCACAGAAAGGCTCGCATTGCACTCCCGAGCTTCGCAGTTCTATTCCGATTCCGGTTCAGAGGCGCAGTGCGGAGCAGCTGACTGCTACCCTTCAGGGAAAGCAGAACGAATCTTCTGGTGGCATACGTTTGGTTGAGAAGCCTCGTGGACCACGGCCCCGACCTTCAGCAGAGCCGACTGATCAATCCACTTCCGAGCCAGCTCATGGAGCGGATCAGGCTCAGATTTCCATGCCTACATCTATGTCTTCTTCATCTTCCAGCAGCTGGGATTTCGGCGACGAAGGAGATGAACCCGAGAGACCCACCAATGTCTTCACAGGTGAATATCGCACTCGCACCCTCAGCGTTCCTGGAAACCACGCTGTAGGCCCTACTTTGAGAATTGCCACTTCGGCCGACGATGTTATTATGGGAGGAACCATTCGCGATCCCCCGAACTACGCTGTCACTCAAAGGACGAACCCGGCTAAAGTGCGATATTTCGACAAACTGATTCCGAGTACGCCAAAAGTATTCACAAGCTCAAAAAGCAACACACCCGCGTCAGAGTCCAAGAAAAGCATTGTCAGCAGCCAGAGAAGCACGCGAGTTGCCCCGAACTTCTGTCGTTCTCATATATCTCTCGACAGCCTTCCGAGAAGGGACATCAGCGGCAAGGAGATGTCGATCTCGCGGAAGCCGGTGAGCAAGCCCAGTCTTAGCAGCCTATTCTCGCCGAGCTCAAAGAGCCTTCGAATTGAGAACGAGCCTCTTGTGCCGAAGATACCAGATGAGTATTGCACCGGCCAAGAACCTGGCATCAACCAGCCCAGCAGCAACAACCAGAAACATTCGACTCCAGCAAAGATCGCATCTGAATCTAAATCTACATCGGCTAGCGGCGAAGCAAAGAGCACCCATACGCCTATCACTGCAATCAAAGTAGGCACCTTTCAGTCACATCCACCTCGGACCTCGTCATTGCAGGCACTTTCTGCCCTCCCCAACAATCAGTGCCACGCACCCGTTACAGAAGGGTCTTCGGGAGCAGCCACAAATTTTAAACGAAATATCACATTCAATGATTTCATCCCTTTGACTCTCGAAAAGCAACAGGCGCCTATGGAGGGCGGCAAATCCAGGATTCCCGAATCCCGTAGCACCCACCTCCTGGGAAGCTTCCGCAACATTTTCAAGACTCGAATCAGTGTCGAGCGCACCAAGAGGGATGGTGAAGCGTCAGAAACTACAGACGAAAGCCAAGCTCCTCAGAATGAGCACGCTGTTCATAACCGTGAGAAAAATGCAAAGGCCAAGCCCAAATACACTCTAATCTCCGGTGGGGTCAGCTGGAGCAAAAGCACCCGTAACCCTAAGTCTCCGGTTTCGTCTCCGACTACTCCAACCCCGTCGGTCCCCCGTCTACTTGCCCCCCCAAACCGTCATCTCGAAGACGGTGTACCGTCCTTCGCCCGACCCACTAAATCTACCCGCACGAAAGCTACCTCCGGTCTGAGAACCCCAACATCGACTACCCCCGAGGTTCGCGCTCGTAGGCCTCACATACGAACAGCATCAACCGGGAGCCCCCAGCGTGTGACCACTGGAACTCGACGTGCAGCACCAAATCTTTCGGCACTTTCTGGTCATAAGAAAAACATTCAGTCTCTCATTTCTGAGCCAAAGATTATACCTGTTGCAAACGAGTCGGCCTGCAGCCTGCCTAAGCACGTTGATGCTGTCCGTAGCTGCCTGGACACTCTCTGCAAGAAGGTCAGCGAAGCAACTACCCCGCTAGAGAGAGACAGACATATTCGTGTAAGTCCTTTTCTAAATAAATTCTTGAGCCTTAATTTCGGATTGTTAATGACTCTTTAGCTCGCTCTTAACCTACAGCAGCAACTCGGCGATTACCAGAACATTGAAAAAGGGGCCCTGGAGGCCGAAGAGGCAGTGAAAGGGAAACAATCTGAGAGAAAGGCCGCAGAAGATTGTCTTAATACTACTCTGGCTGAGATTATGGCCCAACTCGATGAGAACTAAATGTGAGTTCCAGCTTAGTTTGAATTGAGCGTTTACTCTACAGATGAATGGTCCACTGAATGAGTTACAGCTCACTTGAACTTCAACCCGGCTCTAATTGAACGACATTATCCATTGTTTTGAGTCACCTACCTCCGTATTTCAGGTCTTCAATATCAGCGTTCTCAGATTTGGCCTTATTTCGAGTTTCATTAGTGGCCACTTCTACAAAACAACAAAGGACAAAAGAAAAAAAAACTGGAAAGCAGGAAATATGGAAAAACAAACACACAAGCAGCAGCAACCCCACGCCTACGAAAGGTCCTAGCGGCTTCTTTCGAGCCTTTCTCTACCAGGAGAAACAAAGAAAGACAAAAAAGAATATAAATGTAAAATCCCAGAGAGATGTAAATAGTACGGCCCTAAAATACCATAGCTAGGTGTCATATCTCTCAATTTAACTGTCTCAGTCGCCACCGTCCTCGTAGAGAGCCAACCGGCCTTTTTGAGCCAACAACATACGTTATAACTTGGGATCCTAATTAGAAGGACCGATCTTCGTCAACCTAGTATAACATGCATTTAGACTCATATTTAAGCGTCTTCAGACTTTCTTTGGCCTTGCAGATGAAACGATTGAAACCTGAACAACAACAGATTAATCAAAGCTATGTGTATAGACATAAAAGACTTGGAACAAGACAAAGCCTCAGAAAGAAAAGAGAATGGCTACTTAACCCATCATTCTTCCAAAGCCTAACGAAGCTGTGTGTTTCTGACTAGCATCAGACGTTCCTGCGTTATTTGAGCAAAATTCGCTACCACCCACCACCATCCGCCAACTTCCTACTGTTTCTCTAGCCTCAACTCTCCTTCCGTATCTTACTCAATGCCTTCCATTCCGCCCAAAATGCCGCGCGGGCACAAGTACCAGAGAAGTTCAGTAAGTTGACACCTGGACTCAATTCACTTTATTCTTAAGCGCATGATTGGCTGTCAGCGACTAACTTCGGATGAACGTAGAGCGGCGCCCTGTCTCACAACACCAACAAGAAGAAAAACTATACTCCCCGAAACCATAGCGCTTGCGCCAATGCCCAGCAGGACATGGGCTCCTTTGAACGTTGCGCCAGCTACCAGCCTCCTGCCGAAATTTGGTATCGTCGCCCCGGTCGCTACTATGCCAAATATAATGGCCCATCACTAAGACCTTTCTACACCCCTGCTCCTTATATCCCTCAAGAATTTGCGTGCCTGGAGCCGTACTACCCCGTTGTGCCTTTCGCCGTGGATCGTGGTTTCAATGGTCCTGCAGGGCATGGGTATCCGGACTACCACAACAGACTATTCTCGGACGAGTACAGGTTCCCTAGCCCTCATCAAGTAAGAGTATTTCCCTAGAGGATAAAATTGTTCTGTTATTGATCATACTCGGCTCTTAGGTCTACCAGCCACCCCATGTCGCAGGCGATTCCCAAGGTGTGCTAGCTGAGCGGGCCTGCGGCGCAGAGGACGTCGCCGAGCTGGAAGACAAGCTTTTGGGGCAGAAGAACAAGCTCCGTGGTGATGCGCCTGAGTTTGTTCCACGCTCGAAATTAGCTGATAAGGACGAATCCAGAGAGAAGAAGGACAAGGAGCCCTGCTGGCTTGTGGTCAGCAGCCAGTGATGGTGTTGGAGGATATCAAACCCAAGACTGAACTTGGCCTGGCTGGCTTCAGGTCACGCAGTGTTTTCATCCAGACAATAATCATTCTGATTCAATTCATGAAAAATACTTTTGCGTTCTTTCTTTCCTGTGGGAGCTTTGAATGGCCTTGGCGTTATGTTTCGTTAGTTAAGTAGTCTTTTTTTTCTTTAGTATTATGAGTCTTATACCCAAAATAAAAAGAATAATTTCCTCCAACCTACTCTCCCCATGTCCCCAACCTTGCGATCGTTCAGTAGAACTAAGCTATCAACAGGCAGGATTCGCTGAACTCTCTCTGGTTCAGATGATTCCCACGGACCGAGACCGTGAGCCAAGCTTCAGCTCCAGTGGATCCCAAGGGGGTCAAGCCGCCTGGCCGCCCAGCTCAGCTCCAGCTTAAGCCTTAAATTTCGCTTTCGTCTCTTGCTAGCGTCATTTTTCGAGATCTGTGTCCACATTTTGCCATTATTATTTTATCCCCTTCACACAATCTGCAAGTTCTATGAGGCCGATTCTCTTCCGGAGCAACACCGAACGCCTCATTCGAGATTCTGACCCTCCCGTTTTTGCCTTTCCCAACGGAACAAAGACAGACCCCCCACGAAGTGCCAAGATCCAGTAGTCGAGCCTCAGACTCGGAAACCATACTTCAGGTCCCAGGGACCCAATAGTGGGCCTACAGAGCGATTCCTTAGTATGGGTGAGAAATCGATATAGATACGCACTATGGTGTAGATATCTACCTGCTGACAGCTTGCGGGCCCCTCCGCCCCAAAATTCCAGCAAACATTGAGTCTCAGCTCCGAAGAATAAGAGCGACAAGCGAGCGCAGAATGAATTTCTCGAGCTTGAAGCCAACGCAGCCTTACGATGTTGGCCTTCCAACATTGGCTAGCTAGCGGCTTTCGGCTTCCTAAAATAATCTGTCGTTGGGCTTAACCTTGGATCCTTTGTAGGTTTGGAGTATGTCGTTTTGGACGCCTGAGACTTGGGCAAAGGGATGGGCTAGAATGAACCATTACTCTGGAAGGAAAGTGATCAGCGATCCCCCTACGCATGGATCCTATAGTTTGCCATCCACTCGCGAGCCCACGAATCATGCATTTATGCTTGCTTACCCAGGGCTTACCTCGCAAAGACACAGCCCAGAGCCGATCCGGCGTGGCGGCGCATCAATGAACCCCATACGGGCGCCCACGTTGGCAACTGCAAATATTGGACTATTTATTCGACGGCGACGCCCCTCCTGAGGTTTACTTCGGTTTGCCGCTTCATTAGTTGAGTTGTTTCTATCTACACCTCTCGCAGCATGGGTCTCTTTCGCTGCGGGCTGCTTATGCCAGCCCTTCTATTATCCTTTGTTTCTTTCGTTTATGGCTATGGTGAAATTGTCAAGCGCACAGGGAATACAGTTTCCTTTCAGGTGAGTTTGACATGGGAGGACTGGCAACCGGCAGGGATTCCTCGAAAGATGATCCTAGCCAACGGCCAATTTCCGGCGGCTCCATTGGAATTGAAGCAGGGGGATGATGTTGAATTCTTGGTTACCAACAACATGCCATTCTCTACTTCCGTCCACTTTCACGGTACGCGCTTCATCTGACCTCAAAAATTATCGAGTCTAACTCATTATGTGCTAGGCATCGAGCAGCAAAATACACCCTGGTCCGACGGTGTGCCAGGACTCTCGCAAAGGCCAATTGCATCTGGCGACTCCTTTCTTTACAAATGGCGAGCGACAAATTACGGGAGCTACTTCTACCATGCCCATAAGCGGGGTCAGCAAGAGGATGGCATGTATGGCGCAATTCATATTCGGCCCGATGCTTCTATCGAGAAGCCTTTCGCGTTGATTGCTGAGGATAATGCCGATCTTGAAGCCTTGAAAAATGCTGAAAGCAACACCACGCCCATTTTGCTGTCGGATGTTCGCCAATTGACCTCAGAGCAACTCTGGCAGGCGGAGATTGCCGGGGGACGCGATGCACTATGCGCAAATGCTTTGCTTGTTAACGGCAAGGGAACCGTGACTTGTCTTGGACGGCAGACCATTGATGAATCCACGACAAGCCTCCAAAGGACGGTTCTGGGCAATCAAAGTCTGACCGATACAGGGTACATACCGGCTCTCGGCAAGCACACAGTTTAAAGTTTGAAACACTGACGATTTTCCAGATGCCTTCCTCCGACGAATGAGGTAGCACAGGGTAATTACCCACATAATATCAGCGCCTTTCCTCCATCAGTCTTCTCTGAGTGTACCCCATCCTATGGCATGACGGAACGGTTATATCCGGACGCCTCTCAACCGTATGTCAGCTACGACTTGATCAGCGCTGCGATCATTTCAACAATCTCGTTCGCCATTGATGAGCATCCTTTGTATGTCTATGCGATAGACGGACACTATGTTGAACCAACATTGGTCGATACCATTACCCTCACCAATGGAGCCCGATACTCGGTACTAGTCAAACTAGACAAGCCAGCAGGTGATTATACGATCCGCGTGGCGAATAATGGTGTTAATCAGATCCTAAACGGCTCTGCCCTGATGACCTACCACAACGGTGCTGGTGTGCAGCAGAAGCCATCCGAGCCATCAATCAGCATCGTCGGAGCACCCACATCTTCCCAGATTCGGGTGCTCAACGAGTCGACAATTGTTCCCTTTCCCTCTCAGGCGGTATCTGAAGTACAAGTCGCTCAAACGCACGTTCTCAGGATCCATCGCCATGGTGAGTCCTACCTCTGGACATTGGGCAACTCCAGCTTCCCGCTATCTCTGGAGGAGGCGGCACCATTACTCTTTTACCCCTCGACTGGGGAGAAAGATCTCACCATCAGGACCAATAACGGGACTTGGGTCGACCTGATCTTCGACGTGGACGGAGGCCTTCAGCCACCTCACCCGATCCACAAGCACTCGAACAATTTCTTCGTTCTCGGCCAAGGTGATGGCAAGTGGAACTACTCCTCCGTGGCCGAGGCTGCGCAAATCGTTCCCGAAAGCTTCAACTTTGAAACGCCTCAGATTCGCGATACTTTCGTCACTCCTCCCGCTGTGGCAGGGCCAACATGGCTCGCACTACGATACCACGTCGTTAACCCTGGCGCGTTCCTTCTCCATTGCCATATTCAGGTCCATCTTAACGGAGGCATGGCCTTAGCGTTACTTGATGGCATCGACGAGTGGCCTGAGGTACCGGAAGAATACCAGATTTCATAGATATCAACTATTGGTCATCGTTTTAAACACCCAAAATGGCAAAGGATCTTCTTATGCGATGCGTCGGGCTCGATATGTCACTGGAGAGGAAAGGGTTCTAGATGCTGTCGATACAGTCATCCATAGTGCTTATTCTTGATGGTTTTTGCCCAGTATAATTAATGAAAAAATTGTATATATCTTTATTTAATGTCAGGTCAGAGAACACCTTCCAGAGGCGTCCCTCTGTAGTATCTGCTTCTAGCTCTCTTCAGGTCCAACGCTTCATTGACTAGGATCCACTGGCAAGGGCGCTGAGAATGCCAGCACTTGAAAATGATTGAAAGTGATGTGACCCGGGCATATTAAGAAGTCGAACCCGGTGCTTCAGAACGTAACCACGAGCCTTGTAGCAAGCTTTTCAGAGAAATCGACATTCTCGTACCCGAGTGGCTAAAACGAGCGTTCTGCTATACTTCAATACTTAAGCTTTTTTCCAAGCATTGAGGGCGTTTTTCAGGTACCTAGGTAGTTGATCCATTCGCTAAGTTGTTTCAATGATAGGGGATGGTTCCACCTCGGTAGATGGTTTTTAGTTATTGCTGCTGCGCCAGGTGTGAAAAAGCCGAGTCTCAACTTGCTAGACGAGGGTGAAACGAGTTGAAACGGGGAATTCCATATAAAGTCCACATAGCCACTTTACCAACGATATCGGTTTCTCTTAAACCAGGTCTCTCTGACGAGAATCATAGTTCTGAATAACTCCATGAGAGCGCGAAAGGCGTTACTGAAGATTAGCGTATAGGTTGCATACACTATAAATGCTAATCAAGTTGCAGATGCTGCAAAAGCTTGACTGAATGATCTTAGATCGTATCATCGACCAATTTTTCCATCAGCACAAAACATTTGGAGCCGAATCCGATCTTTATGATATGAGAAAATCCCCAGTCCTGTTAAGTTTAAGTTCCCATTGGGAAGACTGGATTTTACCCCGCATTCCACCTCTCAAGCCGAGGAACATCCCCACAATGGTCCTGACCAGATTGTCATAGAAACATGTACATCTTCGATTTGGGTTTGAGCACAATTTGAATACTGTACTCTCATAGATCTATAAAAACAGTTTCAGTGATTTATTGGCATCTTGTGTGACGCAAACACTCGTGATTGTGGCCAGAATTGTCCCAGACAGGGGGGGCTCAGGGGTAGTGACTCTCTCCGCTTCAGGCACTCGACGCCCGCATCCCCAGACAGTCCCCAAGGGACTCGACGCCTGGCTCCCTTTCCTCACCTCTTCTCGTCGAATCTGACTCGGGAGAAGCAACGCCCAGCTATTGTTCTAGCTCTCTACGTGCCTAAGGGGGGGGTTGACCGCTCCTCTTTGAATACTTGGGTCGGAGATCTTCGCGGCCAATTTCACAGACACACCCACAGCCGACTAGTGTCTGCGGCAAGGCCATCCCTCCTCAGTGGCTCGCACTGCTTACCCTTTCTTGCAATCTCTTTCAACTCAGCGTTGCTTGTGTGCATTCGTACTACGAGTCACAACCCAAAACGCATCGGCAACTTGAGCTACCCTCCCGAATCCCGCAGCGGATCTCGTGCAACGGCCCACGGGGACCCGCCCTAGCAGCCACAGCTCCAGCCCAGGTCTCAAGATGGTGTTCTGCGGCAAACCAAGTAAAGGCTGCGGCGAGTGCCGATCTCGCAAGATCCGGTGCGATCAGGGCCGGCCGACCTGCTCGCAATGCGCTAAGGGCAACCGGGCTTGCCCCGGCTATCGAGACGAGCTGTCTCTGATGTTTCGTGACGAAAGTCAACAAGTTGTTCGGAAGGCAAAAACCGGTTCGTCGGGGCGACGGAACAAGAAGACCACTGCGGCCTCCAAGAAATCATCCCCGCCCGTTCTGCCTGAGTCGTGTGGCAGCCGCAGCACTAACAGCCCAGTCACTTCCTCATCTGCGGGTAAGGAGAGCCCATCGTTGGTGTCGACCTCATCGCCTTCGATAAACTTCGGCAGCGACCTCGCGGATTTCAATGAAGTCGAAGAGGTGCAGTTGATCAATAGGGAGCAGTTGTTGCAACAAAACCTTGTCTTGATGCCGTGGAAGGTGCAGCCGTCTTGGCAACTAACTGTAGATGAAGCTGTCAACTACTTCCTCCGGCATAATGTGTGGCCGGGGGCGATGTTTATGATGAATTTTGAACCCAAATCGCCGGGCCATCCAAGCGCCACGCTTAGCGAACAAGCTCAAATGGCGGCGCTGGTCTCTGTGGGGACTGCTATGCTGTCGCGGGTCCGGCGATCTAAGGATTTGGAGATTGCGGCTGAGCGCGAATATGGACATGCACTAACGCTCCTTACTCGTGCTGTTTGCAATGAAGAGCAATCACGGGCCAATTCGACGTTATCCGCAGTATTGTTGCTGGCTATTTTTGAAGTATGTTTTACCTTTTACTCCTACAGGTAGTTGAAAACTAACAATCTGCAGGTTATCACCAGTCGCTCGATAAAGAGCATTGAGAAATGGACGAACCATATATACGGAGCAGCTGCATTGTTAGAGTTACGAGGGCCAGAACACCTACAGAGTGAGGAAGGGCTCAAGCTGTTCGTGCAACTGAGGTTCCAAATTGTATGTTTGAACTATCGCTCTACTGTTCACAAGCTGACCCAAAATAGATTATCAGTTGCCTTCAACGAGGGATGCGTGTGCCAAAGTCATTATTAGAATGCACCAAAATCGCTATGTACCTTCGACCGCAGATAGACGCCTACTGCGATCGTTTAATATGCATCGCTGGAAAACTGTCAAACTTACGCGCGGACATCCACGCAAAAGTCTTGAAAGACGCCAACGAGATATTGTCCGCTGCCTATGCACTGGAAGCAGAGCTTCTAGCATGGGTTGCTGCCGGACCGCCCGATTTTCTATACGCCACGTACGAGTGTTCGTCTGTCGAGCAATGGGTCAGGATGTTCGGGAACAAGCCCTTCCCGTATAACAACCAGTACCATGTCTACCGTGATCTTTGGATTTGTCATACATGGAATCAGTACCGGTGTGCACGAATCATCGTCTGTGAGATTATCCTTAGTTGTCTTCGCCGGCTTTCAGCCGTGTCACCAACAATGGGCATGTCCAAAGAGCTCCAGAATCACTGCGCCCGGATTCGCAACATCACACGCGAACTAGCGGGGGACATTTGCGCTAGCGCGGCATACCATCTTGGAGTGGAAGGCTCTCCTGCAGCCGCATTCACAGTCCCTACGAACTACTGCTACGTCGGTGGCATGCTGCTCCTCTGGCCGCTGACATTGGCTGGTGGGACAGAGCCAAAGGATCACCCGCTTCGCAAGTGGACCCGGGACTGCCTGCGGCTCATCGGGCACAGCATTGGTATTGACCAGGCGTTGGCGCTTATTGAAGTTCTAGAACAGGAGGCAGGGGTCTTTGAGGGGCTGGAGGAGACTAAGTCGGGCATAGCATTCCGCCCAACTGCCGACGCGAGCATTCATAATAAGGTATTGGTCGGGACATGGAGCGTGTGATTCCGTCGTCATAGTTAGTTCGTTGTTATCTTGGAAAGGGAAGAGGGCTGTGTATCCGTTGTCCATGGATCAAGATATGGGGTTCTGGCGTAATATTGAGTATCGAGTTTCGGCGTCCGGTATATCCCCAGGAAGTCACATTCATTATCACTTACATAGCGTCAAGGTTGATTTCGATTTGAAGGATTATGAGAGAATTCTAGTAGCGAGGCTGAATCGTTGTATGACAGATTCGGCGGAGCATCTCGGCCTGAGGCAACACAAGGTCGTAAGGCGAATTTGGTTTCCGCTCCGCCACGAAAGGGCGCTCAGCCTTGCTCGGCCCACAACCATCGGATTAATTACTCCAGCGTTTTAGAGAGCTGTATCTTATTCATGCGACCGATCAATGGACTCCAACTATCTGGGAATAATGAAGACAGTCCGTTTATGAAAGCAGTGTACCAAAGCCCCTTGTTTGAGGCAGACAAACAGAATGCCTTGGCACTAGCTCTAAGCGAGTACATATATAGAAGGAAAGCCTAAGGTGTAAATAAGTTCGCCTTCCATGGAAAGCGGGAAAGTGAATTGAATCACCAGAACATATCAACTGACTTGAATTTGCCATCGAGATTGTTTTTTTAAATGTCACTACTTCGCAGACTTCTATCTTCCCACTCTTCTGCCCGGTCCCGATCTCGAACTCCCCCAAACACAGCACCAACCAACATGGGCAACTGCCATTCTTCCCAACACACGGAGCACACGGTCCCTGCTCAGCGCAGATCCGTTGAAGGCTCAAAATCCCTGCACTTCCACGTGGCCTCTCAGCCCTACGACAGCCAGCAACGGTCGGCATCTACAGAACATAACAGCGAGATGTGGTCACCTCCCCCCTACAGCAGCACAAACACCACAACTGCTCCAGAAGCAACCACCTCATCGTCCAGCGGCCCCACCTTCAATGACACTGCATACTCCTTCCTCAGTACCTTTGACACCGTCTTCCTCGTCGATGACAGCACCAGCATGCGCGGCAAACGCTGGCGCGAAGCCGAAGACGCTATTGCCGCTATCGCCCCCATCTGCACGCACTACGACGCCGACGGAATCGACATCTACTTCCTCAATCACCGCAACCACTCCTTCTCCAGCGGAGGGTCGGTCGGGGGTTATAAGAACGTCACCGATGCCTCAGGCGTGCGCGAGATATTCAAATCCGTTACGCCCTCGGGTGCGACACCTGTTGGCACACGCCTGTATCAGATTCTCACCCCTTACATGCGTGATCTGTCACGGTTGACCTCGCAGGGCCGCGAGTCGGAGCTGAAACCGCTTAACATCATTGTCATTACGGATGGTGTCTTCACCGATGATGCGGAGAGCGTCATTGTCAATGTTGCCCGGCAGCTAGACAATCACAATGTGCAGGCTGCACCATGGCAGGTGGGCATCCAATTCTTCCAGGTTGGCGACGACGAGTCGGCACGCGAATACTTGCAGAATCTGGATGATGAGCTTGTCAAGAGGAGGAGCTATGACGGAATTAGGGATATTGTTGATACAGTGCCTTGGCGCGGCGAGAGGGGCAAAGTACTCAACGCCGAGGGTATTCTGAAGTGTGTGTTGGGCGCTGTGAATAAGAAATATGATAAGAAGGAGGCTGCGCGTTGATTTCTGATTCTTTTTTCCTTTTTCTTTTCTCTGTTTGAGTCCCGGATGTTTCATCTCTCTTTTTCCTAAACATGGGCGGCAGTCTAGGTTCAAAAGCAGTTTCACAGGCGTTAAGGATGATATTATCGGAGACGATATCGTCAGGTTGAACTCTTCTTTTCTTCATGATCACTGAAACTGTGACAGCAAGCGCTAGAACTAATCAAATAGTCGAACAAGCCGCTTCATAATTCTCCTGGTTCGTATTGGCTATCTGGAGACATCCGACATTATGATCTCACTGGCCCCAAATATTAGCATCAGGGAGGGGAGTTTCCTGTAAATCGCGCGCTGATTGGTGCGCTAGTTAATAACTCTTGGTCCGTCAGAAAAGGATCTTCAGCCAGTCCAAGCTTCTCTCACCAGGCTCAGCTTGCCTCTTCTCTGGTTTGTTTGATGAACAATTTACGGGACCGGCCAATCCCTGGAAAAGGAGAAGATGATCGATCTCAGCTTCATCTTCAGTTCTCCTGGAAACGTCAGCCACAGCCATAGGCAATGCAAGGGACGTCCCTCATCATATTTTCCTCTAGCGCTCTCCACAGGTACGGAGTAAGCGCCTTGTGAGTTTCCCAGACTACGCCGTTTACTGACTTAGTCCAGGAACCATGTGTGCTCCATGCAGCGGCATCTCGTCATTTTCGCTAGTTTTGCCTTTAGTTGAAACTCTTCAGCTCGCGGCTCACTAAGGCAACCTTTTCTCGGCTTTTAGGCAGGACGATCCAGTTAAAAGACGCGTTTCGATCACCGGCCCACTGAGCCTTTTCCTCCTCGTCTCCGATTCCACCTCCGGTTCTTTCTCCCGCGATCGTTGTTGATCGGCTTATAACGCGACTCTCATCGCTCAAACAGTGCCACGTATAAACTCTTTGACGTGCGCTGTTTTGAAACCCCCGACTCCTGCAGCAAGCGCTGCCACTCGTCTTCACCCTCCAATCGCCGGTGCTCCCCTTGTGCGTATCCGCAGTGTCGGCGCCTCCAGACAGCCTCTCACCACCAACGATTGGCTCTCAGCTTCTCTCAACACTTTTTGCTCACGAACACCACAACTCCGTCCAATTTCAAACCCCTGCGTCGCCGCGGTTAATGAATCATTGACGTCCAGAACATTCGTCGCAATTGTTGGTTTCGAATCGGTCTGGCCCCTATTGCTGTTGTTTGTTGTTATTTTTGTCGCAGCTTCGACTTCTATATCTTCCCGCCGGCTTTGCCCCGAAGGCTCAGTCTGCTCTGGAATCCTTCCTCTCCAATCCTCCAGGCCAGGCTGATTCTCTAGCCGTCAAGGCACTTCTCTCTTTCTGTTCTTTCTCTTTTTTTCTTTCATTCACTCTCTTACCGGGCTGGTCTCCGGATAACACTCCTTCTTGCTGTGTTATATAGCAGTTGCGCTGGACTCGCTCTTTGTAATCCCGCGACTTTCACTCTCTTCGCACTATTAGCGAGCGATCTATTCTTTTTCTATATTACTATTGGATGCTTGACTATGACATCTACTACTTTAATGACGTTCCTACTGTGAGTACGCTTCCAATTGTTTTACTTTGGAATGCTGCTAACTATCTCTAATATAGGTGCACCGCCCCGCACGTCCGCTCGGTGAAATTGCTAGGATCATGGGATAATTTCTCGAAACCGTATGTTATGGAAAGGGATAAGCGTGTCGGTGCTGGTCATTGGCGGGGATGTCATACCTTCAGCAACATAGTATGCGACGGGCAGCCAAACAACATGGTTCCCGCTCGCACTGGTGGCCTCAAGATGGGCGGCACCTATTGGTATTACGTTCGTACTCCACAATCTCTGTTGCGCGCATTCTCTAATGATATCACAGTATTTGCTGGACGATGATGTCGAGTACTTTAACAAGACGGAGCCTCTGACCACCCACTGCCCGTTCCTCCCAGGTCAACCCGTCAATGTTCTTCAAGTCCCGATTATTCTTCCAGATACATCTGGCACTCATACACGGACAAGGAGCCCGAGTGCTCACCGGACGGAGCACACGATGAACCCTGAGGATAAATATATGAACCCTCGCGAGCCCCCGAAGCCCAAGCTTCGCCTCCGCACGTCTCCACCATTGCTGCAAACGCCGACCCCGAATTGGTCTTTCAGCACCTCTCCGCTAGGCGCAATCACGAATAGGGGCGCGTCTCAGCCCGCTCACGGGACACCCAAAGGCAATGCCTATCGCGCGGCGGACAAGCCAGCTCGCTCTGTATCACCACCCAGATCGAAAGGTCTTCGCGCGGCCTTGCGCCAATGGAATGCGTCTTCGCCCAACCTCTCGCCTACGGTAGAGGATAGAAGCATGGCTTGGCTTGTCCCGGATAATCATAGGAGTATGCGCTCGCCATATGATGATCGCCTCCATGTGAGAAGTCATTCCAATGACAGCTATATGCGGTCCCCGTCGTTAGGCCAAATGCCTGAGCACCAGACAATTGCTCTTCCGCTTCGACGCCCGGTATCCGCAGGTGCGCATGATACGGCATCCTTGACGATCCAGGAACGACGCGCTTTGACTGCAAAGGCGTTAGACCACTCTACTCCCAAGAACCCCCTGACTCTACGGTCAAATCAGGCACCTATCTCGGCCAGAAGTGGTGATGGTCAAGCCACATTGTCGCCCCATATACGAAGACCTCTCTCAACCCCGTCCACTCCTTCTATGCTTAGAAGGCCATCGCGTCACCCGTCAACCCCCGAAGAGTCCATGACACCAACCCCACACACGGTCATGAACAAGCGACTTCCTACTTTACCGAACTCACCGTCCTCTGTTATGGATGAGGCACTCGCTGAGCTCGAAGCACGTGAGAGGGAGTTGGACATGGAGGCTCTTGGCAGCCATTTCTCTGACCTCACCGAGACAGACTCAGCTGCTTGTGAGAGAAGTCGTTTCTCAGAGTGGAGCACTGACACTGAGCTGGTATCGCCCGAGTCAATGACCTCTTCCTCAACCTTAAATGAAAAGCAAGATTCTCCTACCATCCCACCGATGGAATTTCCACAATTGTCCAAGGTCTCCACCGACATTGATCCCAGCGATCCAGACACGCCGCATCTTACCACGGGCTCAGAATCGTCACCGGCCTTTGCAGAAGATTCTCCACGCTTCGACGTCCCACTTCCTCGTCTCACTATTAGCCTATCCCCCTCCGACCTTAACATTCCCGGTCTTTACATTGACGAAGATGGAGAAGAGCTCCTAGAGAGCAATCCCAAGCGACACGCGGCGTTCTTCGAGACAATGGAACTCAAAGGCCTCGGCCTAACAAGCCCGCCCCCTTCTACCCTCCGCTTTTCGGAAGGCGTCCAAGATGTCATGTCTTCTGATAAGGGCATGACCCTCGCGAACGATTCCGCTCACTTTAGCAACGGAATGTTGCTGTCACAGTCTGCAACTATGAAGGAGATGATGGATGAACTGAGTTATCTGAAAAACATGATTCAGTCTGGAGGTGTTCCAGAAGTCTAAGAACAATTTGCTTCTATTTCGGATCTAGCGTTGCGGGCGTATTTGATTGATTTATATAGAGCATTGCGATTGGAGCAGAATGTTTAGGATATACTTCCTTTATTTTGTACAACTTAGTAGAGAGATATTGTCTAATAGAGTATATTCATGATACTGCTTGGTTAATCCCACCAAGTCGCTTGCATGCCTAGCAACCAGTAATTGTCGCTGTATGTCTGTAGCAGCCACAGCGCGCCAAGAATCCCGATATCCACACCCGCTCAAGTTCCCTCAAACAGCAAAACTCCAAGAACGCCGAGGCGACGGGATTCCCACCGTATCACCACCTCAAAATCTAGAATGGACTAGAAAAGGGACAAAGAGGAACTATTTTCTCGCAATATGTCCGCCGACGCTGAACCCCCTTTCCCAACCCATCCACAACTCATTCCAGTCGGCGAGAAGTCGCTCCCGGCAAAATGCAAGGCGGACATGCTCACATACTGTCCCACGATGGACCTCATCGCCCTCGTGACAGAAGACGACGAGCTCCGCGTCTTCCGTTTAAACGGGCAAAAGGTCTTTGGAGGCTCGTTTAAAGGAGATCCCTATCTGGATGAGGACGATGGTGGTGGTGAGATTTTGGCTCTGAGGTGGAAGAAGAATGGTACGCCCTGCCTGAGCCTTGCCCGACCACGCTCTTTACAAACACCTTGTCCCAAAATTCGCGTGCGGCTAAAACTAGTCAACGCTAACCCAACAATCAGGCCGCCTTCTGGCCGTCGCGTGCGCGGACGCCAGTATCCGGATCATAAGCGCCTACAGTGGCAAGACAGTGCATCACTATGCGGCTCACAGCCCGCTTGCCGAAGGGCAGACGATTCAGGCGATGTGTCTTGGGTGGGGGGTGAACTTTACCGATACCCGGGCTACCGCGCGTCAGCTGGATGAGGCGGCGGGGCAGCTTACTCTTGATGACTTGCTTTCCCTAGATGTGCAGCCTACCAAAGCGGCTGCGCTGCTCAAGGCAGATTTGCCGAGGGAGTTGGCGTTGCTCGATATTGAGGGATCGTTGCCGAGATTAAGTACGCTGCCAAGTACGGGTGGGGAGTAAGTGGTCGTTTTTCCTTTTCTAGTTTAGAAGAACGGTTGTTTCGGGGACTGTTGTGCTGACGGTAATTTCTAGTGATGATGTATTCAGCTCGAGGGCATCAATCGATGCGATATTCCACTCTACGTCGAAGAGCACCAGTGATGCGGTGGATGTGTTGCTTGCTGGGTTTGAGGACGGGACCATCCACTTGCGAATTTTCGATTGCTTCGAGATTGGATCATTCCAGGTTGTCGGCTCTGGGCCTGGGAGTCGGGGGTCCAGGATTCTCCTGCATGCATCCCATCCCATGAGCCCGACACATGCGATAATTGCAGCCGAAGCAAACTCGTTACACCTTGTTACGCTCGACCTACGTTTTATCACACGGTCCGGACGATATCTCTCACTTCTTGCGCATAAGACGACGCAACTGCAAAACTTGCTTCGGTATATCTGTCAGGTACAGCGGCAGATCGAGCTGGAGTGGAAGAATGCACAAGAGCTGCCAGCGAGGTATATGCGCAGCGCCAATATGGATTTGCAGGAGAAGTTTCACTGTGACTTTGTAACCGCTGCTTATCATTTAGTGGTGACGGGGGATTGCTTTGAGCCTATAAGAGAGTTCCTCGTTGATATCGTTGGCGAAAGGGTACAGTCTTTCATTCCTTCCTCCTTGATAGCCTGAGATTCTAACACATGGCAGGGTCACAAGAGGTGGGAAAAGGCTGTTTCGGCTGGCTACGAGAATGTCAGGCGGCTGACGCATGAGTGCCTTCTACCAGCACTAGAACGTTGCGAAGTTCTTCTTAGTCGGCTTATTGGTCTCTCAAAATTCCACAAACTGAGTGAGGTCCTTGGACTAGATACCTCAGATCTGAACGCCATAGTCGAGACAGTCGACTGTCTCCACCTCTTATCTCATCACATCATTATCACTGCGAACGAGGAGCTCTTTCAGTTCCACTCGTTCTCGCGATGGCTCCGCCACCAGATTGACATGCTCAGCGCAGAGCCCATGTCCCAGACCCTCGAAGAGCTCATGGAGAAAACCGACCTTGTAGAATACCCACAGACCCTGAAGTATATCAGAGGCGCGTTGACCAAGAGCTCGCTCCGAAATTTCATCCAGCAGCTGCCTATGATGGGCTTCCCAAGACCAGCTCCTTCCACTAAACCTTCAGAGGATAAATGGGCTCCAACATCAGGGCTCAACCGATCATTCTATGATACGTTCAAGAAGCTGCTGGACCAGCAGAGCAAAGCATCGGATGATGCAGAGCCAGTGGAGATTCCCAAGATGAACGATCTGACGAAGAGGCTGGAGCAGCAGTTCACCAAGGTGTTTAGCCAGATTGCCCAGACTCAAAGGAGAGGTATTCTTCATCGCTCGCCTATTACCCTTCACAAGGAATGCGATAAGACGGTTCTTGATATTACGATGTGCTGTGAGGTAGGTTGGACCGTACTTCAGCGAAGACTCTGTACTGATGAGCTGCAGAGAATTTGCGAAAACCCCAGCGGTTCCATATTCGTCGCCTCGAGATTGGTGACATCGAAACATATATGTGAGTGGAGTGAATTACCTGTTTTCATCACATATCAAGTCTAATTCTTATATAACTAGTGTACGTCTATCAGGTTTGCATAAAATCAGAGAATGGAGTCAGTTCGACGGAAGAAGTATTCGTAGGTGGCATCGACTTCGGGGAGGGTATAATCAGTCAGGTACAGTTCGGCGAGGATGACAAGATGATGGTTCTGTGGACGAACAACGGTACGCGCTACTTGCCCATTTCCAAACATCGTGGTTATTCTTTCTAATTTGAGTCACTAGAAGCGACCTCGTATCTGCTTCACATCCCCTTCAAGGGGCGCGAATCCCCGCACTATAGAAATCCGCGCGTACCTTTTGCTATCCAGATACATAGGATTAACGGGGACCGTGTGAAGCTAACACCTCTGGATCTCACATCTTCCGAACCACGCATCGTGAATCTTGTCAAACATCGCTTCCCGGATAAAGCTCAGCCGGTCAAGATTGACGTGAACGGACGGCAGGGAAGGCGAGCAATCTGCGTTCTGCACGGCGAGGGGCTACGGTATGAAGTGCTCGATATGGACGCTGAGGTGGAGGACGAGGAGGAAGAAGACGAAGTGGTTGACGACGAATCATGACATGAACAATTGAGCATTATCGATAAGATTAGCAAATCGGAATGGAAAAATAGAAAACTTTTTTTCTCTTCGAATTGATTCGGTGGGGGGTTGCTAGGGCATATCCGGAGTACAAGTGGAGGGGCTCTTCAAGCGGTAAAATCACAACAAGCAAAAGAAAAGAGAGGAGCCAAATTTAGTTTTCTCTCTGACGGGAACAGGATTTCTGTGCGCCGCCTCAGGCAGCAAGATACCAGGCCTGTCCTCCCTGAAATTCTGTGGCATGGAATCAGAGCAAAAACTAGTGAAGCTCGATTTTCACTTTGAGTAGGAAGTTATAATGAATGAAGTGGTCGAAATCTCTGAAGGCAATGACTCAGTATTCTTGGCTTCATGGCCTCATAGATAATAATAGTTTCACGATCCTCTTTGGGGATTTGGGCTTCTCTCTACTTCTTTGAAAGAGCTCGAAGAATGTGATCCTTTCGCACAGTTTCTTTGTCAAAGATCAGTAGTCACGTGTCTATCTAGCCGGATTCGGACGACAAGTGTGTAAAACAGCCAATCAGCGACGATCTTTGAACGTCCGTCATCTGGAGGTGTCAATCGGAGGATGGCTCAGCATCAGAAAGTGCAAGCTGCAGGCTACTCAAACGCTCTGCAAGCAAAGACAGAACACAGCAGATATTCATAAATCAGGTACGGTTTGGCTTTCTAGTTTTGATTATATCTACCTTGTTCTGGATTTACTTCTCCTGTATTTCCCCCTGACCTGGGCCTCTTATCCTTAGTCTCAGCCTTAAGCAAGCCAAGGCAAGATTTAAGTAACAGACCACTGACCACCTTCGTTTCTTTTCTTTTTCGCCGCTCTGATTTTTTGTGTGTCCTAAGTCAAGAAACGAGGCCTTGTTGACCGAGAGGACAGGCTGTCTGAAGTGCGAAAGACAACGACAGTGACAGGACCCCAACAGTGGCAGCTCCTCGTCATAATCCACAAAAACAAAGTGAACCTCTCCCGCCCTCCGCCCTCTCTCCTCTCCTCACAACAACCTTAACCACCACCACGATCTACCATCTCATAATTCGCCCTTCCATACGCCCTCTCCTGCAGTCCACACGACACCACTCTTTTGCCGTGGACTTTCTCCGCTATACTCTCTCTGTCTCTTACGCCCTTTAATATCAGGCGAGACGAAGTTTTTCTTTCTCCAGCTTCCCCTCCCTCCCTTTTCCTTTTCTTTTCTTTTTCCTCACATCCCTCTTCCTGGCTTGTGGTCTTGGTATTATCTCCCGCATAATCCAATATGAATGTGACTCAGGTGCTGGAAGGCACCATCTCGCCAGGTATTTTCCCATTCCTCTCCCTCCTTGCACCTTATTAGGGTATGTTTCAGGAGCCGTCTTGCTAATGGTCCGTTTTCCTGCCATGTATAGATGCCGCCACACGTACCAACGCCGAACAACAGTTGCTTCATGCGGCGGAGGTCGACTTTGTGCGTTTTGACCCCACCATTTCTTTCCCCTTCTTCCGCGGCTCTTGTGTTCTCGACCGTAAATTCCCCGAACCTGATCATAGCTAATGTTATACCCCTCCTCTATTCTAGGCCGGATATCTCGTCACCTTAGGACAAGAACTCGCAAATGAAAACACCGCATCCCACATCAGAACTGCCGCCGGTCTCGCCCTGAAAAACGCCTTCACGTTCAGGGATCGAGAAAGGCTACACGAAGTTCAAGCAAAATGGCTCCAGCAAATTACCCCAGAAATCAAGGTGCAGGTCAAGCAACTTGCCCTCGACACACTCAAGTCGTCCGACGGGCGGGCCGGGCAGTCCGCCGCCCAGTTTATCGTCTCTGTCGCCGCTATCGAGCTGCCCCGGAATGAGTGGCCGGATCTGATGCAGATTCTCGTTCAGAATGTCGCGAGCGGCTCCAACGAACTGAAGCAGGCTTCCCTGATCACCATCGGTTTCATTTGTGAGTCTCAGGATATGGAACTCCGTGAGAGTCTGGCTGCACACTCCAATGCTATCCTCACGGCTGTCGTCCAGGGTGCTCGGCGCGAGGAGGAGAACATGGACATCCGATATGCCGCTATCAAGGCCCTTAGTGATTCCGTGGACTTTGTGCGATCAAACATGGATAATGAAGGTGAGCGGAACTACATTATGCAGGTCGTTTGTGAGGCCACACAGGCCGAGGACCTCCGTGTCCAGGCTGGTGCCTTTGGCTGTCTGAACCGTATCATGGGCGCCTATTACGATAAGATGAGCTTCTACATGGAGAAGGCTCTGTTTGGCCTGAGCATTATGGGCATGAAGAGCGAGGAGGAAGACGTGGCCAAGCTTGCTATTGAATTTTGGTGCACCGTCTGCGAGGAGGAACTCGCTATTGAGGATGATAACGCTGCCGTACGTTCACGCTGAAGTCTTACCCATATATTCCGATCTAACTATTCTTTTAGGCTCAATCAGAAGGCTTGACCGAGGTTCGTCCCATGTACGGATTTGCGCGCATCGCCACTCGCGAGGTTATTCCCGTCCTGCTGCAGTCAATGTGCAGACAGGATGAGGACGCTGGTGACGATGAGTACAACGTTTCTCGGGCAGCTTACCAGGCTCTGCAGCTGTATGCCCAGTGTGTTCAGGCCGAGGTCATCGCACCTGTTCTCTCCTTCATTGAAAACAACATCCGTGATGGAGACTGGCGCAAGCGAGATGCCGCCGTCGCCGCTTTCGGTGCGATCATGGACGGCCCAGATCCCAAGGTTCTCGAGCCTCTGGTTAAGCAAGCCCTAAGTGTTATTGTCAGCATGATGGAAGACCAATCCATTCAGGTCCGCGATTCCGCCGCTTACGCCCTGGGCCGTGTCTGCGACTTCTGTTCCGAAACCCTCGACCCTGAAGTGCACCTTCAACCTCTTATCTCTTGCCTCTTCAACGGCCTGGCAAGCTCCCCAAAGATCGCCAGCTCATGCTGCTGGGCGTTGATGAACGTTGCCGACCGCTTCGCTGGGGATGTTGGTGCACAGACCAACCCGCTCTCAAGGTATTTCGAAGAGAGTGTCAAGTCACTCCTTACTCTCACAGAAAGGTATGTTGCCGTCTTCACCTTTTTGTGATCTTCTCTAATCAACTTGCTATAGACAAGATGCGGACAACCAGCTCCGAACTGCGGGCTATGAAGTTCTCAACTCCTTCGTGACAAACGCCGCCAACGACAACCTTGGTATTATCGCCAGTCTTTCCGAACACATCCTTCAGCGCTTGGAGCACACTATTCCCATGCAAACGCAGGTTGTCAGCGTTGAGGACCGCATCACATTGGAGGAAATGCAGACTGGTATCACCAGTGTCATTCTGGCTATCGTCCAGCGCCTTGAAACTGAGATTAAGCCTCAAGCCGACCGCATCATGACAACCCTGCTTCAAGTCCTTCAGAGCGTCCCTCCCAAGTCGAGTGTACCTGATGTTGTGTTTGCCACTGTCGGCGCCATTGCTGGAGCACTAGATGAGGACTTTGAGAAATACATGGAGTCTTTTAGTCCCTACCTCAACGGCGCTCTTGGCAACCAGGAAGAACCAGGTCTCTGCGCCATGGCTATTGGTCTTGTCAGCGACATCTCCCGTGCTCTAAACGAGAAGGTTGTGCCATACTGCGACACCTTCATGAACCACATGATGACCACTTTGAGCGTGAGTTGCCTATAGTCTTATTTTGATTAACCAATGCTAATTTCGTATAGAGCTCCACAAACCAGCTCAAGCCTGCTATTCTCGAGACGTTTGGAGATATTGCCCAGGCTATCGGTGTGCACTTCGAAAAGTACTTGACCGTTGTTGGTACGGTCCTCAAGCAGGCTTCTCTCGTTACTGCAAGCTCCGACGTTACGATTGAGATGCTGGACTATGTTATCTCTCTTCGTGAGGGTATCATGGATGCCTGGGGTGGTATTCTGATCGCCTACAAGGGCAAGCCAGAAGGTACGTCTAGATTCGCTGGATTCGTACCATCATTCCATTTACTGATTTGTGTAGCGAAATCTCTTGAGCCATTTGTCCAGCCCATTTTCGAGCTTCTTCGTCTCGTTTCTCAGGATCCTACTACTCGCAGCGAGGGAATGATGAGATCAGCTATGGGTGTTCTTGGGTGAGTTCTTTCTCGATACATTGATAGGAGGATCGTGCTAAGTGCATTAGTGATCTTGCGGAGGTGTTCCCAAACGGTGCTATTTCTCAATACTTCCGTAATGAGTGGGTCACGAGCCTGGTGAGGGAGACCAGGACCAACCGCGAATATGGTCCTCGCACCATCGAAACCGCTCGCTGGGCCCGTGAACAGGTCAAGAATCAGATCAACATGCAGGGCGGCGGAATGTCATAAACCACCGCGCTGAGATCGATTCTGCCACCGGCATCACCGAGCTCGATGTTTCGAGACGTCACCTCAGAATTAGAGGTACCGTCTACCTCGGAGCCCTCTCCGGACACTCAAACGCCATGCCATAACTAGCGGCAAGCTGCAAGCCGGTTGTCTCGGCGCTTGCGACAGCGAAGATGGCGAATCCCCCTGACACACGTCTCCGCCATCCCCTATACCCCAAATCCTTTGGCTCATCCCCTCCCCGTGCCTTCCCGATCCCACGCTTTCGACGTTTACCTGATTATCTTCCTTGAGGTTTGCAAGGGTAGCTGGTAAAAATATGTCTTCTTGCTTTTCGGACGCTTCACACTGTTATGACATGTCCTAAATGCACATCCATTCCATTTCACAACCCTGTCTTCTCCCTCTTGACTTTTTTTTTTTATTATTATTAGACTCACGCATCGTTCCCCTATCTCATGTATGCCCGGAATTCATGTAACCCCTAAGAGATACACCGCCATGAAGTATTTGACCCACGTTCTAGTATAATCTGACCTGACCTGACCCTCTCACGCTGACCCTGGCCAAAAAGAACCTGTATAGAGAATGCTGAAACGTTGAATAACCATATTTTATCTAAGCGCTAGAGATCTAAACTTGTGGGGCAAGGAAGTTATAGCCTGAGGCACGTGAATATCTATCGGCACGTGATGGTGCGATAAGGGTATATCGGATGTAACCCTAAGCGCGCACACCCGGAAATCTCAACTCCTCCGCCAATCGATCAACCTCTGCACTTCGATAACTTCGTTCACCACTATCGGTACCGTCAGCAGAGGTATGTTCAACCTGCAATCTATCCCTATTCTACAGCCTCACAGCTAGTCTGGGGGGAGCAATCACAATGGAATCTCTGGTCCTCCAATTCACCGGAGTTGCGACCGGAGAAGCAAAGCCGAGAAGGACCTCGAAAAGTTTTTAATGCAAGACTTGTACCTCGAAGAGCTCAATGGAGACCAGGAGCATTCCAATGTGATACGCGTCTCCCAATACGGCACGGGCTGAAGAACCCTTTTGATTGTTGCAACCAAGGGGCACTCTTTGCGCTCGAGGACTACTGGTGGCTGACTTTTTGACCCTCTCATCTCCCGATATATTCGGGAGGCGAGAGGATCTTCGTAATACAGATACCTCATCTCCAGTTCCATTCACTCGATTTGAGAATCTCTTCTCTCCGTCAATAACCCAATACCGACAAAATGGTCAAGACCTCCGTCCTCAACGATGCGCTCAACGCCATCAACAACGCTGAGAAGGCTGGTAAGCGCCAGGTGCTTATCAGACCTAGCTCCAAGGTTATCGTCAAGTTCCTGAGCGTCATGCAGAAGCACGGTACGTTGCAGAATTTTTCCTCGGATATGCCATGATGTGGGAAAGAAGCGAGGGGAAACTTTGTAAGATCGAGGAACAAACAGAAATTCGGGTTGATAACTAGGCGGCGCTTTCGATCTCTTACAAGTTTTGCCCTTTAAGTGCCCGAGATATTAATGTGTTCATATCTTTGATATGGCGGCGGAGATCTTACAAGTTTCCTTTTCTTCTTTTCCCATGTTATGGCAACTTTTAAATCTTCGCTACAATCCACTAATCCTTCACTCTCACAGGCTACATTGGTGAATTCGAGGAGGTCGACGACCACCGCTCCGGCAAGATCGTCATCCAGCTCAACGGCCGTCTCAACAAGTGCGGTGTCATCAACCCCCGTTACCCCGTCCAGCTCGGTGACCTCGAGCAGTGGGCTGTCCAGCTCCTGCCCTCTCGTCAGTTCGGTTTCGTCGTTCTGACCACCTCCGCTGGTATCATGGACCACGAGGAGGCCCGTCGCAAGCACGTTGCTGGCAAGCTCCTCGGTTTCTTCTACTAAGCGAAACCCTACCTTTAAAAGTTGAAAATTCGAAAACGTTCTGGCATGAATCAGATGTGAAAGTGTCCTTTTAGCAAGCGTCGGGATGATACCTGTGCTGGACGCTAGATAGTTTGTGTTCACTAATTCATGATCGTGTCTGTACCTCATTTTACTGCCCCATAAATCTGTAGTTTCGAATCTTAGGTAGTGTTTGGTTCTGCCGTTGGTGCTCTGGGTACCTGTATCACGGGCCGAGGCTCAGGGCCTATCGTCCCCGCAACTTCTCCGGGCGTTTCAACTCCCAACTCAAGACCTCCCACTCTCTTTTTCATACTCCCCTTGAGAACTCCTTCCCTAGCTCTTGGACGAGCTGCCACGCAAAATGCCCCTCGACACAATCTACCTAACCCGCCATGGCGTACGTCCGTCCCTTCAATATTCACGCTCATCCTCCACCCCCCCACCTACCCCTCCCTCCACAAGACCTAACCTACTAACAATGTCCCATCGCAGCACCGCCTAAGCTGGGCAATTGACTACAAGACGGGCAAATACACCTCACAATTCCCCACACCAACAGGGAACCCTTCTGACCCAACACTGACCTCACACGGTGTAAGCCAAGCACACGAACTTGCGGCGCATATCGTTGGAGAGAAAGTAGATCCGAAACCATGGCGAGTGTACTGTAGTCCGTTTTGGAGGTGCCTGCAGACGATTCAACCTACTGTTGAGGCTTTGGGTGCTGCCGCCAAAGAACAGGTAAAGGAGAGGGGAATAGGGGAGGGTGCGGAGTTTGGGATTAGGGTTGAGAATGGGATTGGGTATGTACTCTCTCTCTCTCTCTATTTTCCCTTCCCCGAGCATGTAGAAGCTGGCTAACTGAGCGATATAGCGAGTGGTTCGGCTCAACAACCTTCTTCCACCACCCAACTCCACCAACGTTATCAACCCTAACCTCCCTCCACGCCAACAACGAAACCCGTGCCCCGTTCACCTTGGAGGAATCCCGAGCGAACGCCCTATTGTACACATCCACAAGCGGCGAATCAATCCCGCAGCTCCACAACCGCCTTGCAACAGCACTAGCGGGGATAATCGCCGAAGTCGACGCCGAGGTTGCTTCAATTGAAGCCTCGCAGCCGCCAGAGAAGAGGACAAGTAAAGCGATTCTGATCTGCTCGCATGCGGCACCGCTGATTGCGATGGGAAGAGTGTTGACGGGGAATATGCCGGCGGATTCAAGTGAGGAGGACTTCTTTGTCTTTACCTCGGGGTTGTCAACCTTTCGCCGGAGGGGGCCTGGTGCTGAGGTAGAAGTGAAGAAGGGAGAGAGGATTTTGGCGCCAGGAACCAGGGTTACTGATCCTGTGGGGACAATTGTGCCTGAGTGGGAAGGTGGCAGAGGGGTAGGCGGGGGATGGGATTGTGTGGTGAATGGCGATTGCAGCTTTCTGAGCGGTGGTGCGGAAAGGGGTTGGCATTTCAACGGGGAGGAGTCGTTTGATACAGGCCCGATGGCTGATGGCGGAGATCCAAGATTGGGGACAAAGTTATAAAGTATAAAGTAAAGATTACGCTACGCATATCCAGATACCTCAGGAAAGATAGATGAAAAACTACTGACACTAATTTAAGTTGCTAGTATAGGAATATGTATCAAACTGGGTATAACGACCTACGCTAATCTCATGGCCAGTGACGCCAAAGTAGTAAGAATGGAAAGGACAGAATCAGGATCAGGATCAGGGGAAAGCTTCCTGGGGTATCAAGGGTTGGCGTTCAGGTGGAGTTGCGCTTCCCGCAGAGGCGCGATTGCTCAGATCCGACGCGGCCGAATCGTCCGCCTGTGGCTGTTCGTCTGTAGTAGCTTGTTCTTCGGTTGTGGCAGCAGCGGCTTGTTCCTCTTGCCGGCGCCGTTCCTCTTCCTGACGTGCCAGTTCAGCGTTGTGTGCAGCCTCCGCCGCGTTGCGTACCTCAATGTGCCTCTCTCCTACGCCGGGCACTAGACTAGCAATGAAAAGAGCTGCAGACCGTTCCACTCGTCGTATACTGTGGTGCAGACCAGCAGTCCAATTGGCTTCACGGCCGTTTCGAACTCCCGCCTGTTGATTCGTTGCAGCCTCATCACCAGTTCCTTCAGTATTCTGTGGTGCTGGCGGGAATTGCTCTTCAGGTAAGAAATGCACCAGACCCTCAAGGTGTCGCTGAACAGGAGCAAGAATCAGGTCATACATCCGCCGTGGGACACTCGTCTCAGAAAGCATCGATGCCACCACGGCTAATGCAACATAAATAATGCGTGTCCAAGATCCAGCAGGGCTAAACATGAAGCAGAAGAAGTACAGCCGCACAAAGAGCCAGAGTCGTCGTAAGTTTCGACCTAAACTCAATTGACCCTCGGCAGCAGGCCGCTGGTTGAGCACAGCTTGACGGACTACGTTCTCCATCACAGCTGCTTCCGCGTTAGGCTGTGTATTTGGCACTGGAGCGGTAGCGGGGGGAGTCGTCCCACTGGTCCAAGACACGGGCCGCAAAACAGGCGCTGCATTTGACGATGACGACGGCGCCACCACAGCCTTGTAGCCGTTAGGTGAAGAAAGAAGATACATGGGGGCCTCTGCTCTAGAAGAGCTAGGATGCACGGTCAGCAAATGGCGCTGGCGAAGATAATCAGCGCGAGAGGAGATCTCAAAGACTCGGGAGATTAATGGTTCAAGGCGCTCGCCTCGTTCGGAAAGGGGCCTTTGCAGCTGATCGTCGAGTAGTTTAAACAAATGCGTGCGAATTTGAATTACATGGTCTATTGAAGGCGAAATGCCGCAGTTTAATTGTTCTTCCGCCAAGCTGATATATTGCTTGAGCAATCTCAGTCTTGACTGAACATCACCGGGAAGCTGTATCTCACCCGTCAAAGCCGAGTGCGGTGAGGTAGGCGTCGCCACAAAAGGCGCTGTGGTACGTGTTCCAGCTGCCGACGGCTCAGGTATATGTAACTGCGATTGATGGAACGGCCGGGGCGAGGTCAAGACCGAGTCCCAGCTTCGGTGTTGGGAAATTGCTCCGTTTTGTTGACTCAATCCCATGAGTCGCCGGCGGGCATTCTCTTGCAACGCACGTGCCAATTCAGCTTGACTCAAATGATCAGAGGGCCTGTATCTCGCTCTGCTTCCCGCTTGCTCCGTATGCTGTGCGGAATACTGTGGTGGATTGGCTCTAGTGGTGCTTGTGCTGGTCTGAAGGGAAGGAAGTGTATCTTGGTTCGAAATATTTGTAGATTGGGCCTGAGAAGGGGGGAGAACAAGGTGCATTGAAAACTCGGATCCCTGAGCAAGCCCACGTTAGCTATAAAGATGGAGAATGCGATCTAGAGGGTATTACTTACATTCAACGGTCCGAACAGTGACTGCAGGGTCACGGCATCATCTAAAAGTGGCTTTCCAAGGTAGAACAGGCGTTGGCTGTCGGCAGTTGGTTGAGATTGAATAGAACGTGAAAGACGGGCTTTGAGGTCTGCGACAGTAGTGTTCAAAGAAAGGTTGTCGAACGTGAATCGATTCGGTGCGGGAATAGAAGGGCATAACACATGGAGAACAAGGCTCCTAGGACTACTCGGTTCCTCAGGTTCAGACATTGGTGATGGTCGAACAAGAGTTTAGGTCGTAATAGAGAAGCCAAAGGAAGAGAAAAGGCCAACGAAGTGAAACAGCGACGGGGCCTTGCAACGCGGGGAGCCCGGGAGAGGTATATGGTGATGGTGGCCTTTCTGACGAACGGGATTGCGGTCCCGAGCTCAACCCTCGATATGTAGCCTGTAAAGATTCGGACTGTAATATAGGTACGTATTCAATCAGCAATTAAAAAAAAAAAAAGGACTAAATAAGTATATGTAAAGGATGATGAGGAGATGGAGATGGAGGAGGAAGGCATGGGGAACAATTGCTATCCTGTATCAGACCGCCCTGTTCTGCCGGGCGGATGCGCAGCGCCAAAAACATCATATCTCCTTGTTTCGGCAGTGGCTTTTCACATGAGACGATCTGCCACTCCCCGCTGTTTCGGTTGCCTCGTTGCCTGCTATTCGTCCTGCTCCCCCACCACCACGGGGATGAGTTTCATGGTGTGAAACTCGCATCATGGCCTCGTGCCTATCCAGCTATACTGTTCCCTTTCGTCGGAACATCTACCGCTTTTCGAAAGATAACATTGGGTCGATAGATATGGTGTCTTTTGGAGCTCCCGATCGCCTCAGGGCCGGTGTTCGGTTCTTCTCCAAGTCTCGAACCAACTATAACAACCAAAATCAGAATTCGTCTCCCAGAAGCACATTCGGGTCCCGACTGCGTTTTGCGCTACGAAACACCAAGGTCGAATGGTATCCAATCCCGGTCGGTCTAGGAATTGGACTTTTGGGTATACTCCATTACTACAAGTCTCAACGAAATGAACGAATCCGAGCAGAGAGGGAGGCCGAAGCTACGGGCGAGTCCTTTGACTTCTCAAAACCTCCTCCTCGTCCGAAAGTCCGGCTTAGTGGCCCATGGCAAGTCCAGATCATGTCCACCCTGCCGTTGAAAGCAATGTCTCGGCTGTGGGGTCGCTTCAATGAAATAGAACTCCCATACTACCTTCGTGTGCCCGGTTTCAAGCTATACTCGTGGGCCTTTGGTGTTAATCTAGATGAAGTCGCGGAACCGGACCTTCACGTTTACCCGAACTTGGCGGCCTTCTTTTACCGTAAACTCAAACCGGGCGTTCGACCTTTGGACGCAGATCCGCATGCAATTTTAGCTCCCTCTGATGGGCGCATCCTTCAGTTCGGCTTGATAGAGCGTGGAGAAGTGGAGCAGGTCAAAGGGGTGACTTACAGTCTAGACGCTCTCCTGGGCTCTGCCACTCCTTCTCAAGCGGATCATTCAAAGAAGTTCATGGATCATCAAAAGGAGCCGTCACAAAAGGATGCTGCAAATATTACCGCAGATGAAGAGTTTGCTAGGATGAATGGCATCTCTTACACCTTGCCATCCCTCTTCGCTGGTGACCAGCCAGGTTCAAGAAAGCGATCAACATCTATGGATGCATCCACTGAATCCCAAGCAACATCTGAGGCCCAAGTCCGTGAGGATCTTGCGCGCGGCGACGGCGTGCCGTGGTATCAACCGAAGCCCACCTCGAACAATGCCCTCTACTACGTGGTCATCTACCTTGCACCTGGCGATTATCACCGCTTCCATTCCCCTGTTCCCTGGGTTGTTGAAAGCCGTCGGCACTTTGCAGGCGAATTGTTCTCTGTGTCGCCCTACCTGCAACGTCATCTTCCCGGTCTTTTCACACTCAACGAACGTGTCGTACTTCTGGGCCGGTGGCGCTGGGGATTCTTCAGCTACACTCCCGTAGGTGCGACAAATGTGGGCTCGATCAAAATCAATTTTGATTCCGAGTTACGCACCAATAGCCTCACCACAGACACAGCGGCAGATATTGCAGCTGCCGAAGCCGCCAAGCGTGGTGAGCAGTACCCCGGCTTCGCTGAAGCTACTTACCTTCATGCCAGCCGAGCCCTCGGGGGTCATGCTCTTCAACGAGGTGAAGAAATGGGTGGCTTCCAGTTGGGAAGCTCCATTGTGTTGGTGTTTGAAGCTCCCATGGGCATCCGCAAGTCATTTGATACTGGTTGGTCAGGCGGCCAACGAGAAGGCGGGCTCAACTGGACAATTGAAAAAGGCCAACGCATCAAAATGGGCCAAAAACTTGGATACGTGGATACCGCAGAGTAGATGTAAATATGCGCTCTACGGAACTTCTTTTTACAACCGGCGTTTCGTCTCGGTCGTTGTATTATTCCTCGAAGATTATGGTGATGTAATATTATTACTTCTTAATACAGTGTGCGAGCAAATTTCAGTTTCGAACCCCCAATTGTGCAAATAGTAGTAAAAGTACTCATTCCAAAATCCACTGCAAGTATATCACCACGTGACGCGGAATTCCACCGCAAGAAAGAGCCCAAACAGAAACAACATTATTCTGCCAAACATACCACAAACAGCCCACCAGGATTCGCCTCCACCAAATAAAAGAGAGAATGGGAACTTTTTAAACTCACAAAGCATCCCGGATAGCTCTCTAACCTCCAACAATGCCTCGCCATCTCCTCCGCCGCCACCCCACAGCTCCTCCTACCGAGGCGGCCTCCGACTCCCTTCCACATCCACAGCAGGCACATTCCCAACGCCAACGGCTATATCACGACCCAGCACGCTTTCAATTCCAAACACCTCCATCCCAAGGAAGTTCAATTCCACAGCTTCACCCTTCGTCCGGACCGATTGACCCCAACGCCGATGGAGCGGGTGCGCCAGAGCCCGTGCGGCGCGCCGCGGCGGCGCAAGCGGCGCTATTCAATTTGTTTGGGCGTGGTGTTGTAGGACGTCCAGCTAGGGGATCCATGGGTAATGCGGAGGATGAAGAGGAGGAGGATAGCGGGTTTGAACTTGAGACTGACCAGGATGAGGGTGGGGAGTTTGATGCGGAGATCGGGGGTGTAGGTGGGCTAGATGCTGAGGGCAATGGAGTCGAGCTTTTGGAAGGGGAGGATATAGAAGGAATCGAGGAAGATGAAGTTGAGGAGGGGGAAGGGGATGTAGATGTCGAGGATGAGGATGAGATGATGCATGATCGAGGTGAGTACTGGCTATCCTACTTGGATGTGGAAGGACAAGGCAGCTAATGGGTTCAATCAATCAGATAGGTCACCCACTCCTCTTCCTAGCGACCTTCGTGAAATCTCCTCGCTTGCATCTTGGACCGTCTCAACGCATAAACCGGGTTGCGGTGTTGCAGCACTGCGGAATACGGATCATACACAGTACTGGCAGTCTGATGGACCGCAGCCGCATACGCTCACACTGCACTTCTTTAAACTAGTTGCTGTCGTCAAGATTAGGGTTTATCTTGACTTCAGTTTAGATGAGAGCTACACGCCTACGAAGATGACATTCATGGCAGGCATGGGAGGGAACGACCTTGTTGAATTTGCGACGTGGGAAGGCGATAATCCTTGCGGCTGGGTTGATGTGCCGCTTGATAGCATCGGTGGACAGAATGGAGGGTGGGTGCGGAAGAGGCGCCGTCGTCGTCGAGCGCGGAAATCGGTTCGGCCTCAGGGGAAACGAGATAAAGGGAAAGGGAAATACTCAGGGGCAGTCTTTGCGGACGATTCGCTGGTGTTTGGCACCGAGGATCAGCAGGACAGTCTCGGTTTTGTGAGTGGAGTGTATGATAAAGACAACGAGCTTGACGACGATGACGATTATGATGACGATGATGACGATGATCCGTATGCCGGGAGCGTCCTCAAAGCTATGGTGATTCAAATGCGCGTGATAGAGAACCACCAGAACGGGAAAGACACTCATGTGCGTGGGTTTCAGGTATTCGCGCGAGACGACGACCGTCGACGGATCGGCAATGCCCCCTCTGCATCAGCAGATGGTCGAACACGCAGACATAGCGTCCGCAAGTCTATACGCGGTCCAGCTGATGACGATGGACGAGAGAGTAATGGAGAGAACATAAGGGGCAAGGTGACTGCCTTAGACGAGCCAGATTGGATGGGTGATCCAGTGATTCGGTAACCAGATTCTTCTTCATTTGCATTATGCTACTTTCTGCAGTATGGGAGTTAGGGTAATCGGGGCACATTATCTGCATTGTAGGTCCAAAGGGCCGGAAAGGCACTATCTATACTTATATTCGGCGCTCGTTTTATGATACCCAATAGTTATCAGCACCAATACTAGCTGCTGTTTGTGCAACACAGTGAAATTGAACAAGTAATTGTCATGAACGTGCATTTGGCAAGGTATTCTATTATTCAAAGACTTCATATCTCATTCGGCAGTGCTGCTTTTTAAATCACGTTCCGTCATATTGATATTATCATTTCTTCAGTAGCTTCTCCAGCTCCGCAGAAATGGCATCTCCGACTTCTTTCGTAGAAGCCTTGCCGCCAATATCGCCTGTGCGCACCCCAGACTCGATGACATTGCTGACAGCCTGCTGGATGGCACGGGCCTCGTCGAAGAGAGCGAAGGAGTATTGCATCATGAGGCCGATGGAGAGGATAGCAGCGACAGGGTTAACGATGCCCTTTCCGGAAATGTCGGGAGCAGAGCCTAGGGAGCCATCAATATAATACACAAGGGCCATCGTCTCAGGAGAAAAGGGTACGCACCGTGAATAGGCTCGTAGATACCGTTAACCTTGCCCTTGCCATCAGGAATGCTGCTCAGACTAGCGCTGGGCAGCAAACCCAGAGAACCGGGGATAACACTAGCCTCATCGGAAATGATATCACCGAACAGGTTGCTCGTGATAACGATACCGTTCAGCTTGCGTGGGTCCTTGACCATGATCATGGCAGCAGAGTCGATCAGCTGGTGCTCAATCTTAAGCTGGGGGAATTCCTTGGCCATGACCTCGGTCACGGTCTTACGCCACAGACGGCTCGTGGCAAGGACATTGGCCTTGTCCAAGCTCCACACGGGAAGAGGAGGGTTGTGCTGGAGGGCCAGATGGGCACCTAGACGGGTGATGCGCTCGATCTCAGCGCGCGAGTAGGGCTCGGTGTCCAGCGCGAAGCCACTGCCGTCGTCTTCCTTACGTTCGCCAAAGTAGATACCACCTGTGAGTTCGCGGATGATGTTGAAGTCTACGCCGCGGCAAACTTCAGGGCGGAGGGGGGAGCTGTCAACGAGAGAGGGGGCGGCGAAGTTGCAGGGTCGCAGGTTGGCGAATGTGCCCATCTCCTTGCGCAGCTTGAGGATACCCTGTTCAGGACGGACAGGACCGGTTCCCCATTCCTGTTTGATTTTGAATTCCAGTTAGTCCCTCTTTCTGCCTGATTGTGTATTTAAGGCCATTGTCTGTCACATACTGGTCCACCGATAGCGCCGAGGAAGACTGCGTCGGCGTTCTTTGCGGCGTTTAGGGCTTCGTCGGTGAGAGGGGAGCCTGTGGCGTCAATCGAGCCCTGTTTGGAATTAGCCATCGAGTCTCCTTTTCTAGAAGAAATTGAAAGTCAAAAGCTTACACCACCGAGCAGGTGGTCCTGCAGGTTGAAGGTGATATCATCACGGCTCTTCTCGATCACACGGAGGATCTAGCGAAAGGCGGGCTTAGTTCCTCGTATTGGTCTCTAAGATATCCTTGCAGTCTCTGGGCTCACCTTGACGGCCTCTACTGTCACCTAACGAGTCATGCCATATTAGCTGTCAGCTCGAATAATTGTGGTGCGCGGATCTCACCTCAGGACCGCAATGGTCTCCTCCGAAAACGACGATGTTGTAGGACGGCATTCTGGTAGTATACCTCTAGGCAAGATTGAAAATATCAAAAACAATGGATACAGGGCAGTAAAAGAGATGTCGGAGAGTTGCAGCTCTGTGATGTTTAAAGGCATTTGGCGGGGTGGATTTGCGGTCATCCCCACGCCGACACCGGAGCGCGGTTACGTATGGTAATCCGATCCCCCCCAATTGGGCCTTGCGCTCTATATAAATCGTAACCAGAGATGATAATGGCAAAGAAAACATTAAAGTAGCTAGAAATCAAGGTGTAAAAGGGATAATTAACAAGAAGAAGTGAAAATAAAGTGTGGTCAGAAAAAGAAGTGAAAGGAAAGCAAGATCAAAAGAACAAAGGAAGGGAAAGAAAACAGCAGAACTCATAGACCATCGCTCACTGGTCAACACGCCTGTTGGTGACAGATATACACGCCCAATACCACAATTTCCTCCCAAACACCCCCAGGCATAACCTATCCATCTTGCAACCCGGATTGCATTACCGAGACCCACTGCAAAGAGCAAAAGAAAATGGCGAAGACTCGCCCATGCTGTCCACCAAAAAATGGACCAGAGCACCAGAACCATGCGAAGAGAAGGCCGTCAAGAAAAACAGTCAGGCCCTTGAGATCTCAAGGGACTCAGTTCGAGACCACCAAAGTGTAAAATAAGCCTAGAGGCGAGAAGTACCTCCCTGTCCACTCCCCAACGAAACACTAATTCTTCCTAGCGAGGCGTGCCTTGCGGCGGTTGATAAGATCGCCCTCCACAAGCCAATTGCTTGCCTTGACAAGTTGCACAACGTTGACGAATTGCTTGAAGGCCATAACTGGGAAAGAGATAGCAGTGATTGTCCACGGCCAGAAGCTGTCGATTTTGTTGGCACGGGCCAATTCCAGAGCTCCGGCGCTCCAGGGACTAGCAAAAACGCTGGTCGACGCAGGAGGAGGGGGAGTTCCACCGACGGTAACTCCTTGAGGAGGGTGGAGCAGGGAAGGGGAGAGGGTAGGGGAAGAGAAAGAGAGCAGGTAGAGGCCGATGAAGAAAAGCTCATTGAGAGCACAGCAGATGAAAAGAACCGTCTGGAACATTGTCAATCAATGTTTTCAGGTACAAAGAGAAGGATTAAGCGTGAACTCACCCTGCTATTATAGTACAGGTACAGAACCCAGCTCCTCGAAGAATCGATTTTCTTGTGACTCTGGTTCGCACCCCCCATGCTCAGCGTCGCATACATGTGCATATAGTGGCTAGCCATGTCGAGGGCGATCAAAGACTGAAATACGAGCGCCCACCGGGGCCAGGCAGAGCTCAGGAAAACGAGAAGGCAGGCAGTGGTGCAACGATCGGTCACCATGTCCAAAACTGCGCCAAAGGTGGTTGACTGATTAAAATACCGCGCAGCATAACCATCTAGGGCATCTAGCAAGCATGATACACTGTAGAGAATTGAGCACGTTCGTGGGTGAAGAGGCATGTAGTATAAGGAGGCAATCGCTAAAACAACTCGGACATATCCTGTTCCAAAACGATGTTAATGAAGGCCAAGCTGTAACAAGCGATTAAACACAGCAATGGGTGTCTTACCAATGATGTTTGGCGCAAATAGATAGACATTCTCTTTTACTCCGTCATCCTCTACCTCCGGGGTAGCCGAAGATCTGCTCGGTTTTGGTGATCTCCTTGTCGCGCCATTACTCGTTGACGACACGTCGCTCCCCTCGGACTGTGCGGCCAGTGCGGCTTTTTGCCTTCTAGTTCGGGCGCTCATGGTGTATATGGTTGATGTGAGAGATGCGGCTTTGCAATTTATGAATTACCGCGCAAATTCGGTGAGGGCGAACAAGGCGAGGGCGAAGGGTGGGTAGAAAAGGGGAGAAACTTCTTATCCGAGAGTTCCCACCGCGGACAATTCACGAATTCGACAAGCAGGCTGACGCGGATTCGAGAAATGCAGTCTTGAGAACTAGGCGAGAGCTGGACATTAGTGAGATGAGGACAAATCTTGAAAAAAAAAAAGAAAAAAAAAAAAAAAAACTGAAGAAATCAGGGGCGCAAATGTCAGCTTGGGGAGCTTATCCAGTACGTACATCCAAGCGCGGAATCAGGCGTTCTTCAAAGTACAACGGCGAGGGTGCTTGGAAGCTGCTGGCGGAAGCAAAATCTGGATAAGGAGGGGTGTGTTGGTTAGAGATGAATCAGGATCTTGTCCAGATGATAAACAACGATAGTCTATAGTTATTTAAACTAGGACTCTCGTAGTCAGCGGAACCCCAGGGATCGTCTGCTTCGGGCAATTCGGCCTCCGTGCCAGAATTTCTTTTGGGACGATAAGCTTGATAAGCGGCAAGCCGGAGTCCTGAAGCGACAAGATTCAGCCACTTACAGCACAGGCGGAATGAAGCAGGATTCGCAACCATGCAAGATAAAGAGGAGGGGAAATTGAGAAAATGGAATTTCTGGGAGCAACAGGAGCAATTCACATGGACTCCTACTCACCCAATGCCGACAACAACGCCCGAGCATAGAAAGGGCGACTCCATTTCCTCCGGGCTTACCATGACCTCTATTTGTTTCTATACCTGTAAACTACACAATATGTTTCTCAAGTGTATTTAACTGAAAATGAAAGGAAACATTTATTCTCAGTATGTATGTACAGTTTATGCCTTGAAAAACGAAGTGTAGAAAGCTGATATGACAATACCCATCATAGTATACACATCGTTTTCATGTTCATGTCCGTGACCTGCGCGGATCAGTGGCCTCTTGTCGACGCCATTCACGAGATTCTTTTGTTCCCAGGCTTCCTAATCCCCCTTCCAGGCGTCGCTCCCAACCACCAAGTCGTACAACGAGGCATGTAGAGTTATCCCCTGATTTAGTCACTTCCGTCGCGAAATTGACCACATGCCGAGCCCCTTCTTCAGGGGTCTTTGCTTCCTTGATGATGTCGACAACCTCTTGGTCATTGATTGCCTCGGTGATACCGTCCGACATTAGGACCATGAACGAGTACTCAGCGGGTGCCATCTCGAACCGGCGGAGCTCTGGCTCGGCCGAAACTCCAATTCTTTTGGATTGAACGTCGCCAAAGGCACGGGTGTTAGCTAGACCGCTAATACGCTCTTCGCCAAAAGAGTCGGTGACAAACGTAGCCGCATATCGCCGCAACCGGTTCGCTTCGATCGGCGACGAAGGGTGGTGATTTGAGGTGAGAGGGATAGCCTCGCCAGTCGCCGTCGAACATAGCAGGATCTTAGTATCACCAACGTGCGACACCAGCAAGCTGGAGGGGCTTGACGGGTGCCAAAAAGGAGAAGGTGTTGGTGTGGATATCAGTACAACGCTCGCCGTGCTCCCGCCTTTGAATCGCCTTAGACCGGAGATATTTTGAGTATGACGTGGTCCGTAAAGAATATCATCTTGGTAAAGCGGGCGACACACATTTGCCAACTCATCGTCTTCCCTAGCAGCCTGTGCGGAGACAAAGTCTAAGTCTGCACGTAAAAAGGCAAACTCGAGTATTTCCTCAATGGTGACGGCGCTGTTGTTGTCATCTAGCTCTGGCCTAGTATCACCCGTCGCGTTCTGTTTGGCGAGCTGTGAGAAATGAGGCGGGACAAATCTTTTAAAATATCCCCCAACAAGGGTCCTCCAGCTTTGCACCAAGGTCTTCTCCAATTTCCTGACTCGTGACGCATTGCCACCTTGTCGGATTGGTAGATCGCCTGACGGCGAATCAGCCGCTTCCTTAGTGAGGTCATCTCCCGGTTTTTGTAAACTTGACCGCAGCTCGAACTCGGCCGCAGTATCCTGGATGTACTCATGCAGTGTATCCTTCAAGAAAGTGCTGCATTCCGATCCCCCGTGACCATCGAAGATACCAAAATAGAAGACCTGCGGGTCCCCGCTTGCACTGTCCGCTGCTCTATTCTCCCGGGGTGCGTTTACATCTCGCGCACCACCTCCTCGTATCGTAAGAGATGATGGAGGTCGCTTTGCGAACGCTGGAATGTCAATCACCCCAGCTTGGTATGTGTCTTCATTAGCCGGACGAGTTCCGCGGGAAGTCGTAGCGCCGAAATGATGTTTAGCGCTGCGCAATGGAATCCGAACCACTGTAGTCTCGCGGCCTACTAACGCCTGAAATGACGTCGGAGGGTGTGACGAATCCCCAGTATGGGGGACTGAGGCTGAACGAGGAAGCTTGTGGAAAGAGGTGAGCGGGCCCCTAGGGTCCGGATGGAGGGATGATGACGGAAGATGCGTAACGAAATAGTCGTGGAATTCGCGTCGTTTTACGCTCCGCGGTATATCTGACTTTTGGGTATTTGAATGATAGCGGCGTCCGCAGAGATAAATATATCCTAGAGCAGAGGTACGTGGTGAGTATCAGTTGCGTTTCGAGACCGCTGTTCTCCAAATAGTTTCTTTTTATCGTGTCGTAATCTCCATTGAATTATCGGAGATAAGAAAGGGAGATGGGGAAGCGTACTGTAACTATCGGCCAGGGTCCAAACCCGGACAGTGACTCTCTTCGACGGAGCCAGAGTCATGAAGGTCGCGACATCGATGCTCAAGGAAGGTAAAAACAAAGGAATCGTCGCGATGAGTTGAGAGAAGACAACCTTTGATCCAAATGTTGCGGGGGATGATCTAATAACGTTTTCTGCGGCCCGGGCGAAGAATGCAACGGAGAAACTCCCGGCAATTCGTGGTTCCTATTCTTATCATCCTTGTTAGCCAAGCAGACTTAGGTGGCCACGCTTGTCGGTAAACCCGGGACTTAGGAACTTATTCATGGATAAACCTGAATCATTTAACGAGCACTACTCAAGTAAGTTAGTCGTCCTGCAGGCAATAAGCATGGCGGCCGACAATTCACCAAGCGAACATACGGAGTACGCATCGATATCCATGCCCCTACCAAGATAGGGCAAGAATTTACATCATTATTTGAGGATATTGTGAGGGAGGCAAAAAGAACGGCCATAATTATGGCATTATTAAAAAGCCAAGGGCCTCAAGAGGCCGCACTCACATCAAAAACAAAAAAGAGTGGAGCAGCTGGGAATCGAACCCAGGACCTCTCCCATGCTAAGGGAACATTATACCACTAAACCACAGCCCCAATTTGATGAAAACACCCAAATTTACTACCATCGTATTCCTAATACCAGACTTGCTCTATACAAACGTTGTGCCTTTAACAATTCGTTAATCTACTCTGTAGTACCCCACTCGGCCACTCCGCCACTCGGCCCCAAGCCTCTTGTCTACGAGTCATCAGCCATTCCATGAACCCTAATCATATTCAGGTACTTGCGCCTATTCTATTATAGCAAGATGATGCTGCACTGAGAAGCTCAGTAAATTGCTGATATCTCGAAGATATCCCTTATTTCACAAGAGTTGGCAGATACACTGACGGTCCAGCCATAACACTGGATTACCATGGCCCTTCCACATCCCGATTTCCCCGGCTATAGGGTTCTAGGGGGGGGAGTAATATCTCCTCAAGTCTCGTGAAATTTGAGAGCATCAGGCCCTGCGATACATAACAGCTCCTGAAGCTCCTAGAGACTCTGACAAGCGGACACCTCCAATGCATCATGACCTCATCCATACCGGGTCTCAGTGGGAATGCTGAATAGCGGGCCCTTAATGGCAAGCTGCTCCTTGTCATATCAGCCATTTTCGATGACGACGGCCGGGCTCTATCTATCCAACAATGTTACCCACGCGGATCCGCCGGAGTGAAAAGGACATCCATCTTTATGGGGTTATAGATCCTGCATGGATCTCAAGAGTTGGAGTCACCCAGTTGTCCTGCATGCCGCAACGGCAATTGTGTATGATGGCCATAGCCCGCAAAGTTCCATTCCTTTGCTGCCAATGCTACTACATCCTGCTTACATGTGGATATCGGCACATATACCTTTCTAGTACCTCGGTGTCCGGCTTGCTATCTTCGCCATTGTGCCACTGCCATCGGGGTCAAGCTTCGACTAATACTTATGTGCTCTTTCTTCTGGAGCAAGCTGACCTCCACTGGACACTCTCATCTACAAGCCTTGCCGCTATGAGTCCTATTCGCTAGTCGAGTTGCAACAAGATGGGGCTGTGGTTTAGTGGTATAATGTTCCCTTAGCATGGGAGAGGTCCTGGGTTCGATTCCCAGCTGCTCCACTTTTTTTTGCTTCCGTTATAGACATCTAACCATGTATTCTGTATACACTTTCTTTCATTTTTTTGGCCCTGTGGAGCCTCGGCACCGAATTATGAGCCGCTGCTCCCATTGAGTGTACATCAGATGGGGCTGTGGTTTAGTGGTATAATGTTCCCTTAGCATGGGAGAGGTCCTGGGTTCGATTCCCAGCTGCTCCATACTTTTTGCACTTCTACGGTACAGATGGCTCCTTTTTTTTCGCTCTCGTGGCTGTGCTTGTTGCTGTGTCCATCACGTTGACAACAGTATATGTGCGCACGTGACTCTGTCTCGCTTAGTGTCCAGATCCAATCACTGCGATTTGGACGGCTACTACTAATGCCCTTAGATTTAATCCAGTTGTGTGGAGTGTGATTTACAGATGGAATGGCTATTGCTGCGAATCTCAGTGTCAGGCGCCTGTCTTGTCATGGATTGGTAGCTGTCGCGATAGCTGATTACCCAACCTTCGGAATGGCTTAATCTTGGGGGGTTTGGCGCAATTGTTCCTTGCATGCATGTATTTGATCCTGTCAATGGTATTGGCCGCCCGCTATTCCAGGGTACTTTTTCGCATATCGGGGCTTTGGCACTCTGTCGTCACTTATAGTCTTGCTGTGTTGGCGACCTCCTTCTTTAAGAGCCACCGGGGTATTTTCTGAGTTGGGGTTGCGGATTGTTGGTATAATAGGACAGTATGGTCGTCTTATCGTCATATTTGCCGCAATCTGCCAGTGCCCTAGGTAGGCCCGCCATCCGGTTATTTTCGCTTTCTTGTTCTGGCAGCCTGGTGTCCGAGGCCCATTTCCCCCATGGTTTTCGCGCCCTACTGCGGAGTATGGGAATAAACATTGATTCTAACGGTGGCCAACCGTTACTATCTGTCTTAGTTATTAGTAGGGGGGTCCTGCATATACCTAGGTGCTAGTTGCATCACGCGCTCGTCTCGTTCCTCCGGCAGGCTTCGCGGGAGAGAAGGATGGTTAAAAGACCTCCTCGCTCCTTCCTATTGCACGATATTAAGCTGCATGTTTCGGTCGGAATCTTCCATCGGCTAACCAGCTAAACATAAGAGGGAGGAACTACCCAGGGCTGGTAGCAGCACCTTCCTGTTTTATTTTGGGAAGGCGCATATCCCGGTCCCAGGGTCGAGGTCGTGACGGCGCGATATGCCGCCTTATGTTACACCTTCCTCCGTCACTTTGTTTCCTATGCAGGGGAGGGATGACTGGTACATGCTCTGGCCGTGCCTTCTTGTAGTATACCATGGAGGGCACCCTTCTTGGTTGCACTGTCCCTGCATCTTTGACAAATGAAATTACCAGTGGGTGTACTAGTCATTCCTCCCTTTTCTGTCTTCCGTTGTTGGATGGAATGCCCCCGGGGGGTGGTGATGGTTGCCTCTCTCCGCTGGGATGGGTGGATGGTACGATTGGTTTGCAGCTATGTAGCCCTACTGTCAATGTCCATGGGTTATGGTTCCGGTTCTCCGGTTGTGTACAAGGGCGCTCGTCGTCGGGTGTGAGCTGCGCAGCCCACTTCGTGAAGTGCGTTTGGGGGAGATGGTCTGGGTGGTTGGTCTACCCCATGATAGTTCTCTTTCTAGCCAGTCTTTTGGCCTCGGGCCCATTCACCAGTTGCGTCTTCATTTCTTTATTCCTTGATTGCATCGAAATATCAAACTGTGCAGTATATCAGGCAGGTGGGCGGCCAACTATGGTATAGTATGCATTCCGGCGGTTTACCCACGTACGGGCCTGTTGTCCTCGTGGGTATGTTGCGACACTGTGGTTATGGGCTCTCTTTATCTTGTGTGTGATACCAGTTCCGGTGGCCCTGCTGGCTTGAACCAATATCACTGATAACTCTGTGAAGTATATATATATTGAACCGTGAGACCACCCGAAATGAGATAGGGAACAAGGACACAAAGATCAGGCACACGGATTGGGCGAATGGAAAAGCAGTAGATATTAACAGGGTAAGACCTAGAATACTAGTAGGGTTCGCAGGAGGTAGCTACACATACATTCATCCTTTGTAGATCATCATGAAAATAGCGTAGCATATGTAAGTAGCTCCACTTTTCACAATCTTGGAATATAATGTCAAAAGATGCAGCATATTTCATTCAATTGGGGCTGTGGTTTAGTGGTATAATGTTCCCTTAGCATGGGAGAGGTCCTGGGTTCGATTCCCAGCTGCTCCACTCTTTTTTTTTTCCTAATATTTTTTGCTTCTTGCTCAACCCAATTTAATACAACATCCAGCCAGTTCAAGGGACTATACATACCCATCACATTGTCCTACCCCTTCATCCTGTCCCATCTGGACACGAAATATATGGTCAGCTGCGCCCCCATACAGTACCATCAAAAACATGTTTCGAGGGTAACCCAATGCATACGACAATTTAATCAACAACCCCCAAACTCCCCATACCAACAGATACCATGGAACATGTTCAACAGCACGTCAATGTAGAGCAAAGAATGTAATCCAAATAGAAGCCCTCAAACTCAACCGCCAATCTCACTGCGAGAGCATACCGTGACTCTTTGTTAAGCTTTGTTTGTCCACCGATCGTGCATATCGTGAGCCGAATGTCCTCGTCCCAGGATGGCAGAAGCAAGCAAACCGTTTATATCCTCTGTCATGCTCCCCGGGATTATAATTAGTAGCCCGAGGCCCTAGCTGGATAAAGCTACTAGAGGTCGTGTGGTCCGACGGTGGTTAACAAGAATAATCATCCCTAGGGCAATAGATCTTGACTGGAATGCGTATGCACACCATCCCATGGCTCACCAGAGATGCCACCAAGTATTTGGTCGTAAATAGAACCACACTTCAAGGTTCACCAGAAGATTATGCTAGCCCAAGTCACACCATGACGTCGCCCTTGCTTCGCCGACGACCCTTGTCGACAAACCTGATAGCGATGCCTGGTACAGTGGTGTTGGGCTACGGACTGCGTCTAATAGCCCTTGCTAGACAGCAGTGAAAAAGACGAATGGGGGGAAAAAGGGAACATTCATCTGTCAAACTACACAGACAAAAAGACGGAAAAAAAAGTGGAGCAGCTGGGAATCGAACCCAGGACCTCTCCCATGCTAAGGGAACATTATACCACTAAACCACAGCCCCAATTGGATGTTAGCCATGAAAATATTGTGCAATAGAACCCTAAAACACATCGATTGGCCCTAGCCAACGGATTGGGATTAGTCTGCCCTACATTCGATCTCATAATATTCCGTATGGAGTATACAACGCTTCTTTCCCCAATACGTACTAGGAGGGCCAACTAACCATAGACAAGAGAGACGCTATATGAGGGTATGTGCTATGCAGGGTGAATTCCATCAATTTTGATGCGACCTAAGACGATTTATAACCCGGTATAACGCCCGTGGCAGACCAGCTCACCACAGAACGATCCTAGTATTGTACTAAACCTAACCTAACCTAACCTAGCCTGCCTCGTCTTTCGCGATTGGCAGCTGCTCATTCTAAATACACAACAGGGCAGAGACATGGCATTGTCAAATATGGCACAGAAGAGTAAAAGAAGCAGGGCAAGAAAAGGACAACGACGGGAAACGAGATGAAGACTGCAATAAACCATCGCGATCATGACCGGAAAAAACGCCATGTTTTTTTTTCTCTTTCTATCCCTTGGTTTCCTAGTTCTATCCCGGGTTTCATTTTTTTGTTGGTATGTCGATCGTCTATCAGATGTACTCCGGCGCTGATGCAATGCAAATGCAGTGAGTTGGGGGAAAAAAATTAGAAAGAGAAAGAGGGAAGAGCTTCGCACAGAACAAGTCAATTAAGAATCAGTCTGCTTCTTTGGTGTCTTCAGCAGCACATGGCCAAGATACATCAGATTTACCGCACCCGGTGACTGGGCATTGTTTCGAACCCGCACGATAGGCGTAACCCCCAGCCGGACTCGAGTATCATCGTCTTTTAGAGTGTCTGCGTCAGCATGGACATACGGGTCACGATTAATCATTGTTAGAGGATCAAACGGCTCGCCCTGCTCTACATATTCGAATCTATACTCCAGGGGGACGGAGTACATGTTGATAGCGAGGGACTGAGCATGGGTTATGATCTGGGTGAGGTCCGTCCACACTTGGCCGGATGGGTTGGATGGGTCGTGACTAAGAGGCCCAATAAACCCCCAGAGCCTGTGGAGGTGATATTGTATCTTAAGTTGGCAGAGATTGGTGAAGTTAGGCCTTTTGGAGAGGGTCGTGAGGTGGGTGGTTATTGCCCTGAGCAGGGCGTGGCGGGCGCCGACAGCGGGCTCTGTTAAGCAGTTGGTCAGTCAAATAAAGGCGCAAGAAAATAAGGGTAAAACTCACGAGTCACCATCACCTCCTCGATTTCGTCAACTTCGAGGTCAATAGAGGGATCGAAGCCTTTGATAGCTGAGGTGCTTAGAATATTGCGGACCAGGTAGTAACTGATCGCTTTTGCAACAAGGAATCCTCGAGTCGCCGTATTCCCAATGAGCACAGATGCCTGTGAGCGACTCGAAATCGCCATAAGGTATTCCTTCACCCGGTCATCCAAGTGACTATCCATGAAAATATTAGGCAAGCTCGCGTGCGACTGGCCGAAGATCTCTGCCAATTGCATCAATTTTGAGAACCCAGTCGAGAAGAGCGCCATCTCTTTACGATAGTTGTCGGGGGTTGGGGGCGTGTCAACTGAACTTCCTAGATTAGAAATGTTGGAGGCGGCAATGGCCATAGGATCGGGCACATCTTGAGCTTTGCCTTTAGTCGGCGCCGAAGGAAGGAATGCTGGGTAACCAGGAGGTGGTGGTCCAGATGGAATTTCAAACTTTGGAGGAGGCTGGTCGAAGACAGTGCTGCACTGAGAATTAAGGCCGATCGAACTCACTGACTGGGGAGTCTGGCTGTCGAACGGCGAGGGAGACTGATGAACGAAGTATACGCCACCACTAGCAGCGCTGGCTACACCACTCGTGTACGGGACAACAGAAGCACCAGAGCCGGGAACTTGATACTGCTGCATATGCGGGTGATGCGTCGGTGTCATTGGAAATACCCTCATAGGCGATTGATGTTGGTGCTGCTGCTGCTGTGTATGATGTTGCTGGTTCTTCCGGAGAACCCTACGATCAGAGATCGTTCTACTCTGGGTACTGATTGTTATCTTCTGCTTCTTGACAAGCTCCTCCAACCCAGTGACCTTCTCGTGTAGATTATTGATGGCCTCGGTGTCGCGGTCAATGCGCTGCCGAGCATCTTCAAGTTCGCAGCGTAGACGTTCTATTTCTTTTCTTTCCGAGGCAGAGAGCGACGAGAACGCCTCGCTGGGGTTGCGCATAGTTTCGTACTCAGTTTCCCTAAGACGGACACTGGGTCCTGGGCTTCCGGTAACAGAGCTGTTGGTGCTGTTGGATGCCATATCTAGTGAGGGAAGGAAGCTAGTTTGTATCTAGCACACAGTGCAGGATAAGCGTTAGTACCAGGCATATGATACTGAAGATAGTCAGTTTCACCTCAGACTTTAAGTACCTTATAGACCATTGAAAAAGGCCTCCCAGGGCATGGATGGACGTTGAGTGGTTGTCGACAGCAAGGCGCGCAAACTTAGGGTATAGGAAAGACAAGGACAAGAATGAAACAAGGAGAAAGAAACTCCTAATAGGAAGGGAAAGAAGACTTAAAAAGAAAAGGTATGAAGAAGAGTAAAGATCGTGCGTTCTCACTTGTGCTTGGAAGTCTTTGTGCTCTGTAACTCTTCTTCAGGATGTATGCGCACTTTTTGTCCACTAGCCCTGAAAGGAAGTAAAACAGAACCTTTCTCTGCTTGTTCTCTCATGTTTCATCGTGTTACTGCTTCAGCCTTGCATTAAGCTATTCCTTGGCTATGCTTGGCATCTGTCTCTATGTTGTTTAGGGAAAACCCTTCCAAAATTAACGCATGAAGCCCTGGGTCCTCCTAAACGGCAGGGATTATGGTTGCCTGATCCATTTTAATAACACCACCAGCAATAATGGTGTGGATTTTATTCTATTTTGACGCTCTCCGTCCCTGCGCCGAGCGCTTCAATACCAGGGTTGAGTAGTCTGCCCGCACGTATACTCTTTCTAAATACTTGCAAGTTTATTTATTCCTAATGATATATCTAGAAACAAACATTGCTCAGAAAGATGGCAAATTCGTTTTGCGCTAGAACAAATTGCAGAGCCCTATAAACAAATCATTGCGCATCAAGCTCTTCGGCTCTCAGAGAAACCGTAATGAGCGAGATATAGAAGAAAACAAGCACCTACCAGGGGAAGTGACAATGTTGAACCTTAAAAAGGCCCTGTTATCCACAAGTCGCACCTGGTAAACATGATAATTAGATGGAATACCTACCATTCCCAGCCCGATATTGTGATAGATGGTTTGGTGGTGGGAATATGGCGATGGTGAGAAGGCGGTTAGATGGCCTTCGTCCGCGAGAACAGACTGCTGTAAACAGCGTCCACGACGGGCTGCGCCGTGATCTGTTTGCCACCGAAGAATCGACCGTTAAGGCCCTTGATGGCGTTCTCTCCGCCCTGGACGCGGTCGAACTTCAGGTAAATGTCGCCCTGAGAATTGGGATCTAGTGCAATGTGAACAACATGGCCATATTTTTCTTCGCACTCAGCGCGGACGTCATCCTCTAACTCCTTAATCCAGACTTCGCCCTCTTCCCTGTCGAATATATTAGCATAGATTCCCTGGAAGGTAGGTTGGAAAGGGACGTACTCAGTAGGGTCAAACATGTTGCGGAGCATAACGCATCGACTCGCCATGTTGACGTTTACCGGTAGCGGTTTTGCTTCAGTCTTCGGCAGGAGTATCTTCTGCTGCTTGTCATCCGCAGAAGGTTCAGCAGGTTCATCTGTTCTGGCAAGCTTCCTCATCAATGCGTCTCTACTGAAGTTGTTGAAGTTCACACCAGCAACATCTGTGTCATCCAACGCACTAGCACCAGTTCCCTTTTCAGAATCGCGGCCTCCTGCACGGTCGAAATTGCTGGTGCCTCCAGCCTGAACACCACGTCCACCGGAGCCCGAGAACATAGAGCCCTGGAAATTATGTTGGTTTGCACCTTGGCTCTGCGTGCGTTGAGTGTTCTCAGGGGTGAACTTATCGTTGCCAAGGCCAACGCGGATGGCTCGACCACCAAGATCATAGCCGTTCATTTTTTCTAGAGCTTCCCGGGCCTGATTAGGATCACGGAACCTGCGAGCGAAACATATTAGAGAGAATGTCGGCACGCACTGATTTTGTTGGGACTTACTGCACAAAACCGTAGCCCCTACTCCTACCAGTCTCGTCCTTCTGAAGCTGCACGAATTCGAGTTCGCCAAATGGCTCAAAGACGCTCTGGAGGTCATTCTCATCGATACTGAAATGGATATTACCAACATACAACCTGTGGAACGGCGCAGCGTGTTTGTTGCCGCTGCTGGCCTCGGAGTTGCGAGCCTGGCGGTTCTTCTCAGCTTCAGTGAGCTGCGCGATGATAGGAATTCCTAGAAGTTTCTGTCCTGTAAGCTGGATAGCGGGCGCAACGGAACTCTCGTCCTTAAATTCGACATAACCGACACTAAAGAAAAGTTGCTTAGCTCTGAGGCAGATATTAGTTCCTCACTGAAAGGCAACTCACCCTTTAGACCTCCCGCTCACACGATCCTTGACAATCTGAGCCTCCTTAACAGGTCCAATCTTCTCGAAAAATGCAATCAATTCTTTCGTCCTTAATCGCGCAGCGAGTTGCTGCACGAAAATGGTGCGCCTGTCGCGTTCATCTTCGTTGAGCTCCGGAGTTTTCTCCTGGCTTCTCGAGCGACTGCGCTTGCGTGTGTCGCGGTCACGACGAGAACGTCTGTCCTCATCACGCTCATCCCGGCGGGGACGGCCTGAAGGGCGGTAGTATCTGTCATCGTAAGGAGATCGCGAGCGGGTGCGAGCACGTCCACCACCACGATAAAAATCACCATTCGAGCGGTAGTCATCGCCATGACGGTCACGGCGAGCGCGACGACGGTCACTATCGTGGCTTCTACTCCTCTTTCTACTTCTATGGCTTCCGTTAGCACTGCCGTGTTCGCTTCTCGGGCTCTTCATGTCATCATCTCCGTCGGCGTCTTTTGAACGGCGTCTGTCACGGCTACGATCGCGGCGTCTGCGCTCTCTGTCGCGCGAGCGATCGCGCTCATCGCGTCGGTCGCCATTGTCGGTCTTGGAGCGGTCGTCCTGAGCGGTGGGTGCGGCAGTGGATTCGAGTAGAGCTTCAACGTCGAGACCTGACATATTGATTTATAGGCTGAGAAACCTCCTTTGTGAAGAAACGACAGAAAGACAATGAGACGGAGGGATGGTGGAGATCGTGTGGATAGGATTTAGATCACTTTGGCTTCGTTAGAGCGCGAAGGCGAATCGGGCTTGTCTTGAGCGAACCCTTTTTAAACCTAGATTCTCGTGGAGTTCTGTTATCCGCTAATTTATGTGAATATCCCAGCCGGAGGGGTAGCGGCGAGGGATTTATCGACTTGATAGGAAATAGAGCGCGTGGTTTCGATATTCCAGGCGGTGGAATCGGCTGTGGGATGAAGTTGAAGTGAGAAATGGGCCAAGTTTGGGCGACGAGCGATGATAGCGCAGTCGTCACGTGAATCTTGGCATTTTGCCTCTCAAATGTTTCTGGACCAGGAAATTAGACGAGAGGCTTGCTAGTCCCGCTCACTTATGTATTTTGAAAGGCGACTTGAACATATATTGATTATTCATATACAGTCATAATAATACTAAAAATAGTTAGAGGGAAGAAGGAATAGATATCCCCAACCAACACGAGTTTAGAAATACAAACGTAGGGATGACCTGAAAGGAGATGAGTTTTTTCCCACTCGCAATGCAAGCTTATTAAAAATTATTATGATGCACCCAGCCACAACATTATTTCGTAAGTCGAAAGAGTCCTCAAAGGTCGTCCAGAGCTTATAGACCGGTTTGCGAACACGAGTCATAAAAGATAAATTCACTGAGTCTTCAGAACCTTGGGAGGGGGTAGGTCAAGCTCAGTGCCAAAGACCCAGTCCCAGAAGCGGCTGGTGACACCAAAGCCATTGTCGTAATCGGCAAAGTGATGTTGAAGGTGGTACTTCTTGAGCTGCTTATAGTAGGAAGGTAGACTATGGAGACGATTAGCGTAAGGAACGAGCAATGCATCTCTGTACCCCTATCCACTTACTTGCGGTGGTGAAGGAAATAGTGTGTCAAGTCATAGCAAATATATCCAAAAATGCCGCCACAGTACACGAGCACAGCAGCATACCAGTTGTAGTAGAAGACAGAGTGCGCAAGTTTCCAGAACGGTGTGGCTAGAACAACAAATAATGTTGGCGGCATTACCAGTCTGTACTTGTCCATTGGCAGGTAGTGGTGAATGCCGTGAAGGAGAAAATGAAGAGTAAGCCCGGCTCGGTTGTCGGGCAGGTACCTAGAAAGGTTAGAGCTACGATGAGGGTCTGTGAGAGAGGTGAACCATACTTATCGACGTGGAATAAGAACCTGTGCATGACATATTCGATTAAGCTCCATAAGAAGAAACCAAAGATCCAATAACCGGCGGCACCAAGAGAATTTCCTAGGCCAGAGAAACCAAGAACCGTGCCGTAGACGACTGGCGGCAGCCAGACCATGGGAACGACGTACCAAGCGGTCTTGCTCAGTGGCTCTAGGAAGTTCCCAAAGAGCGGAGCAGACTCGCCTCCCTTGTAGTGACGGGGACGATGGATTTGCTCGAGGTAGAACTCCTTGCTAAAGCCGCTGTTCCATAGCTGCATAAGAAGGGGCTTGTTGAGATCCAAAAATTTGTGCGTCTGATAATCTTTGTTGTAATCTGTGTCGACAGACAGATCCTCTTCCGCGGACATTCCCGTGCTGGCGTACATGGGCTGCGGTACTCCGTTTGCTCCTTTTGTGCTTGACTCAGACCCGAGGAACCCGATGAGATTCTCTTCCAGGATTTCGTAGGCCGAATCAGAGTGGTCATGGGATACAGGATCGCGTAAAATCTTGGTCACGTCTTTCCCAGCATATTCGAGAATCAGGTCTCCGCCTCCTGGGTGATCCTCAACAAACGAGGTAATATCATACACCTTTGAACCTATGGTCACATAGCAGGATTTAGCGCTGTTGTGTGACTCGACCTCTGCTGAGGTCAGTATGGGCAGAGTTCTTCCAGGCATGATCGGCACGAAAGGGAAAGCCCCCAAAGGTTGACAATCAAGGTATCAAGGATGATGGAATCGGCGGAGGAAGGAGCAAGCGAGAAAACGGAGGAAATTCGCTGAGGAATGCGTGGCCCGCAAATAAATGGGTTGAGGTCGAGAGTGGCGTGAGCTCGAAATTGATACTCAGGAACGGGCTCCGGAGGCTCCGAGAAAGAATTTGCTCAGCAAAAGTCTGCCTGCAACGGATCACCGCGAGAACGTACAGAGAAATAAGAGCAAAATTCTTTTTCTTCAAGAAACAGGCAGCTCGACGTTTTGCTCGGTGCTCCGGGTCTGTTGATAGCGTAGGAACTCGGAAAATTCAAGAATTTCAAACTTACGAAGTTCACTCAAAGTGAAGTCTGGGGAGCGGATGCAAAAGGCGTTCTCGGCGCGCCTAAACCTGATCGGAACAGCCCCTGAAAGATGGATCCGTGACTGGAGGTAAGAGACTGTGGGCTTGGATCGGGTTCTCAAGTCGAAGTTGTCTCAAGATATGCAGTGGGCTGGAAATTACAGCATCTCATTCGGTTGTTTCTCCCTTGTCCAATTCCCTTCTTTCCGAGTCCTCTCAGCCTGTGGTGCTGAGCAAAGTGAGGCTATTGCAACTCAACATGGTCTCCCGTGATGGGACTTGGAACTTCGGGCGATCACCCTCGACTAATTAACCTATGTAGCTTAGTGCGGAATTCCTGGCCCAGTTACTCGATTTTCTTGGATCGTCCCGCAAGCCTATCCAGATGTTTGGAGCATCGAATGTTGAGTACCAAACAGAGGAAACTTGACTGATCACAGGCTCTATGTCGATACCTTGCATAGAGGGATAAAAAGCAATTTTTTGAAAGACAGAAAAAGAGCACGAGATTCTTCTGAGACCGAGCCTGCCATTGAAGTTAAATAATATTAACGAAAAGTATGAATGAGCTCCTGCTCCTTGAACGATCAGTGGTATACTTAAGTTTCCAGGGGCCGCCCGCCCCTCCTTCTCCTTTCTTTCTTCTCTCGCCTTTGGCTCCCTTTGATCGCTTCTATACTACGCATCCGGCCGTTTAGGCATTTATGCGCCAGGACACAGAAGACTGGTCTCAAATACTCCGGAGATAATAATCGCTAAAAGTCAAACACAGACTACCGTTTGGCCACTGGCCAGACTAAAAGCTCGGTGGAGCATTATTAGTATCGGACAAGCTGTCAATCTTTGGTCTTGGCCCCAGAGTCTCAGACCCGAGCAGACCTGGAGAGTCATGATCAGTTTAATTCAAGTTAGCCAGCTTAGCCCTGCTTTAGTTCAGCTCCAGATCCTCGTTGACGGTTCACCATCTTTCATTCTTCCTCCTGCTCGGTGCTTACATTACCTGCTTCATTTACCTTCTCGAGGAGCCGAAGGAAGGACTACCTCGCCAATATCGTCGTCTCCATCTTGCTTCACTCCAAAGATTGCCCCCCTCATCTAAGTCTGGTTCTCCTCCCAAATGGCCTCTGCCGGCTTAGATTCTTCAGCCCTCCCAGGCAATCGTCTGATCGCCTACCTACGAGCGTTGGCCAAAGCCAAAAAAGGATTGCCATATGGATTACCCGTTTGCGTGTCGCCTGCCCACACTGTCACTAGCACGGATGCTCTCCTTCGCATGGCATCTCTCGTGGGCCCGTACATCGCGATTCTCCAGGTTCATGCCGATATCATCGATGACTGGTCTGAGGAAACCAGCCGTCAATTGTCCTCTTTGGCCAAGAAATATGGATTCTTGGTCTGGGAAAGTGGTCGAATCTTGAACTCGACCGTTGGTGTCGTTGGCCGACAAGAAGCCGAGTCGAGGGAAGTGCGAAACACGTTGATTGATCTCATTCGCAAAAAATACACCAAGGGAGTGGTAAAACCAGCATCGTGGGCGAACATTTCGACCGCTTGGGCTTCTGGAGTGGCTGTCAACAACCAAGCGGCGGATATCTTGATTCCGACGCTGAAAGCCGCGGCGCGGAAAGCTGTCGCAGATGCTGTTCAGACCATCAGAACAGAGATTACAGCGGATAATAACTCTGGCAGGCCCTCCTTGGCAAGGGGATTCAGCGAAGAGTCAATTCCTGAACACCCGACGTCTGAGTATGTGGTCGATGACAGCAACAACCTAGGCCTTCCTCCTCGGAAGGCCTCCACTATCTCTCTGACTCAGACGATAACCCAGCATACTGAGGACTCAAGCGATGCATTGAACGATGTTGAAACTTACGAACAACACGATATCTGGGACTACGGAGACGCAGCACCGCCGGCAATTGACAGCGATCTCCCACCGGCTCCTCTTCTTGCCCGCGGCCTTGTTCTTTGCCTCCCCTCCACCGGGGATTCAGCTTTCACGCCCGAGTACCGGAAGAGTTCTATGGCTGCCGCCTATGCCAATCACGATTTTGTTCTGGGGTTCATTTGCGGACAATCATGGCAGTTGGCGTCACGACATGATGATGAATTACGCGACCCAGGAGTATTGAGGCAAACAATGAGTTCTGATGGACGGCAGCTCATATCGGAGGATGACGAAGCACCACCGCAATGTCTAGCCTTATTTTCCGTGATTTCACAGAAGCTGAATCTAACCGGAGATCAGCAGCTCGATGAGCAGGCCACCGCTGGGTCGTTAGATCCACCTCCGGATTCTCTGAACCCGCTTGCTTCTAGATTATACTCGATAGTTAGGCAAGGATTGAAGTCTCGCGATATTTTCGCTTCCCAACAGGTCGATACAGCGACAACGAATACCAAAACGAAGACAAATCATCGCCTACCTGACATCATGCATATTCCTATTGTATATTTACCTTGATACACTTGTTTCGAGTTGTTTATTTTCTTTACATCTTACCACGACTATGACTATGTTCCAACGTTATCAGCATTTGCCTCCTATTAAGGGCGGATAGAGAGTTTTGCAGATATGCTTTTTCTTGGATTTGCTTGGTTTAGTATACGCCTTCCTAACGAACACATTGGCTTCGAAATGTATGACATCATTTAACTTACAGTACTGCAGTTGCAGAAGCTTTATAGAATAAAATAATGCCATTATTGCCTTCACATCCATCCATGGTCCGACACGTGGACGTCCAAGACGAAATTCAAAATTGCTGCTCTCGCAATTCAAGATCAGTGGATTTTGCATCCATATTCCCTCTCTTGCTATTCGTGCTCTGGTATAGCCTGAAGAGGAGCTTTCTACATTATTGCGTGGGCACGTGTCACGGACTGAAGTCCGCGGTTCTGGATTAGAGTTCCAGTACACGGTGCTGCCTAGCAAGGTAGAAATGCTGTACTCCAACCAGATGATAGCCTGGTCACCTCGCTGTTTTGACTTACCGTATCTGGAGGAGGGTTTTGGACTCCATTGGGCTGATGTTTCATTCGAATGCTGCGCAGGGATAAGAGTCCGAGGTGAGGCGTGATCATACAGCGCTAGTCTTCACGTGGACTTCTTGAAATCTAGTCCATGCAATACTCTGGTTAGCGTGACCTGGTAATACTGCTTGGATAAGTATTCCATTTGCTTCGGTAAGTCGCAATGACTTAAGAAGTATACTACATGTTTTGCACGTGATGCGCAGACCTGATCACTGTAGGAGCCCCGAGCCCAGACCGGTTTTGTACCGGTCCTGTCTTCGCAAGTCGTCTATCAAAAGTCTCGCGACTATGACCTGGATTCCTCGAGCAAAAGTTTCTCAGACATACACCTCGATGCATGTTACGCCTACAGAACAATGAGATGGAGCATTCTTCCCATTAGTGGAGTGAGGGGTCACATGACGTTTTCGTCGCCCAACAGCTGAGGAAGACTACACAAATAATCATACTCAAACCTACCTACCATTTCTTCTCTCGAGCCTTGCCACCTCCGCAGCGAATTTCTTGCGTGTCTGGATAGAGATCGCAGTGCTTCCAAGGCCACATTGACGTTGACGCTATCCCCAGCCAAAAGTCTATCCCAATGACGTTACACTGTCCTTTCAGATAGCGATGGATCGAGAGTATCCGCCACTACCGTCGGCTGGGGAGATTGTCGCTTCACTACAACATATTTCAATATCCGATAGTAGAGACGCGGCAGATTCATTCTCTGCGTCAGGACCGCCGCCGAAATCCGCCGTGAATGGCTTGAATGGCGGCGGACTTGACGCAGGCTCTCAACCGAGTATTCGGGTTATTGATGGTAGCGGCGACATCTTTCTGGAATATGAACCTCCCACAAAAGCGAATGGCCCTACTTTCTACCGCTGGAGAGTCTCCAGCGAGAGTTTGATGGAAAGCAGTCCTTACTTCGGTGCTCTTCTAGATCCCAACAAGTTCTCAGAGGGCAGACATCTTCTGAGGCAAAGGGAACTCTATAGTCACGAGGTAGGATCCTGGAAATGTGGCGAGAACACTGATTCACCGAACTATACCCTGGCACAGGAGGTCTTGCCTACAATTCGATTGCCAGATAACCATCTGTCATCTCGCTCTGGATTAGATACCATTGAGTTATTCCTCAAAGTATTATCGTACCACTCGTACAACGAGGAAGACATGGAAAAATTTGATGCGGAAGTCAAAGGCCAACGGCCGTCTTCCATCGCGAAACTGATTGAGTTAGCCGATGCATATAATTCTTTTCGGGCCGTCCGTGATACACTCCAACATTGCGGTTACTCTCTCGGGAAGGGAAAGCTCCCGTTAACCAAGTTCAACTCCTCAGTATTGAAACTCAATGAAGAACGTATCCGGCAGTCTATCTTCATTGCAAATTTTGTAAACGAGCAAACCGTACTCCAGACACTAACTCACGCTCTGATCGTGTCCGGGTCAAAATTCTGGGCAAGTGGTCTCGAGAGTCCACAACCTGATGCTCCCATTTGGCAATATTTCCCTGACGGTCTCGAAGGTATACTTTCTTCAAAGCTTGTACCGCTATGTCTCAGGGGAAAATACTGACCCACAGTAGAAGAACTCTACTACCGTCGTCAATGCGTGCTAAACACCATCACCGACCTCCAAGCGCACTTCCTACGTGTATTCGGTGCCCTCGAGGAACCCACAGTTCCAAAGCCCAAGACTCTCAACCGGCAGATCAAACCATACCAATGTCGCTGCGGTCTAGGCAACTCCAGCGCTTGTGACGTCTTCCACCTAGGCCAAATGACTCGCTTCTTTGCTCTCCGCACAAAGACCATCTTCCTCGGATCCACGCTCATAGACCCGGACTTTATACTCGACAATGACGAAAATATCGCACCGGAAACCCAGTCCGAGCGCTCGCTCCCCCCATCAGACATAACAGTCCTTATTTCCTCGCTCAAACAGTGCCCAGACTACCAGATAGACCCCAACCATACAGCCTGCGGCATCAGACGACGACTTCTCCCGTCTCTAGATTGCATCGAGGGCTTCGTTGGTGACGAGCGGGGTCTCCTCGGTGTCGATATGCGGCACTGGTGCCGAGGCAAAGCGTCGCCTGGTAGCAGCAATGGCCAATGGCCGCATATCCATGGATCCTGGGCAAACCGTGCTCATCGCAGAGCACTTGTTATCGATATCCGCTTGTCGAGGATAAGCGGGATTCCAAGTATGTCTCGCGGCACCCCTGCGGCAGAGTTTCGTGAGGAGGACGCGAGACTCTTGTTTACAGCGAAGAAGCGGAATTGGGAGGCCTCATGATGTAGTCCGTTCTTCTTGTATATATGCTTCTGTCTGTATATATGTGAGAGCGTGGTGCAGGTGGAGGGCCCTGGCCACTTTTTCTACTTCTTGACGTATGTGCGGTACACGGTTATAGACATTCATTGTTGAAAGGAGTAGAGAGTACTATGCACAGGGGGTAGCCCACTCAAAATACTACGGTGGGAAGCCCCTCGATATGAATCCTCGATTACTTTAGTGCTCGGAAAGCCCACCAGGCCTGAAATAAAACATGATTTTCATTCTGATAATCTAGCAAAACGAAAAAAACACGAAAACAGCATTAGTTGATTGAGAACGAGTGAAATGAAGCAACTATCGTCTTTGTTTGAGAGATGTTGAGCATTCACTTTGGAGGGCCATCCTGTCATGACACTGAGACGATGGTCTAGGTTACATAAAGACCGCCATATTTGGCATCGAATTTTTTTTGACGAAATCCAGTAAGGTTGGATACCAAGGCCTATGGCCCCACTGACTGCGTTGCTGCATAGATTCCAAGCCCTAGTAACATCAGTGGCTAACCTCATAGGAATTTGTGGAGAGTATTGTCCGGAATATGTTAGGGCTAACCGAGTCACCTGTCCAGTGAATAGCAAGTATAACGAGGAAAGAATGTCAATTTGCACTTGAGCGGCTACTGGATAATGAATTGTCCTGCATCTCGAGCGAATAGACATTGATCTATTAAAGTATGTCTTGTGGGGCTTCGCGTCGTCGGGGTTTTCGGAGACTCTGTCGCCGTCAAGAGAGTGGTGTCGTTCACCGAGGGCGAGAATCAGATAGAAAATGGCGAGCCACTCGTTGGCGGAGGCCTGGGAGAACCTTCTTGGGATGGAGGTTTGGATTTTGTGTAATAGGCCCTGAGTTGACGCCGGAAGGATTTGACATCGATACTAATTGGGAAGGAGAGGTGGACCGACTCCAAGTATCTGTTGAATAACCGGCAAGCGACCTTGTATGATGGCCGGGAAAGGAATCCGATGTCCCCGGGTTAGGCAGATCTGAATAGTCAAGATGATAGCTTGCTTCTGAAATAGGGATCATCGCATTAGGCGAGTCCGGAGAATCACGATTTTTGAGCTCACACGATGGTATTGGGAGACGCCATTCCACCTGGCTTCCGCCTTTTAACCATCGGGCCCTCTTCTTGTTCTTCAATACCCCTTGCCTATTCTGATATAAGCAAGAGCCAACGAGAATGAAAGTCAGGGGTTCAAACCGCAAGCTCGGCACATATTTCCTTTCCTCCTGGGATATACCTTGCGGCTGCATAGGAGCTCTTCCATCCTAATCGAAGATTGGAGCTTCTCCGCATAAGCGCTCATTTGCCTACTAGCACTCAGTATATTAGCAAATATACTCTCACAGTACCCTTCCCACCTAGCTAGCGCACCCTTGGTTTTGTTCCATTTTGCGATAAGAATAGACGCAGATCGAAATAACCGCGTCGCAATTGCTACAGCCACCCGCCTCACCACTACACCTGGATTTCCTACACCTGCACAATTCACAGGCAAGGGGAGCAATTGATCGGCCCCGTTTTCTGTTGTGGGAATAAGACCGCTCGCTGGGGGATGACTTGAAATTGGGGAGCCTCTCTCTAGCATGAGACAGGCTAAAATGGGGACACTGTATGGGACGGCATTTGGGGCGTCATCTGTGATGAAGTTTGTTGCATTGGTGGTTGAGACCAGCCCAGTTGGCCTATAGGAACTCGCTGCTGGGGTGACGATAGTGATGGAAGGTGGAATTGCAGATGAGATGGCGCTTGTTGTGAACATGGAAATTGGGGTAGTGGCTGAGATCTTTGCCAGTTCGACTGGTCCATGCAGGGCACAGTAACAAGGGGGTTCAAAATAAACTATGAGGCAAAGCATTCTGTTAGACATAGGCTTACCTTCACAGGATGCGGCATGTATACATCGAGAGTCCTTTAAAGAGCGAGGCCTGGCACACTGCCGGCAATGCTGCACTGTACCTGATTTGATAGAGTAACCGATACGGGGGTAGGCAAGTATGGATTAAAGAAGGAGGAAGTAGCGTATGCTTGGCTAATGGCTAAAAAGTATGAAGAGTGAAAAACAAAGGCAGTAGGGGACTGTGTCCGGGCTGTGTCCGGAAGTTATACGGCTCAGATGAAAAAAAGCCCTCGTGAGCTCCGCCCGGACTCGGGCGTGTGCACATGTCGACTTTGGATACTGAGATCGCACTTACAAGGAGTGGATTTTGGTAGGTGGACCACCATGGAGGTATGAACGAAGCCTGTTGAGATCAGTAGTGGCGACGAACCGGAGGCCAGGAGTTCAAACCTGTCAACCTTGAACCTGAAGACGTGGAAGGCTCTAGGAATGCATCTTTCTGTAACGGTTGTCGTGCGTAAAAAGGTTAAAGTATAAGTTGAAGTGCTCATGGTCCGGGTCCGCATGGCCCTCGCAAAAACAAGATTTTACATCGAGTTATTAGTTCACAATTTTATGGTTCGAGCAGCTGCTCTCCAGTAAGAGAGCCCGAAAAATTCGACTTAAAGCATGTACCATTATTTCGATGAAGGTCTTGTTAAATAGGATAGAACGCAAATTGTTCGAGTCGAATACAAAGAAAGGGCAGTCCGAACGTCATTAATGCCTGGTGCACCCGAAAGAAAGGAGTCTATTCAATGAAATAGCCTTCTGCGACACTCTTAACGTCCTTTGAGAACCCTGTGCTTTCACCTTCTTCTAACAGAGAGATGTCTGTGACGTCAACCTCGACGAAGGGGTTAGGCCTAGAGAATCGCACTGTCATAGGGAAGAACTCGTTCTCGTCATCCCCAGTAGATTCGAACTCAAAGCTGCCAGTGGCGTTATCCTCGTCCACACTTCCAATGTTCCAATCGAGGCTGTCTCCCGAGACCTCGTAAACCGCGTCGAAACTGGATACTGCTGGCTCTGCTGTGCCATACGGGATCGTCACAACAACATCCCTAAGGCTGTTGGAGCCAGTGAGCTCATATTCAATAGTCACGGTAGTTGAGTCAGAGCCCTTATTGACCCAGACCGTGAATGTGATTGGAAGAACATCGGCACTATCGGACCCGGAGCCCGCAACACGCCAGCGGAGGACGCCAATCGCATTGCTGGCCGGGAACCTCTTAGTAGTATCTTTCAGTTGGATGACGGAGGAATTGCTGAATACAGCTTTGTCGACGTTTGGATGAGTGCGAAATTGCGCACCGTGAGTAGGGTTCGCAAGAAGATCAAGTTTAAGTTTGGTGAAGGCAGGGTCGGTGATACGGAGCTGCAGGTCACCCTTGACCTCGAAAGACTTGAGGGCGCCGTCACGAGTGAGCGAAGCAGAAATGGTCTCTGCAATTGTGATTTGAATAGGCTCCCGGTCCGCGGAGAGTGAAGCACGAGCGGAAGACACCTTGTCCGCGATTGGTGTTGATGCTTGTGGCGTCACAAGCGGGCTTGCCTCCTCCGCTTCTGCGCCCAAATCGCCCCTAACCTTCTCGTATATGTCTGTAGTCTTCGATTTCTTACCCAGCTGCATTCCTTTCCCGGGGGTGGGCAGCGGCCTAAAAAGATAATATATGTTAGAAGGAACAGCTTCAACAAAACCGGTGTGTAGCCGAAACGTACTTGGCAAACGTCTTCTTCTTCTCGGCTTCATAGCTGTCGTACGTATCAGGCACAGCCGGGCGTGAGGGCGGAGTATAGACGGGGTAGGAAGGAGGCCGAGGAGCAACGCTTCGCGCATTGCGAGCGGCCTCTTTCCGCTGCATTTCCAGCTGCTTAGCCTTTCTCTTGCGTTCCTCGCTCGCTTCGAGTTCTTTGTTCTGCCGCTAATTAGCATCGCGCCGAGAGCCGGTTCGAGAGCAGTATTTACCCGTTCTATGATTTCTTGAATCCTCTCCTCGTGACTCTCCATCTCAAGGAATGTCTTGATCTGAGTGAGCGACAAGTTTTCCCGATACCCGAGAGTCACTAGTTCGTCATATGCGCTCAGCAATTCGAAGGCATTGCGGAGGATTTCCCGTTCATCTAGGCTCTTGCAAATGCTGGTGGTGACTTGTGCGAAAAGGTGAAGACTGTCAATGTCTTGAAGGATATTTGATTGGCGATTTGTTATTAAGACGATGTATAGCTCGTCTAGAGGTTGGTAGACGAAGCGGACATTGTCTTGCTCAACGGTTGTATGCTGCGTACCGGAATCCGCGAGCTTTGGGAATGAGGCGAGCAGAGCTTCAATTCGAGAGCGAGCAATTTCTCTGAACTGGCGCGAAAGCACCGCTTTGCCCCCGCGGGTGCATATTGACGCTGCGAGGATGACCTATAATGTGCGGACTGGTTAAGTATTTGTTAAAAGTAGATGGAAAGTTCGCCATACCATGATTTGAGGATAATGAGATAGAGGCTCACGGAAAGAAATTGCAATCAAAAGAGCTCAGTTGATGAGAGCTTGAGGAAGCAAGTCAGGGACGTCTGGAGATATTCCACCGGCGGCGGAGGTAAGTTGAGGCTTGAGCATTGCTGTTCTCTTCGGTCCCCCGTTGGCCCGTGCGTTACGCTATCCCCTCGCTTACCGCCGCAACACAACTCTTCTAAGAGCAAGACTTGCCTCCTGTCGGATAAAGCCACCAGCCTCCCCCCTATACCTGAGTAGGATCTCTCTTCCTTCCACCTGGTCACTTACCGTTCACATCAGGAGCTTGATTGAGCAGCCTCCCGCCTTCATTAGTGTCAACGGTTGTTGGGCTGAAACGCCACTTGAAAACTTTTGACGCGTCCTCCATATGCCATGACAACCGCATCCTCGTTCCTGCTATCCACCATGGAGGTCCCCTTAGTCGATGATTCGATGGAGATGGCCTCTCCTTACCACGGTCCCACCGAAGATTTCGAGATTGATATTGATGTAATGGAGGATCAGGCGTCGAATCCAGACAGGGACATGACAGTAGCGGATGAATACATAGGAAACTCTCACGGTGGAAGTTACGGCCATGATCACTCGCCCGACGAGGATATGGCTGACGATGCGGCTGAGCCATCCATGTTAGACGCCGATGACTTTCGCGAAACGAGCCAGAATTTCGAAATGCAGTATGAAGAAGGAAGGACTTTCGAGGCAGAAATGTTAGAGGATGAATACGACGAGGATATCGATGCACCTGTTCCGGAACATGAACAAGGGGTACCGGCGTCCGTTGAACATTCAGATACGCAGAACTTGACGGAGAAACCATCGTTGAACGACAAGAAATCGGATAGCGCCAATGGTCCAGTCGAGCCTTCTTCCATCGAAACACAAGCGGAGAATCTGGATGGAGCTCAAAGTGGTTCTCAGAAATACTTGGAGCAAACCGTCGATAATTCGAAAGAGCAACAACAGAATGAAGAGTCGAAAGCTACACATCTGATACATGAGCATACTGAAGAAGTCACCGCTCACCACTTTGAAGGAGAACAAGCGGACTTGGGGACGGCACATGATGGCTCTCACCAAGAGAATCCTGAAACCTCGCAAAAGGCTGAAAACGAGGGAAGTCACCTAGGACTTACCCAGACATCCTTTGACCAAGCGAAAGAAGCCCAAGTACACTCTCAGGAAGTGCCCAAAGTCTTCGATCAGCCGGACAAAGAAGTTCAGCAAGGACATGAATCGGCGGGACATCCACCTCTACATTCAGTCAAAGTTTACTACCAAGACAATGAGATCTCGCTCTTTCCACCGAGAGAAGGGGACTCTACAGAGACCTTCTTTCTCGAAGACGAGGGTCTCGCATACGAGTCCTTCGGAAAATTGTTCGAGGCGTGCCGTGAAGTACTACAAGACCACATCAATGAAAGTGAGGTATTAGTTGTGGATATTGATCCACTAAGCATCCAAATAACCGAGGTTAGCCGATTCGTCCAGCATTCACTCCATTGCATCACTTACTGACTGAAATTTGCTAGGATTCTCGTGAGACTGGCAAGGTTACCTTGAAACAGATTGTAGACGTGTATCTGCAGCTATGCCACAATGATGGCATCGAGACATCAGAAGCTCTGTACCTTACACTTAGCACAAAACTAACCACTACCGCGGAATTATCGGATCTTTTGCTAGCTGCGAGCGAAGGAAAGGGGCTGTCCGAAATTCAGCCTTGGGAAGTTTATCCTGAAGCGGATGGTGATTCTGCCGAATTCGACGAAACTGCCCAGGAGCAATCTCTGGGAGAACCCCAGGATACCCCGGATGATCCAGACGACCAAGCCCAGGAGACAGGGCCCACTTTGGATGACCAGGACGTGCCTAACACTGAACAAGCTGAGCCAGCAGCGGAAAGCGCCGAAACCGTTGAAGCTCCTGGTGTTGCTGCTGCAGTCCATGAAGCGGATAGCGAAGCAAATGCCACCGTTGAAAACGAGTCGCCTCGCCATGAGTCCCATGACTTCGAGGAGCAGAACACCGAGTCTACTAGCACCGTTGAACCATTACCCCCAGCCGATGCAGCAGAAGAGCAATCAGCAGCGGGAGAGGCGACCACTGACCCCTGTGATGGTGAGAACGTTGAAGATGAATATGAGTACCATGAGTATCATGAGGTAGAAGAACTCGGCGATACAACTCATTATAGAGAGGAAGGAGCGTATGTAGACGCCATTGGACTTCTTGATAGCGAGGAGAATGTTGAAGGGGAAGATACGGGAGAGTTAACTAAGGAGCTTGGGGAAGATTACCAGGACTTGGCATCGAACTACAACGAGCAACAGAGTCCGGAGGATATCGCTGGGAATGATGCTTTACAGGACAACGAGGCTGCACTTACGGACAAATCGCAGAACCAGCGCAGCAGCAAGGAAACGGAACCCCTCTTGGAAGGTTCCTCAACTCCACAGCCTCAAGAAGCCCCGCACTTGCTAGATCACTCACTAGGTACGGCAGAAGAACCGGACTCAACGGCCGATAATGAACTAGATCGAGTTGGAGACGCAAGTGAACAAGGGGAGCTTGAGGGAGGATCTGAGCTTACGTCCAATTTACCTACAAACGGAGACGAAGCGGCCGACTTGTCCTTTGACGATGAAGACTACCTGGACCTAGGATTTGGAGTGGGCCAAGATGGCTTCGAGGAGGATAACATCGCCGCATCGAGCCTCGTTTCTGTTAAACGCACTCGTGACCCTGAGGACGAACTTGAATTGCCCAATAGCCCAACGCCAGGAGCCAAGCGTTCTCGATCTTCATAAGATTTCTCTTGCCCGTCATTCCATGAAGATCCTTTCCGCTTCCCTGCAATTGTCTTATTTGCTGCATCAATCTAGGCGATACCTGACAACTTTCAGCATTCTGACTCATGCTGGCGATAAAGCAAGTCTCTCGCGTTCCGTGCCGAACTCATGTGAGAGTTTTACCCACAAGTCCACACTTGCGGCCAATTCACCCGAGCCAGGTACGTATCTATCAATTCACCTTCTTAATGCCGAAAGGCGTACTCTTCTAGGTATCCCTCCGATTTCTGGTCACCCAGTACTTCTAAGTCTCGACCTGCAACTACAGGTTTGTACCCTCAACATCTGCAATGAGCTCAGACTATCATACGTCGGCAGCCCTCTTGATTTGTTTTGTCGGATCCGCTTTCGTTCGCATTTTTTCTTCTCTTGCTTTCCCCCCCCTTTTTCACCTTGGTGTTAGTGATACCTGGGGAATGGTTCGGCGTTCTGGTGGTGTGTATGAAGTATTTTAGTCCAGTTGCGGCCTTGGCAGATGAGTTTCGCCTATCGTGTCTTGGTTCGCTATGGCAAAAAGCCCTGTGGGTCTTAGGTATTATTGATGCGTGCATTTTGTGTTGCAGGCCATAAATAGGACGCGGGCCCCGCGGACGGTCAATTGTCATTTAGTCCTCGAAAGGGTTCACTAAGCGTTCGGATTTCGAAAACGACCCTGTCTATTGTATTATACGTCAGCTGATAGAATTGATACCATTACTCTGAAAATCCCCAGCGTACCAACGTGGCTCGATACAAATCTTTCTGAGAAGCTCGTCCAATTTCCGGCAGGCGGGAGTATAAGGTATCAGGTTCGAAATGGACTAAGTTTTATGAGCGAGGTAGGTGCAAGTTCCTGTCGGTAATTTGCTTCCGATCGTATAACCATATGCAGGCTTGCAACTCCAAAATTGAGCTTCGTTGCCTCTCTAATTCCTGATCAGGCCTAGAAACTCCAGAATTCCACCTGCATCGGACCACGGAACAACTAGATGGGGTCGCTGCTCAGCCTCGTCAAAACCTCTAACTAGTATTCGATATTGAAACGCCGATCGGAACTTGGCCTTCCAAGGCCAAGCGAAACAAACCAGCCTGAGACAAACTTCTCAAGAATAGTCGATGATACTAAGACAGTGTCGCCCTTTCATTCTGGGAGGGAAATCAAGTATGGGCCAAGTATGTGGTAGGCATGTCCAAGTTATTTTACGCTGTAAACCTTCATCTGTTGTTACCAGTCAATTTTTATCTCAGGGTAAAAAATACGGATCTTAGATTCGAAAGGTCCTGTGTCAGTAAAGATTGTCATATTACTAGTAACAAGTGCTATTCTTGTCAAGAATTATGACTTGCCTAGGCATCCAAGATCGCAGACAAGCCGCTTTATTAGTGGTGCGACCCTCCAGAGTTTGCCAGATGACCTTTTGGAACCTTCGCTTCACCAGACTTTCGTTCGGCCCTTGGCCACTCGTTCTTCCGTCTTTCTCTGTCCCTGGCGCCTCTCTTTCTGTATCGCGAATTCTTCTACGTTGTTCGGACCTTTGCGGTCTGTGACATAGTTGGATTTGCCGCCTTCGTTCGCTTCGGCCACTTACGCGTCCAGATCCAGTCCCCAGCAAACCCCACCGCACGAGAGCAGTAGTAGTGCCGGCCGCAGCCAGCCTCCGAATCGACACCCCGTTCGAGATCTCTCCTTCCAAACAACAGCCCCCAGAATTCGCCTTCTCCCACCTGTGCTGTATTATCATTCTTAGGCTGCAGGTTCTTCAGCCGCTACGTTCCTTTCGGTTTCCACTGCTGCCTTTCGATACTCCTGTCGCACTCATTCCGAGAAAGCCGTTCTGGGTTTGTTGCGCAGTTCAAGACGCTTGGCTACTAGTCGCAGCCTTCCAGCCGACCCGTTGTTGTCCCGCGACTTTCTGCGTCAATTCGTCTTTCTTTACTCGACCACTACTAGAATTGGGGCTTTATTTCAGGAGGAGCAATTAGCTCCTAGTATACGACGACAATGATTTCAGACAAGTACGCATTGCATCGCATCGCCTTCAGTTCCCTGCGCTAGGCGACCACATACTAATCGGATGATTCGCCCTATAGGTATATCGGTCTTTTGTTGGCCATTCTTTCTACAATGGCTATAGGTACGAACTCATTACTTCGACTGTGTTCTGCATCGCACTAACGAGCCCCAGGCACAAGTTTTGTCATCACGAAAATGGTGTGTTTGTCCCCGATATGCCCTCCCTTCCCTCCGCCTGTCAATGTCACCCAGCACACAGAACGGCCACTTATTGATACTAGGGGTTGAATCATGCTTCCGAGCGACATGGATTTGAAGGAGAAGGGTTCTCATATCTGAAGAGTCCTACGTGGTGGGCAGGAGTTAGTATCTGTACGCAATTCCGCTACAACACAACCATGGGGAGGGACTGACACCGTTACAGTGGCCATTGGAGAAGCTGCCAATTTCGCCGCCTATGCTTTTGCACCCGCTATATTGGTCACGCCTTTGGGTGCACTGAGTGTCTTGATCGGGTATGAGAGCAAGTTCTGAATGCAAGATCTGGCTGAATTACTGACGACGTGAAAGTGCGGTCCTAGGTTCCTATTTCCTGAAAGAGAGACTGGGTGTCTTGGGTAAACTAGGCTGCGCTATGTGTCTACTTGGATCAGTTGTCATCGTTCTACATGCGCCTCCAGATAAGCCAGTGGAGAGGATTGACGAGATTTTGCACTATGCGCTTCAGCCTGGTACGTTCTCAAAAAAAGTGAATTTCTGTTGGTTTACTCTAATCTTGGACTATTTCGACAGGTTTCTTGGTCTACTGTCTCGCCGTCGCGATCTTCTCAACCGTGATGATTTACAGAGTCGCCCCAGTTTACGGAAAGAAGAACCCATTGATTTTCATTTCAATCTGCTCGACCGTTGGCTCCGTTTCAGTCATGTCTGTTAAGGCTTTCGGAATTGCTCTCAAGCTCACATTGGGTGGGAACAACCAATTCACACACGCCTCTACATATGTTTTCCTGATTGTCACGGTTTTCTGCATTCTCACGCAGATGAATTACTTCAACAAAGCCTTGAACGAGTTCTCAACCTCGATGTGAGTAGAATCTTCTCAAGAAGGCCATTTTCGCTAACAAACTTGATAGTGTCAATCCACTGTACTATGTCACATTCACGACTGCTACCCTCTGTGCTTCCTTTATCTTATTCAAAGGATTCAACACGAGCGACGCCGTCAATACCATTTCGTTACTTTGTGGTTTCCTTATCATTTTCTCCGGCGTATATCTTCTGAACATCTCCCGGCACGACCCGGATGGACGCGCGCTGAACTCCAAATTCGATGACGAGGGAGTACCGACAGATGGCATTGCAGGCTTCCAAACACGCCGCTCAATGCAGGCTCGCCGAAGCACCGATCCACACCGTCGAAGCTCTTCTAGCATTGCCTTCCTAAATGGAAACGGCGACCGCGAAGGCCTCATTCGCTCATATGACATTGAAAACCAGAATTTCGGATTGTCGGAATTGACCGAGGAGATTGACGGAGAACCTGGTCCTACATTTAAGAGGAGCGAAGACCGTACACGGAAGAAACATGACGATCAATAGTATGACACGATTTGCGCAGCTGTCCAGCTGGCTGTGCTAGCTTTATTTATGACAGTTGTTACGCCATTTCCTTTTTTAGTTTCCTACTGTTCTACAAGCCTAGAACCATCACCGCGATTCATGCGCTCTACTTCTACTGTCCAGCCAAAGCGATACCGGTTGGGCACACTGTACTTTTATATTCTTCCAGGTTGGAAGAAACTGCACGGCCAAATTCAGCGCAGCGGCCAACTCACGCCGACTAACCGGAAATGCGGTGATGCTTTTCGGTATGACTTTTTATCATTGATTGGGCAAAAACGCAGGCGTTCGTGCTTGTCACCTGGATTTGAAATGTATATACCTCTGCGTCGATGTCAATTTTGAGATAGATTCAAAGCATTTTCTTTGCTCTGAAATTACGTCATAGGTGGATGGTTCCTAACATAGGTATCAAGAGCAAATCCAATAAAAATAGTGACCATGACAACGCAATAATTGACTCGCCTACTCTAGACTCCCGCGATCCACATCGTGGTCTTCGTACAGGGCAGGTACTATAGGAACAGAAACAGAGCTCTTCGCCGTTGGGCGCGATCAGCGGTCAAGTGGGGGAGCATGACACAACGAAGCCTCAAGTGAACCCATGACTCGGGATCCGATCAAGATTCCTCTGTTTGTCGCGTATCGCCTTTGGGCTTTAGCATGAACATGTTTATGATAACACAGCTGCACCCATTGCAGTACTGGTTGAGCCACTGACAGACCTGGCGCTTCGTGTTTGCTGCCTGGGCGATTGCACACGGCATTCCCCACCTCAGCGAAATTTACAGCAAAGGCAGCACAAGTGTACTAAACGCCCAACTAGCATGTCGACAAGATGCCTAGCTTGCTTCGAAAGGTAGCCATCTTTGCAGCAGTCGACGGACTGATCCTGCAATCAACGGGAAGCGGACTGCGTTATAACGCGAATAATGAATTCTCGTCGATCCGCATCGACTACAAAACGAATCGCATTTCGTCGGTTTCGGGCCCCGCATCTGATCCGAGTGAGATGAAGGATCTTGCCAGCTTGGAGACATATGGCCTTGTTGGTAAGTAGCTATCATATCTGATGTGGCCTTGTTTCCGCGACAGCAATTCTGATTCCTCCTCGCGCTCAATTGTAGGCCTTTTATCAGTTGCGTCATATTCGTTCCTCATTACAATCACCCAACGCCAGCAAGTAGCTCAGATTCAAGGCAAACCGATCTATATCATCGCAAATGTCGCCGTCATCCCAACCTCGTCTCATGCTGATGCTAGCCGTGCGATTAACCAGGCAAAAGAGAGTATTCTCCAAGGCGAGAATAATGACGATACTGACACAACTTCGGAAGCTACAGACGTATCTGATACTGAGACGGAAGATGGAGAGGCAGACGTCAGTACCGCGCCGACGTCGCCGGTCCGTGAAAAGCCTCATATCAGAACCGACAGTATTAGCAGTAATGTGACCGAGACTGTGATGGGGAAGAGGCCCCGTTTTGGACGTTTTGCCGCAAACTGGCTGTCGCGGAAGGCGATGGGGTTACCAGGACTCGGGAATGTAGAGTTGAACACGGACACGGCGGATATACCGCTGGTGGAAATGAAGGAAGGCGGTAATAATGTTGCAGCTCGCTCTGCATCTGCTGCTAATGAGGACGAGTCTGCTGCGGGGGCAAATGATGGTGTGCTGGCGAAGGAGGAGATAGAGCCGCCGACAACGACCAAACCGATGGAGCTTCTGCCTAAGCTCCTGCGGTATACAAAGTTGATATTCTCCTCGCGCAACTTCTTTTTCTCATATGACTATGACCTTACCAGATCTGTTAGTGCGCAGCCCACAGCGCCAAACGGGCATTTACCACTACATAGGATTGCAGATGAACTAGTGCGCAGATCTCCCCGCTCTAAGCATTCTCTCAAAGCTAATGGCTGTCTCTAGTTTTTCTGGAACAAGAACCTTATGGTTCCTTTTGTGGCGGCAGATGCACACCATCTCGTCCTACCGTTAATACAGGGCTTCGTCGGCCAGAGCGAATTCACAGTGGCGGCAAAAACAGCATATGGCTCTTTCGAGTCGCAACTCGGTGAACCTTGTATCCTTGGTGAGAAAAAGGACGTTCAGGACGCGCAAAGTACTGGCGAGAAGCGAGATTTTCTCCTCACCCTGATCTCTAGGCGATCAGTCAAGCGTCCAGGGCTACGATATCTGCGACGTGGGGTCGATGATGATGGCAACTCCGCCAACACTGTCGAAACGGAGCAGATTCTTTCGGTTCCAGACTGGGACCCTTCCCGCAACATCTACTCATACCTCCAGGCCCGCGGTTCCATCCCTTTGTATTTTTCACAATCCCCCTATTCCTTCAAGCCGGTGCCTGTTCTCCACCGTTCAACCGAGACGAACCAATTCGCCTTTGAGCGGCACTTTCGCAACTTTAGCCGGCGCTATGGGAAGATTCAATCCGTGTCTCTAGTCGATAAGCACGCGCCGGAAATCAAGCTTGGAGAACAGTACGAAAAGTATGCACAGAGATTGAACGAGTCTGGCGGTATTGATGGAGTGCCACTCGGCTTCGAGTGGTTTGACTTCCACAACGAGTGCCGTGGGATGAAATTCGAGAATGTCAGCCGACTAGTCGACCGGTTAGCGACCACCCTGGGCGAGTACAAGGATACCATTGTGAATAATGGCACCACCCTACAGAACCAAAAGGGCATCGTGCGTACAAATTGCATGGATTGTCTGGACCGCACTGGCGTCGCACAGTGTGCTTTTGGGCAATGGGCTCTAGAACATGAGTTGAAGGAGGAAGGTATCGATATCGACCTCGGCGGAGACTCCTCCACGCGATGGTTCAATATACTGTGGGCAGATAACGGAGACGCCATTTCCAAGCAGTACTCGTCCACCGCAGCCCTGAAAGGCGACTATACCAGGACTAGAAAACGAGACTACCGCGGAGCATTGAATGACTTTGGCTTAACACTGTCTCGGTACTACAACAACATAGTCAACGACTATTTCTCGCAGGCTTGTATCGACTACCTCCTCGGCAATGTCTCGACCCAGGTATTCTCGGAATTCGCAACAGAGCTCCAGACTGCAGACCCTGGGATCTCAGTGCACAAACTGAGGCAGAACGCCATCGACACAAGTTGTCGCATTGTAATCAGCGACCAGTCTGAGGAGTTTCTGGGTGGTTGGACCATGCTTACGCCGAAACAGCCAAACACCGTCAGGACGTTACCCTTTGAAGAATCCGTGTTACTACTCACCGACGCCGCGGTCTACAGCTGCCGATTCGACTGGAACATCGACAAAGTACTATCCTTCGAGCGAATTGACCTGCGCTCAATCGCTCGGATCAAGTACGGTACATACATAACATCAACATTGACAGAAGCTCAATCCGACGAACAGAATAACATCGGACTGGTAGTAGAATTCCGCGAGGGCGACAACAATGCCCTCCGGGTCAACACACGCTCTCTCCAGAGCGAAGTCGACCCGAAAGCGCTAGAGAATCAAGGAGGAGGCGTGACTTCATGGTTCATGGGGCCGTCAAAGCCCAAAACGCGCATTATGGCGTTCAAGGCCCTGCCGCTGTCAAATTCCGTGACGCAGACGCAGCGCCGAAAGAGCGTCACAGTGAGCGAGATCGACTGGGTGCGTAATATCTGCGAAGAGATTGAGCGGGCGAGAAGGGCGGGTGAGATGACACAGACGGAGTTGGCTGAACCTCGCTCCTCTGTCGTCGAGTCGAGTGAGATTATATCGTTGGCGGATGCAAAGAAGCGCACAGGGTACTTGGAGCATTTGGTGCACGATATAAAGAAGATGGTCTGGGCCTGACCTCGACCTTTACGAGATATATACTTCGAAATGCATACACCCCATTCACATGGCATGTATATACGCTTATCGGTCTTTGGAAGCAGGTGCATATCAAGACTTGTCTAGTGGCGCTATTAATACATTAATGAGCATTGCCCAGTCTGGATTTGTTACGGTACCATGTTGTACTGCAAGTTGAATGCTGTAGTAGAAAAAAAAAAAGAACGCTGGACATAACCAGACTTTGTTATAGTGGTGGAAGCGAGGAGACTATCGTTACGAATAAATATTATTGGTATAATCCTATCTGAAGCTTAAAGAGTGAATGCCACCTCCGAGCAGCCTCTGTTGCCCCCCAAAGTGTGTTGGCTGACCTGCTTTGTATTTTTGGCTGTGGTATCCATTTCCTCTTTTTGAAACTTTCTTTCGTTGTTGGTAGACTGAGCCCTGCGTTTTCACCACCCCAGCTAACTGGAGGGGAGGTGCTTCGTTTCATTATCAGTTCATATTCTACCCTTCTAGGATTATATCTATTCCTCGTCCATCAAAGGTCGCTAGGCAGAGCGGTAATACAATCGACAAGTTGGTTCTGGGGAAAGGGTTGGAGCCAGTGCCCACTCAACGAGCACGGCGGGGTTTCTGGGCCTACACAATTGAACGACCGTCCACTACCACTTCTCCCATCTCTTGCGAGCTCCCCCCCTCCTTTTTCCCTCCTTATTTTCTATCTTTTCCCACTCCTGGGATTCAATTGTGACCCGCGGGATCCTCCTCTTTTCGTATATTTTTACAATGGAGTGGCAACCTCAGGAGGAGCCACTGGGGCAGCTGGCCTACTGCCTCAGGGATTCTTTGAATCCTCGCAACGGCGCTGCTCAGAAGCAGGCTGAACAGGTACGTTGCGCATTCGTATTAGTTTTTCATTCCTTCCGCTTATCTGCACTATTTTTGCTATGTATTCCTGGAAACCTTTTTTTTCAAGGTTTATTTGTTTGCGATCGTAACTTTCGTTCTCTCCCGTTGCGCCTTGCCTGGAAAATTTCTCTGGTAGAATGTATGACTGACGTGAGCGTCGCTGTCGGCCTCGATAGATGCTGGAACAAGCAACATCATCCCCGGATTATGTCAACTATATTACATACTTGTTCTGCACTCCGCAAAAACCCTCGTTTTTGAGCATGGAGCAAGACGAATACAGCTTTGTCCGAGTCGCCGCGGCCATGAACCTAAAAGTGAAGATCCACGTTGCATACAACACCATACCTCAGGAATCTCTCGTCTATATCCGGTCGGCTACACTTATCGGACTTCGTGACGGAAACCCGCAGGTGCGGAACTCGGCCGGTAGCGTCATAACAGAGTTAATCTCAGTGGCGGGGTTGCTGGCGTGGCCCGAGGTGCTGCATGAGCTGTTGTCGCTTGTGGAAAACCCGTCCGGAGATGTCGCTGGCTCGACTCGGGAAGCCGCCATGTCTGCTCTGCACAAGGTCTGCGAGGACAACCGCAGGATCCTCGAGCGGGAATACGGCGGGCAGTGCCCCCTGGATGTGATCATTCCGAAACTCTTGACATTTAGTTCCAGTGAAAGTCCCCGGATTCGGGAGCATGCACTAAAGTCTCTCCTCATTTTCCTCCCTCATGAGCCCAAGGCTCTAATGGGTTCTATGGACGTGTTCTTGTCGCATCTGTTCCAACTTGCCGGCGACCCATCCTCAGATGTCCAGCGTACGGTGTGCCAGGCTTTTGCCCAGCTTGTGGACTTCGCTCCGGAGAAACTCATTCCCCACATGGATGGGCTGGTCAATTATATCGTCATGCAACAGCAGAGTCACATAGATCCGGAGCTGAACCTGGATGCAGCCGAGTTTTGGCTGGTCGCAGGTGAGCAGGCGGCACTACAACAGGCTCTCGCTCCTCATATGTCGAAGGTTGTTCCTGTGTTGCTGCAGAGCATGGTGTACGATGAGGAGGAAGCTATCCGGTTAGCAGGTGAGGGCGACGACGCCGACGTAGAAGACCGTGAGGAAGACCTGAAACCACAGTTTGCGAGGTCAAAAGCTGGCCGGCTAGATACCTCCAAGGCTGCGAACCAGCAGAACGGCAATGCGCCACAGCCGGAAGTGGACGATGGCGACCTGAGTGAGGGCGAAATTGAGGACTCCGAGTTTGGAGACGATCCGGAAGATGAGTGGACACTGCGTAAGTGCTCTGCCGCTGCGCTAGACGTCTTCTCGAACGTGTACCACGAACCCATCTTTGAGATTATCCTGCCGTACCTGAAGGAGACTCTCCGTCACGAGCAGTGGGTACAGCGTGAGGCGGCTGTTCTTACCCTCGGTGCAGTTGCAGACGGATGTATGAAGGCGGTTACTCCCCATCTGCCTGAACTTGTTCCATACCTCATTTCACTCTTGAACGATAGCCAGCCTGTGGTTCGGCAGATTACCTGCTGGTGCCTCGGCCGTTACTCTGAATGGGCTTCTCACATTGCAGAGCCAGCCGAGCGTGCCAACTTTTTTGAACCTATGATGGAGGGCATTTTGCATCGAATGCTGGATAACAACAAGAAGGTACAAGAGGCAGCCGCATCTGCGTTCGCCAGCCTTGAGGAGAAGTCGGATGCAAACTTGGTCCCGTACTGCGAGCCCATTCTGCGACAATTTGTGCTGTGCTTTGGAAAGTACAAGGACCGAAACATGTACATCCTCTACGACTGTGTACAGACTCTAGCAGAGTGCGTCATGGATGAGCTGGCGAAGCCTCATTTAGTGGATATTCTCATGCCCGCTCTTATCGACCGATACAACAAGGTGTCAGACCAGTCTCGGGAATTGTTCCCTTTGCTGGAGTGTCTGGGCTATGTGGCCGCGGCGTATGGCGATGCTTTCGCTCAGTTTGCTCCGCCGCTTTTCCAGCGGTGTACCAAAATCATCTATGAGAACCTGCAGGAATATGTGGCCTCGGTCAACAACCAGGCTATGGAGGAGCCTGACAAGGACTTTTTGGTGACTAGCCTGGACCTGCTGAGCGCAATTATCCAGGCAATCGACCCGCGCAAGAGTGGTGAGCTAGTCGCTACCTCCCAGCCACGGTTCTTCGACTTGCTTTGCTTCTGCATGGAGGACCCCAACTACGAGGTACGGCAGTCATCCTATGCCCTTTTGGGTGATTGTGCGATCAACATCTTCCCTCAACTGGAGCCGTTCATCAACAGCATCATGCCAATCCTTATCAAGCAGCTGGATCTGGACCAGATCCGGGATGACGATCGCCACACCACATTTAGCGTGCTTAACAATGCGTGCTGGTCCGCTGGTGAGATTGCTGTGAACGAAAAGGCCGCGCTTTCCGGGTATGCAGAGAAGCTGTACCACGGCTTGCTGGCCATTATCAACAACGAGGAGATTATTGACTCGGTGAACGAGAACGCTGCCATGGCCCTGGGCCGCCTCGGCATCTGCTGCTCTGGTGAGCTTGCGCCGCGCTTGGTAGAGTATGCTGGCGTCTTCCTCAAGTCAATGAACGGAATTGATTTCACGCGAGAAAAAGCATCCGCCTTCCTCGGGTTCAACCAGGTGGTAATGAAGAACCCAGCGGCCATGGAGGCTTATCTCGGAGACTACTTCCAGGCAATTGCCGCGTTCCCAACCAAATCCCTCCACCAAGAAGAGTACCACGATATCCAAAACTCATTCCAGCAGGTTTGTTCCCCCTACCACAATGCTATCTCTTAACCATTTGGTTACAATACTAATTCTTCACCAGGTCCTACAAGGCTACAAAAATATGATACCCGGTTTCGATTCCTTCATGTCACAACTTCCGCCACCTGTCGCTCAGAAGCTTCGTTCTGTATACCAGATCTAGATTCTCATATGTGCAGCATTTCCTGTGGGTTAATGGCGAAAGGCGTATAAAATTTTTATCCGTTTTCCCTCTTCATTTTCATCCTTGATCTCACTTCTTCGCACGTTGCAAGTCTTCATTTTCCCCATTTGATTTTTAATATTGATTAATGTTATTGCGGTCTGGTTCGGGTGTATATGGCGCGTGGTGGAGTGGTTTGAGATACCACTTGAAGGAGGAAGAGGTGGAAATCTGGAAAGGAGGTCCCAATGGAATTTGCTGTGCTTTGATGAGAGATGCGTAATGGCCGGCTCATGATGATGATTTTCCTTATTTCCCATTTATTTGTATACCAGCTAGGTACGTTAGATAGACTAGGTAGCATATTAGGTAGATTTCTTGCAACGGCATGGGTACTGCTTTTTTTTTCTTGCATTGCTTCGTCTTCTATTCTTCTCAATTGGTTGTTAGAAGTATTTTTCTTTGCCTGGTATTCATCATTGTCGCTGCAGATGCAAACGTGGATATAATACATCTAGTTTCCAAAGGTCATTGTCGACCTCTCAGCCTCATAAGGAGACGAGAAGAACAGAAGCCTTCCCGGAGAAAGACTTGTTAAAGACTAACGCCTCAACCTTCTCGCCGTCTCCCCCTTAGCCTTCTTCACCCACTCGTCAACAGCATTCCCACCCTCATTCTCCTTCATCACAGTAACCCCCTTGAGCACCTCCCCAATAAATCCGACAAAATTCGACCTTCTCAATGAATTCTCCCACGCCCACCCAGCCCTCTTCCTCTCCTCCACCCTCAACGCCTCAACATCACCCAGCTCCTGTGCTCTCACCCTCAGATCCTTCACGACAGCCATGAGATTAAACCTCGTCTCCGTCTCGGGGTACCGCGCAATCCTCCTCTGTAGCACCTCAATCACCTTCTCCGGGAACGAGCCCGCATCGCACGGCCCATGCGAGATAGGATTCGCCTGCAATCCATCCAACTCGTACAAGACCCCGTTTATGGGCGTGTACGCGATGAAGTGATATACATCGCCTTCCTCGTCCTCGTGCTGGGGACGACTCGTTTCGTCCACAAAGGGGCTCGCGCGCGCAAATGCATTGTGTGCTGTACGGATGGCTTCAGAGTTCGAGAGCGCTTCGCCGCGGAGGTCTGAGGGGAAGCCCGTCGTGAAGTCCTTGAAGGAGGAGAGCTCGGGGCCGAGGGTGATGGGGGTGTTGTTGTTTTCCGGGGTTGCGGAGTCGTGGTTTAGCAGGACAGAGAGGATTGCTTGTGTGCCGCAGGCATTCTGGATTGTTTGGTTTGCGAAGAAGAAGGAGGCGGGGAGGTTTGAGGGATCGGTTTGTGTGCCGTCTTGGGGTTGAGATGTGGTAGAGGTGGCTTGGGGGCGGAGGTATTTGAAGAGGAAGATGACGCCGTAGACTGTTCTGTACGAGGGTTAGTTTTGAGTGTGGTGGTATGAGAAAAGCGGAGTTGTACCCAAGGGAGCGGATCGTATCTGGGTCGAGCGATATCAGTTCTTCAAACTGGATTCCTTGGACGCCGAGGTTCTCGACGAGAGAGGTGAAGACACCCTGTTAACGTTAGTTTCTGGTTCCTTGAAGACTGGGGATCATGAAGCGCAACACATAGCATACCTCGTCGGATTCAATGGTACTCCAGCCACCAGCGTCAGCCATTTTCAATGTGATAACAAGAAGCTGTCCGTCACAAACCCAAGCTCCCAGTTTCAGTAAGCACCAGAACGATGACGGAGTCGGAGATGGGAGTTTGGTCTGTTTGCCTTCAGCACAAAATATGCAAACAACTCAGAAGCTTTCCCGTGACCGAGCCCTTGCCTAGGCTAACCTAACCCCAGTTGAAACAACTTTGATCTAGCCCAGTACAGTTAGCACCACGGTGTTCTAAATAAGGCATAGCGGCAGATACCGAATACGAGCCTTCCTAATCAAGAACAATCTTCATAGGTCCACCACAGCCTTGGTTCTCTCCATGAGTCTTGGGTCTTGGTCCTTGCACTGATCATCTCATCATCCGAACCGAGGACCAGAAATTGAATTACCAAGCAAGCCCTCAAGAGGTGAGAACGGAGTTCATCGCGCCGTCTCCGACTTTGTGTTTTTGAGTCACAGCTAGTGAGTCACGCTTTAATGATTGGACTCGCCGCCAGGCTCCTCTCTTTCGTCACCGGAAGGGCGCAAGGCTCAACCGGGGGCGATCCTCTGCAGACATCCGACGGTGCGCGGTGAAACAGAATGTCAGAAAGACCCAAGAGCAGGATGTAGGAACATTATTGCGCCGATCCTAGGGAGACTCAAGTCTCGAAGAGCGGCTGGTATCGGGCTTCTCTACTTTTCTATAATTATCACTCACGTCGCGTTCTCGCAGTCCACTGAGTATGCATAAGTTCATCGTTCGCTCGTTCCATCCTTCGTGATGAATTGACGATCACCGCTGCTGCCGTTGCTTCCGCAGTGTATGTAGTTTAGGTACTCCCATATCCTCTGCGCAGCCTGTGGCCCGGCAGCCTGGCGGGCGCCCGAGAAAACAGGGTCTTTTACTTTTCTGGTGTCCACCACAAATGCCATGTGTGGGTGTGGACTGTGGAGGCTCGCTCGTATTTCTCCCTCCGCGATCGATTTAAGCTCGTTTCAGGGCCAATGATGGGACGGTGCTCGTGTCGATCCGCCTGGACGGCATTGTCTATTTATAACTTCAAGGTTTTGATGGATGTTGCTGGGACTTCATCTTGATGGAAGCGAAATGAGTCAAGGATGAAAGTGGAGGTGGTTTGTTGAATTCAAGAGTTTGAGAGTTCATCGACCGATAGTAGTAGCTATGCTAATCGTTTCCGCATTTCCAAGCGCCAAAATCGAGAAGGGTATATTCGCGCGCATTCAGGTTTACTTTCCAGAGTTTCCCGCTGTTCCTGTTGTTGTTTTCTTCTGCCAATTCCAATTCATGTGCAGAGATGTAGTTTCAAAATGAAAGAAGGTAAAAAAAGGGCCCATTTCATGGGAAGAAGATGATACACATATGCCACTTCAATATCACATCAAGAGAATCAATCCCTGCCATCTATCGCCGTAAATCCAATGCAATTCAAAGGTCAACCTGAATGCCTTTTGTAAGATAAGGAATGAAAGAATGAGTAGAGTTAGGTGCAGATGCTCCAGGACTCCGGGGTCCCGTAGTCGCCAACCACTGAAGGCGGGTCATCGTAGAGGTCCAAGGGATGCAATCCCAACCCTCCATCGACCCGAGAAACTGGTCCACACACTATATCTTCCAGGTATGATGGTGGGTATGTCGGAGAATGTTGAAGCGATGCCGGATTGCAATCTGACGGTTCATCGCGGGTATCTGAAAGGAGTCGAGGAGAGGGGTAGAGGCTCGCGGAGCCTGGCGCTGTCACGTATGTCGCGGGAACTTCGAAGGGTGAGCTTGCAATCGTCACCGCCCGGGGAGACTGGAGAGGTGGTGTGTATGGCGTATAAGGAGCGGATGTTGAAGAAGGTGAAGACGATGATGCTAGGCGGTAATCTTGGATGGTTTGGAAGGGACTTGGGGGTGACGGGGAGTAGTAGTCCACTGATGTTCGAGGGGACCACTGCACGCGAGCCCGATATTTGGAGGCCAAATGCCGAGGGAGATCCATCAGAGACATGGCAAGTTGTACGTCTGGGTTGTAAGGGGTTGCAGCGTTTCGAGAGTAGATCGTTCGGTAAATATCGTCAATGGGCCCCACGGACAAGGGACCTAGGTAGGCACCTCCGAGGTCTGGGAAGAGAGTATCCAAAGCCACTCCAACGGCGAAAAACTGCGCCAAGATAGCCAGGGCGCCAGTGTCGCCATCGCCGCCTCGCAGCATCGCGGGGGGGAGCCAGAATAGCCACTGTCGAAGCGGTTGAACACGCTCAAAGGCCTGCTCTGCGGTAAGGGAAAGGATATCACGCTGGAACTGCCGGACAAATTCGAGCAATTCTCCAAGTCGACGGTAATGCTCATGATTATGGGCTACTCGCTTCTGCACGGTTTGCAGGGTCATGATTGTGTGGTCAAGGCTGGCAAGGTCTTCATCCTGGAACCGGTAGCCAGAAATGACTGGCGAGTTTGCGTTTGCCATATATCGTTGGTTGTCTAAGAAGAGCGCCAGCTCGGACTCCTGCTTCCACATTTGTGGCATCGAGTCCAGCACAGATGTCACTCCTTGCTGAAGAGATGCCCAGCTTGGCCATTCACTGTCCTGCCAAGACAACAGAATCGAGGCGGCCAGTACACCATCGCTATTCTCTTTGGAAAAAGCGCCGATCGCCTTCTGCAACCCTTGAATGGCCGTGCCCCGGTGGTGGAAGGCCAGCTGTTTGGTCTCCTGGTTCCGGGTAATCCAAGCAAGGTGCGCCGCAGACAGAGTCAAGATCGAGCTCATGACAAAGTCATGAGAAATGGCAATGGAGAGAAACCTGTAAAATACTATTAGCTTCCATCGCCTCCTGAAGCATAACGTATGGTACTTACAGAGGCATCTTCTGGGCCCATATGGTGCAGTTGCTGAGCCCACGTCGGTGAAGATCGATGGATAGACCGATGATGTGGTGGATGAGACGAAGGTCAGTCCGTGATAGCTTGCTCCAACAGTTACGTGGGAAGTGCATGAGTTCGGGGAATGGAGGTAATCCAGTGAGGTGCCAGTTCTTGATCTCCATCTCGATCTCTGCCGACATGAGGAGGTCGGGCACGTTGCGAATCGAGGTCGACTCGTCGTGGACGGTAGCAACATCCATATAGTCGCAACGGCAGTTGTGTTTGGTGCAGTTGCGGCTGATCTAGTTAGCTAGTTACCGATAGGCAACGTTGGAGAAGACATACCATTGGGGAAATGTTTCATCGCAGCGAATATGGCGCCTCTTGCAAGTCCTGCAGCCAAAGCGGGACTTGGTATGGCTTCTGCGAGGAGGACCGCCACCAGGACCAGCCATTGTTGAGATATGTAAAGGAAGGAGTGGGTATGAGGAAGGAAAGGACAGGATAGAAGTCAACTACCCAAGTAAAGCTGAAGAGGCTCAAATAGAGTGAAGAGGCGCTGAGAGCTAGGGCAGGAGGACAAGATCCGGGGAGGTTGAAGAGATATTTAACACAGCATCAATCAATCTGTGCAAGAATCCCGAGGCCTGGAATGCAGGCTCCAAAAATAAAACACGAGCCGCAGATTTGCAACACGGAGGAGTCGTCAATATGAAGCAAGTGGTGAGGAATGCACGTGGGAATACGAGAAAACGGCAGCCAGCAGTTATTTTTATAGGAACCAGAGGAGCAGACAAGAGTATTCGAGGAAGTGGAGGGCGCTGCTAAATTATAAAGTATTGAAGCCATGAAAAACGGTCCGCAGAAGGAGGAAAATAATTAAAATAATTAAAAAGGTTATTCGAGTTAGGGGCCTGGGGTGTTTGGCTTGGGCTGGTTTAGTCTGGCTGGAGTGGAGGGGGAATAATCTGAAAATCCCAAAAAGTAATTAATCCCCCCAAAATAAAAAATGGATAAAAGCGGAATGATAGCGAGAATCACTTAGATGAAATCATCCTTGAACAGAAGGGGAAAAAGCAACCTAGCAGCTCGTCGAATCTCGGGAGACCTTGGAGAAGAAATGGGGAGACGCCACAGAAACGCCCAGTCAGAAGCTGATCTCTTAACTGCGACTCCGACTCCGCGACGGAGAGTTGACAGCGACCCAGATCCAGGCGTCAACGAGAATGAGCCCGAGAAATGCGGGAGTAGCCTGATCTGGCTGGTCGTCCATGAAAGAGCTGCCTCGCCTCGCTGGAAGAACGACTCTATACAGAGACTTAAATGCATTTTCAGCGCTGAAGCACTGGAAACATGAACACTGATATCGAACAGACTCAACTGGCAATTCGTTCGTGTTTTAGTGCAGCAGGAACGTGGTCAAGGAGGATGAGGATTTTGAGCCTCTTCCACCCCAGATTATTATTTGGGAGTTATTTTCCCAGTCTTTGCGACTTAAATAGCACGAATTGTGCCACTCCAGACACCCACCAAGGAGGAGTTCCCATTATTAATGATTGACATGACCCTGTCACATAACGTTATCTCGTTTCCGCGTTCCCAACCGGGTGGGACGTTTCTTCTTTTCAGCCCCCTTGCGAGTCCCTGAGTTTCATGGTTCAACCCCTTTCCACGCGACTTGTAAGCTGCAACGCAGAAAAAGTAAGTACAGTATGTCCTCCGTACCTCTTGTGTAAGCGAGGTATGACAGCGGCACTCAGTCGAGAAGGAGCAGCGACAATCATTAGTTGGTCTGGAAATCAAACTCTGGGTCCAGAGTCTCCCACGGAGGACTGCTCTCCAACTAAACCCGCGAGTCTAACTGAAGACGGCAGGATCCATCGATCCAATGAGTTGGTCCATGAGATCCATACCATTTTGCCCTGTCTCTGTCTTTTCCCGCTCCAGGGTCCACGGGCAACGAAAGCCTCAACCAGAGATGGCTAAACTTAAGCACGACCACCGGCGGGGAGAAGCGACTCTTTCTTCCATAACGGAAACGGAATTTGGCACATCGACGAATCGCAGTGGTCGACAGTTACGCAAATCTTCAAGAGAAAAGCAACAAGCGAAGCCGGAGGGTGGGGAGACCTCGCCGGTCTCCATACCAAGCCCAACGGCGCCTTTCCAATCTTTGGTTCATCGGAACCTGCCCAGGTCGGGCGAGCGGTCCAAGGCGTTTTCGTGCAGGCTCCCAATCGCATCTTTGCACGTTCTTAACAATAGGCTGATTCTCTGTCTCTGCTTTCAAGATGTTAAACTCACTCTGCCTTGCCATGACTGTCTGCCTGGGGCGTCATGAGCTCTGAAATGGTGACGCCTGTCAGTGTCAGCTTTGTCACCTAACGTCTAAGTTACCAGATTCGGATGTCCCGAGAGCGCTTGGGCTACTTGACGCATCGCCAGAAATGAGCTAGACCCTGTCAATCCTCCTATTCATGATTTCAACCCGCGAGAGTCGCCGATAAACCAAGATCTTGCCCTTTTCGTCAGATGATCGTTAGTTCAACAACCAAGGATTCCTGGGAAAGATCGTCCCAGAGCGAGGAAGCTTCTTACAGGACGTCTCGTGAGACAATGTAAATGTTGATGCATAAAGCGAGCGATTAATCCCCGCAGGCCTTGAGATAATCACATTGTTATCGTGCCTTCGAGACTGCCTTGCAAGGCAGACTGGGTGCCCGGTGCGTTGGAGGAGGAAGCCACCATTAAATACGGAGTACAGTACCAGAAATACAGCAGAAGAAGACTCTTGACCTTCGGAACAATGGAAACGGCACTAAGGCGTCACCGTGGAGCTCCTCATGGCCCTGTAACAACCTTAAAGGCTAATGCGCACTAGGGTAGCCTCTCGCGCTGAAGATTATTCTCCTTCTACCCACTCACCGAAGATGATGTCCCTTTTCAAACTCAGCAGAATAATGGCGCATTTATTTGCTGCACAATCCAGGCACCATTTCTATCCATAACTGCGGAGAAGTCCCGCTGGAGGGAGAAATCTCTTTTTTGAGGAGCTCAAACATCCAGCCATGAAAAAACATGATTCACATGCACACACTGATTGGCGTTGTTAGCTCCAGGACAGAGTATAGATTCCAGTCTGGTCCTGGATCAAAGCTGTAACTCTGCCTCTCCTGCGACTGAGCCTTGAGGTACTCTCATCTCTCATGTTGGCTGGGTAAGCTAGACAAGCCATGACCTAATTGGCGTCGAGCATGTACCTAATAATAAATATACCCAGGCTTGGCGTGTCATTGCGCGGGCCCATTTAGGTTTAGCTGGGCTTGGGCTCCCGTTCAGATTGGATTGGCACAAGGCGCTAAGACGCTTAGTGTGGTACTATTTTCCTTCTCATCATGGTTTGCACTGACAGTTGAGTCAATAATCGCCAGGGGAGTGAGCCATCAGTCAAGCAAGCAGATGGTGGTGACGTCTCACTGGTCACTTGCCCTCGCTATGCTTTTTGCGGCTGAGGGATGAGCCAGATGAGGCGGGGCTCAAAGAGCCCTATGTACATGGCGGTTGGTCCACATGGAAAATGGAATGCATGCAGGTTGGACAGTTTTACAAGGGATGCACTCCTCCGCGGACTCTTCTGCCAGCGGGCCAGTCGTACAAGCAGAGAGCTGCGAGTTCAGACCTTGGTTCAGCCGTGGGGATGGTCGAACACTCAGCAGGATGAAAATGCGGTCTGTCGATTGTTGGGAGCCGATGCTTCTCTCGAGCAGAACACCTGTCACAGTCACCGAACTGCAAGATGCGATTGTGAAACATCCGACTAACCTAATCCATGTCAGCCTCGCTAAAGATAATCGGAAAGGGAAGTTGAGGTCAGGTCTGCTTGGCGGCGTTGTGGACAGGTAAATTAGGGGGAGCGTGGAAGGTGGGAGGGGAAAAATAAAATAACACGCCCAACAGCATGGTGCTCCTGCAGCAACCCACCATGCGACCAAGGATTGGGCTTGGCTCGAATGAACTAAAAGGAAATCAACATGACTGGCGCATCTTGACGAATTGCACTCGGCTCTGCGTTGTCTTTCTTGTCTCCAGCCCTGCTCAAGTCGAAACAGGCCTATCCGGAGAGAGGGCCCCAGGTCTATCATGAAGCACGTCCTCCGTACAGCAACACACAATTCACGATTGAGCGAAGCGTTGCTTGGTCCGGTTAGCGGGTTATTTTCAAGATTGATGGGCTTGGATTTTCCGGAATGAGCAACACTCGAGCATTATTCATATCTGAATGCTGATGGCGAGTATTCATCAAGACGGCCATCTCGCTGGGGATTGCCGCCTCAGTCTGCCTGCTGCGCTCCATGCATATTATTGTCGCACAGCAGAAATTCTGCCACGTTTTCCGGGGGTCAGATCGCGACGAGAAATCGAAGGAAAGGGAAAGGGGCGATGGACAAAGAACCCATGTGACCTGATGAAATCCCCGCCCATCAGATTGTCTCCGGATCGGGGCCGGAGAGACTCATGGTCCGTCGGGTTAAAATCGGCGGAAGGGCACTCTGTTGCTCACATTATACTTCTTTACAAGACGTCTCCTCAACAAGACAGCTCCAGCCTCCAGCTCCAGGTTGTCTGGCAAGCATTCCTCAGGGAGTGTCTAGAGTAACCTCGCACTAACCGCTTTGAGGACCGGCGGACAATTCCGACCGTTCGGGCCAATAGACAGGGTCTCCGTAATGCGATCACCATCGACCAGTCACAAAGCTGGGTTCCGTTAAGAGCGATCGAGGGCCGATTTGCCAATGGAAGGGCACCCTATTCTCCTAGCGCCTTACTTCATGTACCTAAGAGCGTGGGTCAGGAATTAGTTTCCACCTCGCGAGATGAGTCCTCATCTGGTTAGACTGGCGATGATCACCGCTGTTTGGGGACTGTCAACCCTCACATTGTTTGGGTCAGTCGCAACTTTATTTTTCCTCGCTTCTCTCTGGGAAATCGACGGATTTCTTGGGTGCTCCATCCCGCTGTCTGTCGCAAAACTAGCCTGCGATATTACTGGCCCGCGATTGATAAGCGTGCTTCTTCAGTCGGAAATCCAGATGAGATGCCGTTACACCATGTTGCCTGCGACCATGTGGGTTTCACCTCGGAATGTCCTCCAGTGTGCTGTAAGGGACGCAAGGACGGGAGCTCTCCAATTTCTGAGATGATGAGCAGATGTTTCTATTCCTGGCGCTTTCCTGCACGGTTGCACCTGCTTCAATCTTCTGTTCCAATAGTCATTGCTGTCCAATGAGAGCGCGATGCCGTCAGTTTGTATGAGGATCACCCACTCGCCGCAAACTTTCATGTTCAACTTGAATTTGCTGCTCAAACAATGTCAGAGCTTTCCCAAGATCCATCCCTCGCTCAAGCGCAGAGACACAGACTAGGATCCCATGTCAGCACCCAAATCACCTCGTTCGTTGGTTTCTTTGCTTGTTTCTAAGAATATCGCATCACATCTCCGTTCTCTTCAACTCGCCCCCGCGCTGACCCAGGGTTGCCGTCTGATATAGTGAAATTAAGATCGCTTAAGCAAGCTTGAGTGGGCCACAGCCTCTTCTTTCTGACCGTGACTTACGCCACCTTTCTTGCAGTCTGGCCTATCACTCGACATATATTCTATTTTGCAGTCGGTGAATCTTTCGTCCTCTTGGCCCACATACCATCCCTCGCGCTCCAACAACCATGAGATCAGGTCTTCGTTAACCCTTCATCTCGACAGCACCTCGACCCTCAATTATTCTATCACTATCCTTCACACATGTGTTCTATTTCCATCCTCCAATTATTAACGACCTGAGCTCAAACCGATGGAGGCTCCAAGTGATATACAACGTTGTATTGGCCATACAAAAGCTTTCAACCCGTCTTGCCCCTCTGTTCTCTGTCCCCAGCGGCCCTATAATATGCCTTTGGCTTTGGTGACTTGACAGTGGTGCCCTTTCCAGTCTAACGCTATCAAGGCTCTTGGGAGTTCCCTGCAGAATCAGACAATAATAATCATAGACCGAACCATCTTGAACGGTTGAACCTGTCAAATCAATCAAACAACCTGCACCAAGCCAGGAACTCCGGACAGCCGACCTATCCTATTTGGGCCAAGTCTTGAGCCCTGATGCCATGCTAGACATCATTCTTTGCCCCAAGCTCGTTTCCCCATCGTCAAAGCTCCCCAATGTGGGCTTATTCTGCGAGTATCCCGGTTCGCTAGCGATCTATACTACCAGACAGTGAACGCGCTAACAGAGTTATCGAAACTTAAGTCTCTTCACATCTGATCACCGTATTGCGGCTAAATCTTGAACACGCCTTTAATTTCCGCGAATTTGAAGATCAGGGAGCCATGATTCAGCCACGTCTTCGGTCTGTAGACTCAAACCCAACTCCGACGGTGCTAAACGAGCCTTTCCAATGGGGAAATTTCAATTCCACTGCACGTTCCTTCGAAGTCTCTATCCCCGATTCCACCAATGCTTGTCGATATCAACAACGTTCCAAAATTAGAAAGAACGATCAGTCGGGCACCTGCACTTCCGCCGCACCACACAGTTGCGACTGTCGGGTGCGGACCCTGGTGGACTAGCATCCTCGTGAAAGGAACGGCCTTGTCGCGGCGCTGGGATGGGTTGCACTTTCCTTTTTGATAAAGGAGTCTCGTATGGCATCGACGCGGTTGACGAAACTCTTGTGCATCTTCACTCTCCTTCAATCCGGGAAGCCACCTGCGGAGGAAGGTAGATACTATCTATAGCCAGCAAGATGTTTGTAGAACCCAAACCTCCAATAGACTAAGAAAACCATCACGCCCTGAAGCAACACGAGCGGCAAGCTTGCTTGGCATCGGCATTATTGACGCGAGGACGACTCTGTCAATGACTGTTCCCGGTGCCCGGTGTCAGCCTCGAAATCTGCCTTGTTGACTGGCATTCTGAGCGCTTCCATCTCCGGTTCAGGTCGACAACCCGTACAACCCAGCAGTGCCTCCTTTTATGATGGGTGCGCCTTTCTCTCTTCCGCAACCCTGAGCCTTTTAATAGCAGCACTCTCGATGGCACTCGCTCTGTCTGTATATCCATGCCTCGTCCTGTCAAGAACAACCCACAACTAACCGTCACTACTAAGGTAGATATCAGTATGTCAGTCGCACTCCCAGTCCACGTACCGCGTCGACTCGCCCTGTTGCGCGCACAGGCAGATGCTACAGTTTATTCAACGTACATCAGGGTATGGTTCGGTCTACATATATAGACCGTGAGGTGCCTGCATGCCTAATTACAACTTTTGGCTTGCTCTGTCAATCCAGCCATCTGCGAAAAATATCATACGACGATCTCAATATTTCCATTCTAACGAGCACAGTAGGTACATCATGATCATCATGAATCATTCATGGCGTCTCTGGTATCGCAACATAATGATGGTCAAGAAGAAACGAAAGAAGAGACAGGACAAGCATAGAAGATATGATACGGTGGAAGAAAAAAAAGAAAACAAAGGAACTGGGGGGGTGTGGGAAGGTACAGAAAATCCCCCTAAGCAAGAAAATTAGTAGTCGATAATACTTGCCGAAACCTGCTCAGCCAACAGTGGCGGAAGCTGGTCCTTCTGGACAAAGCCCAAAGAAACCAGATCCGCCCAAAAGAACATCGCCCTGTCCTGTGCGTAGGCGAGGTAGTCGAATTCGTCGTCCTCGTCGACGTCGCAGTCTACTGGCGGTGTTCCTGCAGTGGGTGTTTTTGCCTCATCCTCGTCTTCCACTTCGGGAACCTTAGCCTGCACAATTCCCCATGCTACCCACTGGGCGGAGTTTAGGACGCGCCAGAGTCGCGTCTGGCGCATGAGGAACTGCGTCTCTGCCTCAAGGTTGTCCATGTGAGCGCGCTCCATGTCGAGATGGCGTTGCGGGCCTAATATGGGGCTCGCGTTCAGGTCTAGGGGTGTCATTGAGGGGATGCTTGTGGAGAGGGGACGCATGAGTGGTGTAATTGAAGGTGAGGCTCGACCGCCAAGACCCGGTCGGTGCGTGAGGTACGCGGTGATGAACTGGTGCTGTTGGCCTGGCGTTGGGTAGATGCGGGGATTGCACGCCCAGGGCCTTTCGGCATCGTGATAGTTGTAGCACCATTCAGTCTGAAAATGTTAGTTCTTGCTCACGTCTTCCCGTTCGTCGGTATACTCACAAAGTGGTTGGCGAACTCCAACCCAGGAGTATTTGCCGAGGCATACTCAAAGTCGATAACCACCAGTTGTTTATGCTCATTCTCTGGAAGAAGGAGAGGAGATTGCTGGCTAGGCTCCATACGAAGCAGGTTCCCGTATTGTGTCTACAAGTGCTAGGTCAGCAAAAGAGGCATGATAAGGCTACAGCTCGCATGCGAGTCTCGAAAAGAACCTACGTCGTTATGGCCAAACACAAGCTGATGCTTGATCTCGTCTGTGCCGCCACTGCTCATAACCAACCACTTTCGGTAATCCTCGACAGCCTTGCGGAATTGAGGCCAGGGGACACCACAGACATACCCGCGTCCACGCCAGGGTTCGGACGTCACTTTACTCTCGTTCTGCGGAGACTTGATTTCCTTGTCTAGCCAGCTGATCACTCGCTCACAACGGTCAACCCACTTGTCCCAATTGTGAAAGACCTTTGGGCCGCCTTCCCTCTCCTCTTCCTCTAGGTCCACGCCATCGTGCAGCTCGCGCATACGTTTTGCAATTTGCTTCATGGTCGACGGGTCGCGAAGCTCCTTTGGTGTAAGCGGGCGAGCATCGAGATACTCCTCGAATCGGCCGTTGTTGAATGTTCCCAGGACCTTGGGCCCAATGTTCTTCCTCCCCAGCCGCCGGAGGATTTGGAGCTCCTTCTCCCGATCGATGAGATGATCTACCTGAGGGCCGTAGATGCGCAATAGAAGTTTCCTGAGGGCGGGTTAGGAATTCATCCAGATTGCTAAAAAGGGGAGACGAGAACTTACGGCGGAGGTTTTCTAGGCACCAGTGTGTACGATCCGTCCTCGGCCCTGGGGGGAGGGATGTTCTGCGGAGGAATGACTCTGTAAACGGCATTCGTGAGAGCGCCACTTAGCCTCTCGACATCGATTTCGGCGGCGAGATCCATCGGAAGCTTTCGCCAACTCTTGAGCTGCAGTGTGTGCGTCAAGCGGAGAATTTCGCTCTTGAACACCACCCAGGCTTCTCTATCCTTGGCCTTCCTAATGCTCGCTGTATCGCCATTCTCGCTTTCCGCACTCCCACCAGTGTATGACAGGGTCTTCGTGTTGTCTAAAATCGCATCAACGCTTGGGGTCGCCGGCTCAAAGTCGTAGTCGGACTCGGATGCAGAACCTCTCCGCAACCCCTTAAGGTGCGGGCGGCGGCGGTGAGAGCGACGGGAAGAGCACGTAGAGTTCGCTCGACTGTCATATCGAGAAGCGAATTGTAATAGAATCTTTTCCAAGCCGTCAAGGGCGATCGCAGAGTCTGAGCTCTGCGACGCGGTTTTGGTCAACTGAGCGCCATCGCCTCGGTCGTCGTCTTCGTTGTCACCGCCCGTGCTTCCAGCTCCCTTTATCGAACCGTGCGATTTCTGCGACTTGCGCGAATGCTTGCGTTTCGATTTTTCGCGCGAGAGCCATTCATACACCTGACTGAAGAGGTTGTGTCGCGATTCCTCCTCTCCCTGCTTCAGCCACCGGTCAATGTCCTCTCTTGTCACCGTTTCGTTCGCGGCGGACGTCTGGCTGCTTAGAGAGTTCAAGGATGGCGGATGATACAGAGGTTGCCGAACCGCTACCCTGCTGGTTGAAATGCGACGTGGTCTCGCCGTTGTGTTTCCATCGGAGGGAGTTGGGGGTTCCTGACGGGGTTTTGGGGAAGGGGAGATCGTCAGACTAGTCTCGAGACCTGTATCGGGGCCTTTTATAGACTTGTCAGAATCCATGGATTCACTTGAGTATATGCCATTGGGTTGTGGTAAGGGTAAAAGGTAGAAGGTTGCGCAGGGAATTTTTGCGAGGAACTTTTGGAGACCTTGGGTGATGAGATCATAAGACTACCCCGTGCAGAGCCTCGGAGGGAACTACGACTACTATTGGACCACCACAGCCAAGAAATCAAAAGGGGAGGAAAATCTCAGGCACAACAGCATAAACAATGACAGGACAGGACAGGACACCTACCTTCATGGTCAGGGCTGGAGTCTGTGATCTGGTCAGTGAAAGACGGCATCCCCAGACACTTTTGGAACCAACAATGGGCACAATCCAGTCCAGGCTAAGGCGTATCCAGAGGGGGAAGCTGGTCACGTTGCAGATGATCCTATCGGCGAAGGTTATCGGCGTCCAAATTGCAATAGTTTTGGAAGCGAGTCTGACCCCTTCAGCGGCGACGGTTCAACACGATTGGGAGGACAAAGTAAATTGTAGGAGATGGAAAGGACAACGTTTAAGTAACATTCGAAGAGAAAAGAAAAAAGAGGAAGTCGGGGGTACCGTGGTGGGGGTAAGAATAGCGGACCAACAGAATGTGGACGGGCAAGAGCAGCGGTCGGAACAGGGTGGAGTCCAAGGAACCAGACTCAGGGCGAACCTAGAACAACTCGAAGTGCTGAAACTCCAATGCTGATGCTGCGGAGAGCCTATGATATACAACTTGAGTGTCTCCTGCTTGTACAGGTCGTATGAAACTGCGAGATTGCAACGACAGAGCTGATTGACAACAAAAGTTGTCTGGAAACAAAAGCGGGTGGCGACAGAAATCGCTTATCAGGTCGCAGGTGACCTTGCACTCAACGATGAAATCCCGCAAAGTCCTTGCCCAGGCGTGGGATTAAAAAAAAGTCTTCATCTTAGCGCATGCCACACCCATTGCGATGCGCAACCCGAGGATTGCGGTAGCCTGCTTCTAGTCGTCGGATATCCGATTTTCTCGACCAACCAGGACAGCAGCCAGCATGTGGTTGTGATAAGAAGTCTGTCATGTTGCAGCCCGTGGTCCTGAGCCTCTCATATCGCGTTGGGATCAGGAGATAAAGAGAGCCTAAGCCTTAAAAGACTCGTAGGAGGATCGCTGGACCTGTTGCCGCTCACGCAAGCAGCTGAGACGCACAATGATAGGCTTCATGGTTGGGTCAAGGCTTATCAAGCTGTTGGAAAAGTCCCGCCAGTCCGGAAGTGATCCCGAAAGTAGGTACAACACAGCTGGAGTACTGGATGGAGGATCGAGACGCTTGATAGTCGCATGGGGCGAGATCAGGTAGTTGGAACTACGCTGAAGCTTAGAACAACATCCGCGAGAGTTGATTAGTTGGGGTTACTATGAGTCTCCATCCGCCTTCATCCCTTCCCCGCAATCCTCTACCGGCGGAATTGTTGGAGTTTGGACGTTCTTGTAGTCGGCTTTGAAACAGCAGGCCAAGTGTGGCTGGAAGGGGCGAACGTGCTACTGCACTTTATTATCTGATTCAGTGTTGCAAAGGGCATTGGGGTCGCTTATGGCAGTAGTCGATACGCGAATTCGGTGAGACAATGGCTGTTGTTGCGAGACTGGAAGTTGGCATTATTTATATGTCTCAAAGGCGAGTGTCAACAACACAAGCCTGGAGAAAGAAAAGAGGGGAAATTATGGCGTGATTTTGGCCTGAGGCACAGAAGCGATACAAAGTGACATTCTGCATCCAGCTTCCATACTACCAGTAGTTACTCATGCCGAAATTGACGCCGTTGGATCTCTTCTTCTCAATGCTCTCGTGCTCCACCAGAATCGTGTCCGCCAGTAAGGAAGTATGCGTTTCCCAGGCCATGGGCTCTGATAAAAACTTAAAGAGAGTCTGCAATACGGAGTACTCGAAGTGATTTTCAAAATTGCGCAGGTCCCCTACTGGCTTGTATAGGCAGAACTGGCGAATGCTTCCTCCAAATTGGCTCCGTAGGTCAGTGGTAGACTGTTGGTTTCCGGCACCAGAGGTCGCGTGTTCGAGTCGCGCCGGAGTCGAGCTTTTTTCGCTCCTGAAGTTTACTTTTTTTTTAAATCCTCACATTTGATATATCCTTCGTTATTCATGGTTGAAAATATGAAACCCAATACTAGTACAAATTCTATAAGGCAACCGATAGTCGCGCTAGCGACGCCATCCCAACCATTCCCGAAATACCTAACGCCATTGCGATAACGATGATCATTAACAATAATACATTGACTACCAGCATGAATACTTCAAGCAGCAGCCCACTCAACAACTTCAAGGGCGCACATCACGAGAATGAGGGTCGATGGGAGAATCCTATAATAGTCAGCAACTTGTATCCGCAGCCGTATGAACATAGACTCACCAGACAACATAGCTTTGGAACAACAGCTTTGACATAGCACCGACATAAACATTATTAATTTGGCAGATCTGCGCCAATTGTAGAGCCGACGGAGCTCCTGTAAGCAGGAAGCAGACGATGATGAAGATCGGGTCGTCGACAATGCTAACTGGGACGTATTTGGCGAGCAACGCAAGAAGTGGCGCCATAATCACAGTTGGCAGAAACATACGGGCCACTAATGACGCGATTATAAGCCTTTTCTCTTCTCCAGCATCTTCCATATCCTCAAGCGCCTCCTGAGGTATGGTGTTACGTTCCAAGTTTGCTCCGAGAACCACCAGGATCAGTGGGACTGCAACCTGGCCGTTCTGGTTGATCGCGCGGGTTACAGAATTCTGCACAAAGGTGCCTTCGTCGAAGAAAAGATGCTGTAAGGACGGTACAGAAGCAACTATGATAGCAACCAACATTGCCCATAGAGGGGGATTCATGAAATCCCATAGGCCACCAAAGAACCTTCCAGTCAGGGTTGAACATTTTGATAGCACCGTCTGGGCAGTTGGTGGGAGCCGGCTGTATACAACATTGGTTCCTTTCACCCAACCATTTGCAATTCGGGCCCGAAGACGGCCAGCGGCAGCCCTAGAACGCGCCACAGGCCCTTTCTTAGAAGAGCCTTGTTGTTGGTTGATTTCCACGTTTGGAAAGCGCAAGATATCACCTCTAGAATCCTGACGAGGAAGGAACGGCCCACTAGGCGGCGGTCCAAGCAACGGCGATTGATCCAAATCCGGCTCGTGCTCTGGGTGTGGCAATTTGGTGTACGAGTACGTGCGCGCATTGACTGGAGTCGCTTCCCCAGAATGGAACTCTTCGGAGTCATCATTTGAGGTGTTTGAACGTTCAATAGAGCCATCGGAGGAGCTCCTTGTCCTTATCAAGGGCTCATCCGGGTCCACTTGCGCGGGGTTGTCGGTGTATCGGTCCTGGCCTGTTGCGATCCGAGACCCTTCTCCTTCTTCCCCTCCTTCATTTGTGCCTTCCTCTAGGTATTGTTCACGAGGTGCGAGGAGGACACGATACCCCCAACTCCAACGGACAAGTTGGCCCAGTTGTTGAAAAATCAACAAGTAAAGTATTCCACGCGCTGCAACTTCATCGTCATTGTCGTTAGGGATTCGGTCCCAATGAAGGCCGCGCAGGGTTTGCGAAAGAGATACGACAAGCGAGATAGGAAGTGAATTCGAGTTACCAAACACCTAGAAGTAGAAGGAAAGGTTAGCAATCTATCAAATACATAGCAAGTGAAAAAAAACAAAAAGCTCACTGCCATAGCCGCTACAAAGTTGGACGGCCTTTTTTTGAATCGAAAACATCGTGAGACAACAAAAGCGCAGAAATATGAAACTGCTGTCTGAACAATAAAAATGGCAGGAATGATGGCGAGATCGGTGAGTTTTTCCGCTGTCAATTGCGAGCCAAGCTTGATGAAGACTGTCCAAGTGATATCTAGTTAGAAAATTTCCTCGCGCAATAGGTGTACGACATACTCAAGCATGGAGTAAATAGAGTGACGTTGAGATTGGCGACAAATTTCTGCGCATCGGCATCGAACATGCCCACCTTGGCAGCGATGTAACCGGGAAGACTGACACAAACTACCTCGAGAACCGCTTCGAAAACGAGAAGCACAAGTTGCAAGAACGGGGGATGGCTGTTATGACTGACGACATTCTGCAGTATGCCAGTGTTCAGGCCTTCTGGAGATTGGGTGACAAACTGGCGCGTTGCCAGGTACCGGGAACTTTGAAATGATCGGGGTGCTGTGAAAAGGGCCATCGACGGCGGGAACTGTGTGGTATGTCCCTAGAGAGGATGAAGTTAGAAAGACGATGGGGGAACGAGAGATGGAAATAGATGACGAGGATAAGACTCCTACCCAGGGATAGCCGCGCGCGATAAGGTTGGAGTAGGAAAGTGGAACCTACCGCTAGTGAGGAAACAATGGGTTGGCGCTCAAGTGGGAACTCGGATCAATGAATAAGAGAAGTCTCTGATTTAGCAGGATGATGAGAAGCGAAGCGATTGAGATCCCATCGTGAAGGGGATGAGCCTGGCCTCTGCTGGCCACCAACATGACAGCGTTGAGCATCACTCATGCCGATGATTTCATGCTCAGATTAGAGCCGCTGATAGGGCGCGCTACTGAGCTAGTCTGACGCCAAGAGTCCCAGACCCCATTGAAGGTTCAAGTTTCCTCCCAATGATCAATCGCCAACGCCACACGCAACATCAGGAAATGGTTGCTCTGCTGGCATCGAGATGCTGAAGTACCTAGATAAGATACACTTATTTAGAGAAGGGTTTGCCCATGTTTGAAACGAACCCTCGTACTGATGCCTCTGCCAGCTGGTGTGACTCCCAACTCCCATACTTCAGAGGCTTGGCAGATACAGTCAGTCCACCATCATGGGGGAGAAATGTTTCCAATCGTCTGCGCCCTCCTCTTGCTTTTTCTCAAGGGGCTGAGGTACTTGTCGGTGTACTAGTACCTGGATGATCAGCCAAGATTTGAGTTTTTTTTTCTTGATGAGAGTGGCTGAGCGATAGCAGCGATACCCCTGTCAGTATTGGGCCTCGTCTACGTAGTATTCGGTATGGGTTGCTGAGATCAACAATTCATCATGTTGACAGCTTCAACGTTCAGATGACACTGATTACTCGTCCTTTGTTTCGAGAACTTAACTGACCCTCGCCACAGATCGTCTTCCCGATCGTTCAAGCTACTGCCCGTCCACGCGGCCCACACCTGAAGATGTCATGATCGTCGCCTTCTGAAGGATGCTGCAACGAACCGCAGGTCCGCGGCCGCCGGCACAGCCACTAATGAACGCAAAATAACTTGGATGCAGCATATACAGGTCTGCGCAAGGGGTAAAAAGTGAGTAACAATATCAGCATACTTTTGTAGCCAAGCTCCGACCTTCGACTCTGTAGGATCAACATTACGCCGGGAAAGGGGGTGGTGACCAGGATTGTTCAGATATATATACCATCCAGCACCAAGTGTACAACAAGCAGCAACCTGTCATCGTCCTTACGCTTGGGCATGGAAGGCCCTTGGATGATTTCATAGCTACTCCGTAGATGCTCTCCGGGGTAGAATCGCATGGGATATATTGAACGTTCCATGGCCGGAGAAGACATGTGGTAAGAGTTGGATAAGCCGAGTCGTTAGATACATCTCGCACATAGATACCAAGGGGCCAATTTGCCGGCCGACCTAATAATAAGCCCAGAAGGGCAAATGGAGTTTGGTGTGGTGCAGCTGCTGATGTTGATTGGGACTGACAAGCAAACACGGCGAGGGGGTCACAGCGAAATTGCAGGTGCCGTTTGGGAGAATGTGGCTTGAAGACGACATCGTTTGCATCCTCGCCACAGCTTGAAGTCGACCCGAAGCCAAGTCTGTGTCACTTCTCAGGCATCAAGATTCCAGACCGGGTCGTCAACGAGGCTTATCTTTGTTCAGCACTCCATAAGCCAAGCTTCGGGCCGGCTGGATGGCAAAATATCGGGCTTGTATGGAGTTGTCATGGCGGGTTGCTGCGACTTATACCCGACTCTGGACGAGTTTGGGCCGCATTTAGGATCAGTTCAGCGTGATTGCATGTCCCTGCCCCAGAATCCTTGGTAGCAAGAGATGAAATCATGGGCCAATGTGTGACGGAATGATGCAAGCCCTGGCGGCCGATCGAAGACCTTCAGCCGTTAGAAAGCTGGGATGTACCGGGACTTTCTGGGGTGGCAACGCTCATTATTGGCTGGTGTGAGCTGCCGCGACACACGCTTCATGGAACATGATATCTCAGCTACACAGGCGTTGAAGTTATCGGCGATGGGTTTGCGGTATTGGCCGATGGACGAGAGATTAAATTTATATTAATGTTGCCCAGCCGAAAGCTGCCTCGCGTGTTAAAAACGTCTCTGTCACCTTAACTATTCCCCCGCCGTCCCCCACAGGGTGCGCGTTTCTCCCCAAAAACAGGGAAACTGGAAAACGGAAGGGCAAAAGAAAGAAAAAGGCTCACATTCGTTTCTTCAATAATTCTATGGTGTTGTTTGGTTCTTGGGCTCCCAATTCCACTGTTGGACCGAGAAACCACCCGGAGTTCTGCCCCGCGTTGATTGATTCCCCGTCTGTCTACCTTCAATAATTATTTAAGTCTTCACATCTTTTGAGACACCGCTCATTATCGCCGGTATTCCACCTATCAAGCCAATCTCGCAGTCATCGCTCTCGTCACCCCTGGTCCCTAGCACTTTCATGCTCCCAGGTCGCTGAGCTCTCAGACACGACCCAGAAAGGCGTTGGAGAATATCCTCCGGCCTTTCCGCCTCCCGCTCCCCTTAATTCTCCTGTTGCGCGACTTCGCCGACCATGTCTGCCGCACAAGATTTCGCTACGGAGAACCCTCCCATCTCTCCTCGATCTGACGATGGCGAGCGAACACCTGACACTCCCGATAGCGATATTTCCCCGCCGGTCAGCACAACCAAGACCGTACCGTTCCTACGCCCAACCTCCGATAATAGTTCTGGAATCACCCCCTCCTCCACACACCTAGGCCAGGTAAATGCGGCACGACATGGCGGCGGCGGAACTCCTTCTTCCCGTCCACAAGCGTCGATGAGTAGTGCGAATCAGGATATCTTGGCCAAAATGAAGGCTTTCCAGCTCTCAAGACAGGGAGTTCCGCCTCCTAGCTTGAGTCAAGCTGCATCTACCGGAGCAATACCAACAGGTGGCTCTCAACCGGGTGTATCTAATCCTTCTGGTCCATTGGCAGGTGGTAATTCCCCATCTGTTGTAAATGGACCATTAGCGGGCGCATTCGCAGGGCGACTGCCTCCCACCCATCGACCAGCGGCGAAGAATTGGGTCTCCGCGCCCAACGTACCCGGTTCGTCGCCCGGAACAGGTTCTCCGAAAGGCTTGGCGGCAAAACGTATGAAGCCTGGCCTCAAGCTTTCAGATGCGACTGGTGGATCCAATGCATCACCTGGAGGTCAATCGCCAGCCAGTGGCCCGGCTGGACCGGCCGGCAGCGGCGACACTGCATTTAGCAAGTATTCGGAATATATTGATACGAAATCAGGGACTCTTAAATTCAAAAACAAGGCCATTCTTCATGGTGGCGGCATCGAGTTTTCCTCTGGTCAAAGCTTCAACATTTCGTTAGACGAAGTCGATCGCCTAGACGAGCTCGGAAAGGGCAACTATGGGACTGTATACAAGGTTCGACATAGCCGTCCCCATATGCGCAAACCGGGCCAGGGCTTGAGTGGGATCGTCAGTCGGCCGGCAGGTGCCGAGACCTCTGATTCTGACGGGGCTGAAACGGCCGGGAATTTATCTGGCGCTGTTATGGCTATGAAAGAGATTCGCCTGGAGTTGGATGAGAACAAGTTTGCGCAAATCATCATGGAACTGGACATTCTGCACCGCTGTGTCTCGCCGTTCATCATTGATTTCTATGGCGCTTTCTTCCAGGAAGGAGCTGTTTACATATGTGTTGAGTACATGGATGGCGGATCTATTGACAAGCTTTATGCCGACGGCATACCCGAAAGCATTCTTCGAAAGGTTGCGCTTTCTACCGTTATGGGGCTCAAGTCGCTCAAGGATGATCATAACATCATCCATAGAGATGTGAAGCCAACGAACATCCTTGCAAACTCGAGGGGCCAGATTAAGATTTGTGACTTTGGTGTGAGTGGCAACTTGGTGGCTAGTATCGCAAAGACCAATATCGGTTGTCAAAGCTACATGGCACCCGAGAGGATTGCAGGGGGTGGAGTACAGCAGTCAGGAGCAGGCGGGGGCGGCGGCACCTATAGTGTCCAAAGCGATATTTGGAGCTTAGGACTGTCGATCATCGAGTGTGCTATCGGAAGATACCCATACCCACCAGAAACCTTCAACAATATCTTTAGTCAACTACACGTGAGTACACTCAGTATTTCTCCTTTATCCTTACTGACATCCGTTCAGGCCATTGTGCATGGCGACCCTCCAACTCTTCCACCTGAATATTCCGAAGATGCACACTCATTCGTCAATGCTTGCCTTGATAAGAACCCGAAGAACCGACCTTCCTACAGCATGCTTCTCCGACATCCTTGGCTTTCCTCTCTCATGCAACCACCGTCAGAACCACACAAAGATGGTGATGTACCATCCATGTCCCTGGCCGATGGGACCTCTGGTGAAGGCGGCACGCCACCAGTTACGGACGACCAGGAAGTTGCGGACTGGGTCAATGAAAGGCTGGCAAGGCGCAAAGAAGGGTCATATAAGGACTCAGATAAACCGGCTCTACATGCGGTTGCATTGGATGCTGTACCCGGAAGCCCTCTTCTTGACGACCCTCCGCTTTCCTTGCAGTCAGAATAAGCTGTATCGTCACCTCCACGTTCGACGTCATATCAAGAAACATAGCACTATCTATACACATGCGTCCTATTTTCCAATTCCTCTTTGCTATACCCTATTTTACGATCAAACGTATCTACCTCGAACCGAGAATTGCTGGCGCTGGCGCCACTGAGGCAGACGTCCAGCATTTGAAACAATCTTTGTCAGATTTGGGTCAGTGTTTTCTGTGTTACCATGTTTGAGGGGAAACTGCAGCTTGAAAGTTGTGAGATGGAGGTGTTTCTTACTGTTCAGCAACACATTGTACACTGCATAAATGTATCTTTACCTTATGAGAATTTGATAGACCAGATGGCTTTTGTGGTATTGGTTTTGATGCATAATCATCGCTGGGCCTAGATGAAATCTTACGCTTATCAATCATGCATGATGGATGCTGAGTAATGGTTCAAGTAACTAACAATGAATGTAAATTTGTTTCAAAGATAGCTAAAAAGATTAATGAAATCGTAGGAGAATGCGCAAAGACAACTGTAGTAAAATGATAGCCGGCTTAGTATTAAACTGCTTCGGCGAGGTAAGTTGCCTTCTGAGAGTTATGAATTGAGCCAGGAGAAAGAATTGGCCGGAGCGGCTGTGACCTGACCTGATAGCGTCATCTGCAACAGAAGCTCGCGCATGCGTCCGGCTTCCCCGCCAACTTTTTCTCCTCCAATCCCTCAGCCAGCTTGTCCCCCTTCCCCTCTTTTATTCCTCTGGTGTCCGCAGATAACGTCCCTCCATGCTTTCTCGTTCCGCCCTTCGGCCACTTACTGTGCAAGCGTCAAAGACTCGGATTCTCCCTTCGTCTTTTGTCCGCATTCAAACTTCACGAGCTTTCGGCGGATACGGCATTTCTACAGCTGCTAATCGAACCGCCATCTGCACTAGTCCAAACAGAGGCATCCTGGCTTCTACATCTTCAATTGCATCAATTCCCACCGGGTTGCGTCTCGCTTCAATCTCAAGACACTTTTCGTCCACCCCTCCGGCTGCGGACTCAAACAACATGGCTCCCGTAGAGACCCAAAAGTATGACTACATCGTTCTAGGTGGTGGAAGTGGTGGTAGCGGTAGCGGGCGGAGAGCCGCTGGCTGGTACGGCGCAAAGACGTTGATTGTGGAAAGTGGACGCTCCGGGGGTACTTGCGTCAATGTTGGGTAGGGAGCACCCTCGTCTTCTGTCGTGACCACGATTGACCCACTCTAGTTGTGTTCCCAAGAAGATGACATGGAACTTTGCGTCCATTACCGAAGCCATCGAGGCTGGTCGTCACTACGGTTATGATCTCCCCCATGATGTCAACGTGAATTACAACCACTTCAAGAAGCTCCGTGACGCGACAATCGAGAGATTGAACGGTATCTACGAGCGCAACTGGGGCAGGGAAGGTATTGACCTTGTACACGGCCGGGCCAAGTTCGTTGAACCAAAGACTATCGAGGTTGCTCTCAACGACGGGACAACCGCCCGGTATACTGCTCCCCATATTCTGATCGCCACAGGTGGCCGACCCAGCATCCCGGATATCAAGGGCGCCGAGCACGGCATCACTAGTGATGGGTTCTTTGAGATTGAAGAGCTCCCACCCAAGGTGGCTGTTGTCGGCGCTGGGTACATTGCCGTCGAACTGGCTGGTGTCATGGGCACTGTCGGCGTGGAGACACACATGTTCATCCGCGGCGAGACCTTCCTGCGCAAGTTTGACCCTATGATTCAGAAGACCATGACCGAGCGTTATGAAGCCGTTGGCATCCATGTCCACAAGAAGCACCCCGGTATCAAGGAGGTCCAACTCCTGCGTGACGGCAAGGGCAAGGACAAGCTCCTTAGGCTCATCAACAATGACGGATCCGAGGTGGAGGTCAACGAGCTCCTGTGGGCTATTGGCCGTGTCCCCGAGGTCGAGGATCTTCACCTCAATGTGCCCGGAGTGAAGCTCGACGGGAAGGGACATATTACCGTTGACGAGTACCAGAACTCCAATGTTGATGGCATCTATGCCATTGGTGATGTTACAGGGCAAGCCGAACTCACTCCAGGTTTGTTCCTCTCTTCTTAACCAACAATCAATGCCTGATTCTAAGCATTATAATAGTTGCCATCGCTGCCGGCCGCCAACTCGGCAACCGCCTCTTCGGCGGCGAGCAGTTCAACACCTCGAAACTATCCTACGACAACGTCCCCACCGTCGTCTTCTCCCACCCCGAGGTTGGCACCGTCGGACTTACAGAGCCCGAGGCTCGCCAGCGCTTCGGCGACGAGAACGTCAAGGTCTATCACACCCGCTTCGGAGCCATGTACTACGACGTCTTCCCCGCTGAGGAGAAGAAGAAGAACCCCACGGAATTCAAGCTTGTGGTCGCTGGCCCCGAAGAGAAGGTTGTTGGGTTGCACATCCTTGGTCTTGGGGTTGGTGAGATGCTACAGGGATTTGGCGTTGCGGTGAAGATGGGTGCGACGAAGAAGGATTTCGATAGCTGTGTTGCTATCCATCCAACTAGTTCCGAGGAGCTGGTTACTTTGAGGTAGACTTGACGAAAATTCTCTGCTCTGGACATAGGAACGAGGAGTCTGACCTGTTACAATACCTTACTGCATCAACTAGAATTCTGAAGGGAGGTTTAAAGTGAATATTGGTATATTTAGAATTTCATTGACTTGGAAGAAGGGAAATAGATCACGAAATGAATGTGGTATATCCAAATATCGGCCTTTGGAAGCACAGAAGCCCAGGCGATAAGTAAATATGAAGCGAAGACTTGGTTAAATCTTGATAATAAGAAGCAGGAATACTGCAACAGTCTCCGATGATAGTTGTACGGAATTACCGCTTGTCCAACATAAGATAGTTCGCATACCACCAGGGTATACATGAATGTAAGTTCGATCGGAATTGAATTTCCTAGCCACCGATTTTTTTGCGGTGTGTTTGATGTAGGATTCGGGTAGCGACTTCATTACTTTGCCGCGCTTGTACCCCAGCTCGTGCGACGGAGATCCTCACTTCCTCATGTTACTCGTAAACGCGCTTTGTCAGACCCGGTTCTGTGTGCAATGGTTTGTGTGACTGTAACGCATGGGTAACTGGGGGCTGGGGCGCGATGCTGTAGCGGTCGCCACGTGGCGATAAGAGACTGATTCATCTCAGTCCTGGGGTCGCATCAAGGTGTGTATAGTTGAAGATACGATTGTGGTGGGCTTCGGATGAAAACGGTGCGGTGAAGATGTGGTTCTCCAGGTACGGGGGGCCTTCAACTTCCACCATGGCAAAATATTCAAGTAAGATAGGTGATATGGCCGCCGCCAGAGTGAGGAATCGGCTTGAGGTATGAGATGTTGTTGTGCTGGCCGGTTCTCTGCCTTGGTCATGCAATTCTTCCACCTTGCGATAAGTCACCGCCTAAGGGACCTCGGTTGACGAGATCCCACCCAGAGCGATTTAGTTGACGCAGACCATGACCGCAAATGAGATCAAACAAAAGCACAGAGGGATATAGACCTTACGGTCTGATGGCTCTGGGTCGGAAATTGGAAGAGCAGAGACGGCGGCGGAGACTGTGGCGGGGGAGGGAGCGCGAGAGACGCAGGTACTATGGGGTCGGGCCCTGGGCTTGGGAACCATGTTGACAGTAAAGAACTCAGGAGTGGTAGAGGGAAGATTTGTTGCGTTGCTTCTGAAGGAGAGTGGTTTGGACATGATAGTCGACGATGATAGAAGGTGATGATTGCTGAGAGAGAGACAGTGTGTTGTTGAGGGAATGAGAGTGAAGGCGGGGAAGATCATTCCACTACTGCCTGATCACTTGCAAGATGTCCTGTCCTCTGTTGATTTGTTGAACTCAATTGTCAACCGTCCAATGGTGGCTGTCAGCTCCATCACACTGCCCCCAACAAAGGCCGTTTTGGGCGCAGATTAGTCATTGAGTCATTAAAGCATCACTACGTCCGGGGTTACACGGCAGGGTCGACAGTTCGAATCCTGGAGGGCTCTTTTTCAATATTTTCTTTTGCTTTCAAATCCACGGGGTGGAGGCTGAAGCCTGAGGGTCGGCTTCGATTTCCATTTTAGCCTCCCACGGTGAATTCCGATGGCTCACATGAGGCGCTTTGTCCCAAGGAAGAGACTGGCCACCTTTATTTTTAGTCGGATTGCTCACAGATAACAGAGAAATGATTCAGATTTGGGGCAAGAACGAAGGTGATGATTGTCCCTCACGTTCTTTTTTAGGGGATTCCGCGGACACCGTCGGGGCTCCAGTGGTACTAGGACTTCTGTCGAGTTGCAACATGCGAGAGTTTGCGACTCGGCAACAGCCTCCGACCAGCCACCACTTTTGCAGAGTTAGCGCGAGAGCGCAGGCAGCAGACCTGTGCCTGTGACGCCGTTTCCCTTGTCCTTCATCTCGAGCCTTATCTGTGGATTCGCCCAATTATTGACTTTAATTAGCCCGAGTCACTTGGCTGAGACATCAATTATTTGTGATTGAAACCTTCTCAAGCTGCTCGTTTCCAAGCATGACTGCAGCTTGACGACAGGAGCTGAATGCCGTCAACATGACTTCATCAATCCTAGTACAGAAAAGCTGCGGCAATTCTGATAATTCTCTGACACGATCAGCAGTAAATCACCTTTCCCACCCGCGCTGCTGAAATCTGATTGAAAGCGCGGTGGGACCTGACAATGGGGGCCCTCCAAGGCTTCAGGCGGTTTGCTACGGTGCACGACCAAATCACTCCCACCACGACCTTGGTTCCCCGCTAAAGGGAACTACTTGGCAATAGCCTTCAATTATACTGCCAATGTGAAACTAGGCAATGTATTGATTGGACAGGGCCCAAGAAGGAACAAAACATGCTGAAATGCAACCTTGAGCTTGACTCAGAAGATGCTTCTGGGATTCAATTATTGCCACACTTCGGCCGATCCTTTGTCTGCTGCTGCTTTTTATTCTCCGGCCTCGTGGAACTGACTGTTTCTGAGGCTGTCGGTCTTAAGCGACATGCTTCAGGGACTAACCTTGGAAGGTTCTTAGCGCTTCCCCGGGTTGGCTTAGGGATCCTCCGGGCGACTGTTGTTTCCACTCACACAATCCACTTGCAGACGAACCCTCGCCTAACCTCATGGCGTGCCATGATGTCTTAGACTGGGTCTGGCTCCAGCAGGGGATCCGCCAGATCGTTGGCCAGTGACCCCATCTGCCTGATGGTTCCTTCAATCAGATTTCAGTCTGCATGACCACGGGCCCCTCAGCGTCCGGGCACAGGCTGGTGCCACTCGTTGCCGCCGAGCAAGTTCTTCCATCTCCCAAGATCACTCAGGGGTACAGTGACATCGCCTCCAATGAGGTTCCATGGTTGATATGACTCGAGATTGCCCTGGCTGGCGGCCCGAGAATTGCCCTCACCAGGTGGTTGGTCGTTGCATGGAAACTGAGACTCTTTGTCCTTCACGAGGCTTTTACCCCGAGTATTAATAGTACCTGATCCCCAGCGCGGCTGAAAGCTTCTCGGATATAATCATTCCATCTCTCCACCTTGGTTTGCCATAGCAACCCCTCTTGTCTTTCGCTCTAACTCTTTTTTTTTTGCTTTTTTTCTGACTGGCGACTATCATAGTCTCGGCTGTTTCCTGGGGCAGACCTTCATTTTGATTACGCCAGTTAAAAGCTTACATTCAAGCCCGTCTCATAAATAGACTGTCTCCCTCTCATTTTTGGCTGTTGCTCATACATATCCGCCCTCGCTTGTCAAAGAAGACTCTTTGTCCAAGCAATAATCATGTATCTCAAGTATGCTGCTGCACTAGCCTCAGTGCTCCCTTTTACTCTTGCCCAGACCTGGACCGACTGCAATCCTTTGGAGAGTATGCGCACCCTTTAATTCTGTTATTGTTCCAGGGAGGCTAATATGTTACACTAGAGACCTGCCCCCCCAACCCTGGCCTGAACAGCAAGACCTTCACCTCTGATTTCACCCAGGGTGAATCTTCTCTGGATGGCTGGGTCAATGTCAATGGCAAGCTGAACTTTGGTCCTGATGGTGCCGAGTTCACTGTTGCGAAGAAGGGCGACTCTCCTACCATTGAGACCGACTTCTTCTTCTTCTTCGGAAAGGCCGAGGTTGTGTTCAAAGCTGCTCCTGGTGTTGGTATTGTCAGCAGTATTGTCCTGGAATCCGAGGTTCTTGATGAAGTTGACTGGGTAAGTGCTATATTTGCTTTTTTCTTCTTTCTTTTGTGCATTGCATTGTGACAGAAGCATTTTGACCCTATCTGCATATGCATAAAATATCCACCACGCGAGGAACCAAGCTAACCGCATTGATGTAATACAGGAAGCTCTTGGAGGCGACACAACCCAGATCCAGACCAACTACTTCGGAAAGGGAGACACTTCCAGCTATGACCGCGGTGGTTTCTCTCCTGTCGCTACTCCTCAGGAGGTGTTCCACACCTACACTATTGAATGGTCTCCCCAAGCGATCAACTGGATCATTGACGGTGCTATCGTCCGGACTCTTAACTTCGCTGATGCCCAAGGTGGAAGCCGCTACCCCCAGACCCCTATGCGCCTGAGACTTGGTATCTGGGCCGGTGGCGACTCCGACAACGCTCCCGGAACTATCGAGTGGGCTGGTGGTGAGACTGACTACAACGCCGGTCCCTTCACCATGTATGTTAAGTCCGCATACATTGAGAACACCTACCCTGGATCTACCTACACCTACACCGACAACTCTGGCGACTGGACCAGCATCCAGGTCGATGACTCCAAGCCTCCTACTCAGTCATCCTCCACCACCAAGACCACCACCACCACCCATACTACTACCAAGCCCACCTCGTCTTCCAGCACCGAGACCTCGACTGAGACCTCGACTGAGACTGAGACGGAGACGGAGACCTCGACTTCGACTTCGACTACCACCTCGACCTCCAGCGAGGAGACTACCACGCCTTCCAACTCTGACTCTTCCTCTCCTACGGCCACGGAGACCAGCACCGAGACCCCCGGGGAGACCAGCACGCCCTCCCCCACCTCCGACGAATCGGCCCCCGAGCCTGAATTCACTGGTGCTGCCTCGACGCTGTCTACCTCCACTGGCGGACTCGTCGCCTTCATTGGTATGGTCGCCGCCATGTTCCAGCTGTAAATTCAATATCCGCACGTATCTTCGAACATTTCTGCTCGCAGTGCTTAGAAACTGAAATACTACCCGTTCGTGATTGATTTATTGATTGGATGTTGGACACGAAGCAAGCGATTGTTATGTCGTAATCCGATTTTGTTACTGGTGGATCCGCATGTACTGCGCTTGGGCTTTTACATACCCCCGCCCATCTTAATCTTCCCGTTTATCCAAGGGCATGTTAACATGTATCTGGGAAGATCGAATGTCTGTCCCTAGTCCCGAAATAATGGCTGGGAACTTACGAAGACGCTCTTATGCATCACGACCTTTGGTATTGTGTTATGAGTCTGTTGGCCTTTTTATTTTTTGCTGTTTCTTTGCAAGTCTCTCCTTGATGTAACCAGAACGCTTAGATGCGAAGACTAAGATACTACCTAATAAAGAGATAAACACGTTTAAACCGCTCGCTTCTCACTCCATGCTCGCTTGAGAATGCAATAGCCCAAAGCCCATGTCGTCAAACTATAAACGCCGAGACCTGTCCCTTCGCTGGGTATCTTTATAGATCGTCATCATAACCAAACGAGGTGACTCGCTAATCAGTAATGGGTGCCCTTCTTGGTCTGAAGGAATCGTTCCAGTTGCTTTGACAGGCTTCTTGCTGCATTCGCGACGGGGCGATGATGCGCTGCGGCCTCGCGGAAGATTTGCGACAATGTGGGCTCGGAAGAATTTGTGCCATCATTTGTTTCTTCCACGAAATCTCGGTTTGACGGACGTACGAATGAAGGGAGAGCAACGCTTGGAGGTACAATGGCATCTACAAAGGCTAGAAGCCGGTTGGATGAGCCCTTGGGCTGATATGCCGGAGGCATGTGAGGTTGAGTTGTCTCTCGATCCACGATGCTCTCAATTGACTCGAGGTGGTCGTCGAGCGTGGCGAGGTCCGCAGCAAGTGAGTCAGCCTTGGAGCGCATGCGTGCGGTAAGCTGCTCAATGTACTGCTCACGACGTATCATCTGAGTGGATAGGCGGGCGCCTTCGGCGATGGAGGACTGATGGCCCGTTGGCTTTACATCGCCTACCGCAACAAGGCTGTCGATGGCCGATTGGAGGTCGACTTTAAGGGAGTCGAATTTCCAGCCCGCGGTCCTGATGGCACGCCAACAACTCTCAAACTCGAGATCCAGTTCGTGCTTTGTGCCTGGGTGGGCGCGTTTCAATTCTCGCTCAACTGTGCGTAGTTGGGACTCTGTTTGTTTCAGAGCGCCGTTAAGCGGGACTATTTCATGCAGGGTAGTATTGAAGAGGGATTCGAGGCGTGTCTGGAACGATGTGATAGCTGTGATGGGGGTTGATTGGTGATTGTGGCGGGGGTTGGAGGGCTGACGAAAGGAAGCGACGCAACTGGATGGGTATAGTGTCGCGATTGGGCCAATGGAGCACAAGCCCTGGTACTGTTGTACAAGTTCAGGCAAGACGAGTAAGTGTACAATTGCCGCGAGGAGGAGGATGTTGATCATAGTTTGGAGTGGTGTTTCAGGGAGTCTTCGACGTGTTTGACCCTTCAGTGTCGTGGTCGAATGAGCGCTCTTATTTGGCATAGCAAGGGCTTTTTTTGCCTTGATTGGCTCGGTAGAAGGCTGGGGTCTGCGCCTGAGATTTGGACCGGTCTGTTTGGAGCCCCTGGGCCGTATGTTCGTCGCAACCCAAGAATCTTCGGAAATAGACGTCTCATAGATAGAGGGCATGATCAACTCTGGTCCTGAAATGGATGAGGTAGAGGAGGTGACAGGTTCCGATCCATGGTTACCACCTTCTCGGAGTTGCCGAGGATGCCGTTTCGGAGTCTCCGGCGAGTCTTTGGATGCCACATCCTCTTTTCGGGGTTGTATTGATGGGACCACCCAGGATTCCCCGAGGACTGACGTTGCAGACATCAAGTTTGAGTCTTACACCTTGTATCAATGGCTGGAGGCTTTGGCGCTGGTGCCAATGCTCCGCAGGACTCAAAAGAAGTTGCCTGTTATAGCCCGCACAGAGTTGATAGAATAGAAACGAACAATAAGTGCCAACCGTTTCAAAAAAAAAAAAAAAACAAATTGGCGCCGTTTGATGGAGTAGGTTAGTGGATCAGAAACGCCAGGCGAGGCGATCTTTTGAATCTTATACTCTGTCGATCTATTTAGGAGCGAAAAGCCATGGCGGCGGGGAAGAAAACATCACGGGAACGCTAGTCCAGATCGAGCCATCACGGGAAATCTCCAGCACTCCCAGAACGCAGTCAAAAGCCGGAGAACTGAAGAGCCTTTCATTTTGCTCCGAGTCACCATGCGTCGAATATCCTATTCATTACGGCACTCGAGAGCATTTAGGCAACCTATATGCTATCGCTACTCCCCGGTTAGAGTTCAATGGCTCTCGACAACCTCCGTCCGACCTTGTTCCTGCTCTGAACAAATAGAGACCCCGAAACAGTCGTCCCCGGAAAATCAAGGTACATCCTCCGCCGACTACCGCGCGTTAGGAACGGAGCAGGACCTTTTCACCACGTCGGTATACAGTCCCGGGTCGCCGCTTTTCCTTCCCAATGGCACACATATCATCAACAAACTCATCTCCTTCCTCCGCACGCAATACCTCCAATACGGCTTCCGCGAAGTCTTGACGCCGACGATATACAAAAAGTCGCTCTGGGAAGTTTCGGGCCATTGGCAAAACTATAAAGATGACATGTACGAAGTCCGTGGGAGAGGGGCAACGGGTGATACGAATGGAGAAGCTGGAGAGGACGAATCATACGGGCTGAAGCCAATGAACTGCCCAGGGCATTGTTTATTGTTCAAGTCGCAGACTCATTCGTACCGAGAACTTCCTTTACGTTATGCCGACTTCAGCCCCCTTCACCGCAATGAGATTTCTGGTGCGTTAAGCGGTCTGACTCGAGTTCGACGATTCCACCAGGACGACGGCCATGTCTTCTGCCGACCGCAACAGATCAAAGGAGAAATAAAATCAGCGCTTGGGTTTGTTGATCTGGTGATGACAACATTTGGGCTAGGGCCGTATCGACTGGTACTGTCGACGAGACCCGAGAGGGACTTCATTGGCAATCTAGCATTGTGGGACAGCGCAGAGTCTCAGCTGCGTGAAGCCTTGGACCAGACTGGGAGGGAATGGGCGATCAACGAAGGCGACGGCGCATTCTACGGGCCAAAGATCGACATTCAGCTTCAGGACCAGGCTGGAAAATACCACCAACTATCCACTATTCAATTGGACATGAACCTTCCCCAACGATTTGGTTTAGAGTATCAAGTTGCCGAGGGAGAAGAAGACTACAACCCGGCCACTCCTGGACGTGCGACTCCCGTGATGATTCACCGGGCAAACTTCGGCTCACTGGAGCGTTTCCTCGCGTTGCTGATAGAGCATTATAATGGTCGCTGGCCATTCTGGTTATCCCCTCGACAGGGTATCATCTTGACTGTGAACCAGGACGAGAGTGTCGTGAAGCAGGCGCATGAAGCAGCAGCAAAGATATCAGGGTTCAAGGCTCTCGATCAGAATGTGGCCAACCAAGGAATACCTAAGCCCCTGTCATCTGTGGAATCTACATTCTCGATCGAAGTCGACGCGAGCAGTCAGACACTGGGAAAAAAGATACAGAGGGCGAAGCAAATGAAGTACAATCTCATTATTATTCTCGGCCCCAAGGACCTTGCGGAGTCGCGTATTACAATAGATATCACTGGACAGATGCAGAGCAGGGCCGACCGCGATGGCCAGAAACTACGGGGAGTGCTCGCCGAACAGGTCGGCGAGAAAGCGCTGGAAAACCCGCGCGCAATTCCGATACCGGTCGACTCGGTTCACAAGTTATTAGTGCAACTGGAGAAGCACTTTGTATAATTAATACCTCAGGTCCCAAGGGCCCATGTACAACAGAAATAGCCATAGAGTGTAAAGCGAACGAGCGCGTTGCATAAAGACATGCGTCAAAATCGGACACGGGCCGAATGATCGGAGTTCCCACGAAAGTATTTGTCAACCCCCAACCAAGGATCCCGTGAAGCTTCACAATTTACACAGGCCCATTGCGGGAATGCTGATTCGCCACCGATGCCTCAACCTGCCTGGAGCAGCCAATCTTTGTCAACCGTTGTTTTTGTCAAGAAGCTTTGGTTGCTGGCCTCTCATCCATCTCCACTCTTCAGTTCCAGGCGTCCCAAGGACTCCCCCGCTCTGCAGTTATCACTGAGCCTTTCGTGAGGAGAATGGGACTGTCATAATTTGGTCGCGTGGCAGTATTTTTCTAGAGTTCCTTAGACTCGCGATTTTTCGGAGAGCAGGGTCTTCGGCTATAACTGAGTAGGGACTCTGTCCCCGCCTTGTCCCTCCTCCCTTTTCTGATTCTCGTCTTCATGGCGATCTCAGCGGCCTTTTCATGGTCAGAGAAGCCAGTTCCTCGGGTATGGCCGACGTGCCAGTGAAATCAAATCCTTCTCGGAAGAGCGCCTTCTCGTGTGAGGGTTGTCGCAAGCGCAAAGTGGGTTTCTGTCCCTTTTTAATTCTGCTGGCTGTGTGCTCGGGTAGATTCCGAAGTGCTCTCCAACGTCGACCGTCGCTGACCGGCATCCCTCGCTTAGGTGAAATGCAACGGGGCTAGTCCATCCTGTTCGCGATGCGTAGCACGCGGGACCCCATGCGTCTATAGCCTGTGAGTCGACTAGTTGCATTCATGCTATGACATCTCGCACCTTCCCTCTTTTTTTACTCCATTCCCGTTGGCTAGCCCTGCAGAAGCATTGCATTCGAATTTCCGGGCGCCGGCGGATCCTTCAAAGTGTTCTCGCATACTGACGCCTCACTTATAGAGCTCCCACTTTATCCTACACAAAGCAGTTAGAGGCGCGGGTGGCAGAGCTAGAAGATTTATTGGCAAAGCTGCGAAATCAGCAGCCCACTGATACTACGGAGGGAACCCCGTCCTCTGTGGCGTCGACGGAGGCTAGTTCGAACCCCAAAGCTTCGAGCCGCAAAGACGAGGAAATAGGCCAGGACCACGATTTAGCAAGAGACTTCGAGGGATTAAACGTTGAACATGATGGCCGGATATCTTTTCATGGACCGACAAGTTTATTCCAGCTTCCGAGCGGTGCTTTGAACCCGGCTGCATCGAGTTCCCAGCTTGCAGGGCAAGTGGGAGAGCGCAAAGAAAGGCTAATCAAGAATGCATGGCGAGAGCGTGCAATTGAGCAGATGGCTACCATGCCCGTACGTGCTAATGATGTTCGCCCTTAGTACTTTATTGTTGACCGCCTGACACTGCCCTCGCAGGAGCCATTTCAATACCTCCTTGATTCACACTGGTGCTGGATTCAACCGCTGTTCAACTTTGTCTACAGGCCTGCTTTTACCCGTATGTGGCCCGCGCTTGGTACGTTCCGGTCATAAATAAGCTAATATACTATTAAGGCGATATGAAATTGAACGGCCCCTATTACTCCGATGCGCTGCTTAATGCAATAATGTCCCACTCGGTACGGTGGTGCAAGGCTGAGCCTAAAATAAGCACTATTTTGGAATCGTACGAAGGCGGCGCCGTATTCTCCCAACGTGCGGTGACAGGTCTTTATGACTCGCTAAAAGATGGTTATGTGGGCATTCCCACAATCCAGACTTTGCTGCTCCTCAGTGCCCGCGAATGCGGCCAAGGAAACAGGACCCAGGCATGGTTGTATAGCGGGATGGCGTTCCGAATGCTAGACGATTTGGGTATCACCATTGATAGTCGCAAATACTCGGATTCCGCCCAACTGAGCGATGAGGATGTCGAAATAAGGAACCGCCTGTTCTGGAGTTGTTACTTTTGGGATAAGATGATGTCATTATACTTTGGCCGTTCCCCGACTTTGCAGAGCTCCCAGGGCTGCCCTCCAAGGACGATTCTAGACGATACATCCGAGCTAGAGCCCTGGTTTCCCCACGGGGTCGTGTTCCCCGAGGGTACACATTATCCACCAACTCAGGCACACTCGACCTCTAGTTTTGTTGAGATGTGCGGGTTGATGGAGATTCTCAACCAGATCCTTATTCACATTTACGATCATCATCGCCAGGTATCAGAGTCGGAATTCCATACCTGTGTCCGCGAACAGTCTCGCAACCTCATTGGATGGTGGGATGAACTACCAGAGCACTTGAAGCTCGTTCCAAATGAACTACCTCCCTACTCTCCACCTAGTCACATCGTGACCTTGAAGTGTGTTTACCCACAGACTCTATAACACATGACTGATACTAACAAGCCTCCGTACAGCTGCCTATATCATACCATCAACATCCTCATTCACAGACCAATACTCTGCTCGAAATGGAGCCGAGAAGCCTATGACAAAAGCCATCTAGTCCACTGCATCACCTCTGCAACGGCAATTGTATCTATTTTCGGAATGTACCGTCGTACCTTTGGTGATATCCACGTCGTTCTATCAATAGCCTACAGCGTGTACACGGCCGCATCGATATTTCTCCTTGAGATCCAGGCCCTGAAGTACGCTGCGTCAGGGTCCCTCGATAAGCTTAAATTCTGCATTCTCGCATTGGAGCGGGTTAAAGTCTCCAGTCCTGGTACGTTTTTTGAACCCGCTTCTTCATAGACAGTCACTAATCTTGGTCCAGTAATAACAACTGCCCTCACCCTCATATATCAGGAAATCCACAGCCTCCAAGTTGACCATCAGATCGTCTTGTCCATACCACCCCAACCTTCACATTCGCCTACCCCGCACAGTTGCTCTCCCGCAGACTCTTCTCAAACAATACCACGTCATACCCCCGCACACCATAGAGCCCTATCGTCGATGTCGACGGCCGACGTCAACACAGGCCCCGCGCCATACCCCCTCCAACAGCCTATGGTGGGACAAGAGTTCGACCCCTATAATCATCCTGGTCTTCCACAACTGGGAGTGCCACACCATCCTGGCGGACTGCCGGATGAGTTGATGTCGCTAGATAATCCGGCATCGTATGAAATTACACCGGAAGTGTTTGAAGCATTTTCGTATGCGGAGCCGATTGCGACGAACATGACGCCTGATGGGTATGGCTGGGTTGGTCGATCCTGACAGAATGCAGGAGAGCAAGTGGATCATTCTTGTGTAAAACTCTTTGCAATGGGTATATAGCGAGTTCGAACAGATTATGTACATATGGGTATTCTTTCCTTGAGAGGATGGGTATATACTTGTATCCCGAGAAAAAGCGCGGAGGTTTATCCACTTTTCTCACGCTCACCCTCGATGGCATTCGGCTTGATCCGTGCCCGCCACCGTAGATACCAAGGTCCGTCGAAAAGCTCACCCATTCGCTCGATAGGGACGCCTTTTGTTTCGGGCATCCAGATACCGAGCACGATCAGGCCAGTGAAACATATCAATGCCCAAAATAGATAGGCACCCCAATCGTGCAGCGAGACAAACATGTTCGGCGTGACCCGCACAACAGCAAACTGGAAGAACCAGTGGAGCGACATACTAACTGCATAACTGATATTTCGAATGCGCGTAGGAAAAATCTCAGTGCCGTATAGATACGGAATGGTGCAGAGCCCGACGGACCAGCCGACGGCGTAGACGAAGATCGAGGCTATAGCAGCGTCGGAAGCCGGTTTGTTAACTGGTTGGTCTGAATCGGAGGGTCGGAGAACACCCATGTAACAGGCAAGATAGATGTGTGCTGCCAGTTGAAGGGATAGACCTAGAAGTGCGCAGCGGCGACGGCCCAGGTAGTCGATCAATCCCCATGTAAACGCCATTGTAAAAACAAGCTTCACGATTCCGTAAGCACCGGAGGATACGAGGGAAGTGGCGTTTCCTGTGACGCCGGCGGACTCAAAGATACCCGAGACGTAGTATGTTATCCCGTTGCCTCCGGTCCATTGGCCGATTGTCTGCATGGCCATGAGGAGCCAGAAACGCTGACGGTAGTTAGGGTTCAATTGTGTCTCTTTCAATGCGGTCCAGTTGGAGATTAAAGAGGAATATGAGCTGCTATTGGCCTCTTTTTGGCGCACTTGCAGAGTTATAAGGCCGAATTCGTCATTGATTTCTGCAGAAGTAACATCCTTCCCACGGAGGCGTGCGAGAACAATTCGGCCTTCGTTGGGGCGGCGCTGCGAGACGAGGTAGCGAGGGGTCTCGGGGAGGGAGAATGAGGCGATGAAGGCGGCTCCAACAGGGATGAGGGGGATGGATTGTACTAAGCGGTATTGCGTGGGTGTTGGGGACATGTGGATGCTCGCGGCGTAGTTGATAAAGAAGCCTAGAGTAGTCCGCATTAGCATCGCTGGCGCCCACTTGGTGGGGCCTAGTCTTACCTAGAGTCAACACGGCCAACAGGATAACCATGTATACACTGACAACTAGACCTCTTGTCCGTGTGGGCGCTGGAACATATCAGTCAGTGGCGTTCCCTCTAAGGCACTGCTTTACCAACCAATTTCAGACAGATATAGCGGTGTCACAACGGTCAACGCTCCGGCACCGAGCCCACCCCATATCCTAGCAAAAAGTAACAGCCCATATACCCCCGTGGCGAACACTTGGATAAAAGTGCCAGACGCCCAGATAAGGCAAGCTAAACGCCAGGACCGTAACCTTCCTAAACGGTCGTTTAGGTCCAAAGATATCAAGGCCCCCAGCGCCGCTCCCAAGACATTGAAGGATGTTATATTCGCCCTGCGATTTGCTAAGCCGGTCATGTTGTTTGTCCAATTCGAAGAAAGGAGGTTGAAATCGGTCCTGAAGGAGTCCAGGCGCACTGAAGCGCTGTATCCACCCTCATCGTAGCCTTGAGAGACCGCATGTTAGTAGGATGCGAGTGGGAAGTTGCGGCGATGGGAAAGAAAGATACCTTTAGGGATACTCCCGCAGGCGATGGTGAGGACCACAAACGCGAAAAAGGGATGAGTGGTCCATCGCGACCTGTCCAACACCAAGCGCTTCATAGCGGGATATTGCGACTGGGCGGGGCAGCCCAAAAATGGTGTCTCGGATTCTCGGCTAGATCCCGTCCGTCAGGTTCGATTCATACAGATGTCCGGCAAGCGACTCAGGAGAATAACGAAGGTGCCTGGGCCAGGACGATGGAGCGTGGTGGGAAGATCTCTGGCCCCAGAGTCGCTGCTCGGCCAACTTCCGAACTTTGCAATCCCTCCAGTGTAACGCCGTAACATTTGCATTTCGACAACAAGTCCATCGAGCGCAGTGCAATGAGAGATTTCACATAATAACCGACATACAGAATTATCAGATCTCGTGTGCATCTGCGTCATAATCTAATAAATGAGTCTTGAAATTGGTTGAGCTTCTTGCCTGTCGGCTCCACCCGCATCCACTCATTCCACTCTCTACTCTGGAGTAATAATTTCCCTTCCACCGGCGCCACTAATGCGGTATCAAGGCTTGACTCAGGAGATATGCCAATGCTTAGGAATCCGAGAACCTGCATTGTGACCATCCATTGGCCCTTCCCTGAGAGGCCTCGGCTTAAACCTCGCAAGCCTTCGCAAGCCTTCGCATTGGTCCGAACTGTCGTCCGTCAGGGGCCCATGGGACACCATAATTGCTGCAGGCCGAGAGTATTGAATTATTGATACTGCACTGCTAGAGCCCTGCTTAACTCAAACAAAGACACACACAGCCTTGTTACCCTCATCATGGCCTTCCGAGCTTGCTTTCCAGCGGCAAGGCTGACTGGGACATCATCTATCCGTTTGACCTCAATCAAGCCTAGACTGGAGCTCATCAGTTACCCCAAGGCATTTCTGAGTGTTCCACCCAATGGAAGTGGAAGCTATGAACGTCTCAGAAGCAGACTTCCTGCCAAATCCTGGGATAGCCACATGCATGTCGTGGAACCGCGATATCCAGTCGTTGCAGATGCGGCATATAAACCTACGCCCCACACCATCTACGATGCCATAGCCTTTGAATCATCGGTGGGAATCGAAAATATCGTTCTCGTGCAGCCTTCCATTTACGGTTACGATAATTCGTGCCTCCTTGACGCCCTCCGGCACATTGGACCCTCTCGTGGGCGAGGAGTGGTCGTAATAGATGCGGCGAATACGAATATCAAGACATTGGAAGAATGGCATTCTCTAGGAGTGCGCGGTGTACGTGTGAACTTTAAGTCTTCAGGGAAAGTGCCTTCTCGCGATGAGCTCAGGCAAATATTGGTGGAACAAGCTCGTGTCATCCGGCCACTAGGCTGGATGATTCAAGTTCACACGTCCATGAGCATGATACCAATACTAGAGGAGATAATCCCGGAGCTTGGAGTCAAAGTCTGCATTGATCATTTTGGCGGACCAGAGCTACGCAAAGTGATGTGGGAACAGGGTGATTCTTTCAAACCGTACTCTCTTGAGGGATTCTCGTCATTGATTTCTTTACTCAAGGCTGGGAGGACGTACGTCAAGATCTCCGCCCCGTACCGGCTTAGCAAGGACGAAGGATATCGGGATCTTGAGATTATGGTTAAGGAGTTCTTGGGGCATGCCCCCAACCGGGTGTTGTATGCTACAGACTGGCCACATACGAGATTTTCTGGTATCGACCTCGGATTTTTTACAGAGTTGTGCTTTCGGGCATGTGGCTCACAGGCTGTTGTTGAGAGAGTATTTCGACTGAACGCGGAGGAATTGATGGATTCCAGTCTCAAAGACTAGATTTAGCTATTTTTCATATGTACCCAAACGACTTCAGCTTAAGCAATGGTGCCAACGAATACGCTTGTTTCACCAGAGAAATCTTCTTCACTCTTCCCCCTTCCCAACCTCGGTGGAACAGATAACAGCTTTCCCCTACCCACGACAGCCATCAGCACAAGCCCCGGCCACTTCAGTAAAGAGAGAAGCAACAAGGACTTACAATAGTATAACAACATTTCGGGGCCCCGCCCTTCGGGCACGTCTTCACAAAGTCGTCATTCGCACGAATATCAATACCTACATCCATCCACATATTAGCTTTCTACCCATCCACACCTCCACGTCTCTTAAAAGGGGCACCAAATAAGGTGAAATGAGTAAATTACAATTCACACCCTCCATCGAGAGCTTCGAGTCACGCGCGGGGACAAAGCCCTCGCAGCAGTACGGGAACTGCATCATCTTTGAGTCGAGGGCGAGCGGGCAGAAATATGGCCTTCCGGCAAGAGATGGCGTTGTAAGGGTGAAGACGGCTAAAAGAAGGGTTGAAAATGAAAGGTGCATTCTGGAGGCTGTTGTGGGTTGATTATGGAGGTGAATTTTGCAGTGAGCAGGGCAAGGAACGAGAGGTACAGTTGTTGAGCCGATGCTGGGTGTGATAGTTGTGTGTAAAATTCAAGATTGGAATACGGGACATTAATCTACGAAGTATTATATCGGTAGGCAGTCAAGCGAGGAAGGAGGTGGCAGGTATATAGGGATGCAGGATGGGGTTACTGGTCTCGTGTTCCTTGATTGAATGACTCTTGTTGGGAGGCCCCATCCCTTGCATTCCTGGAGTGTTTGAGCATCACGTCGAGGAACATGGAAAATCCATAATACGCGTCTTTCTACTTGCATGGACAAGATATGTACATGACACATACATAGGGGCAGATAGTACAGATATTGCGTGTTATCGAATGCAACACTGTGTAAACAAGTATGTCTTGCCCTAAGCCAGCTTCACCTGGGTTGACTCAGTGAGCTCCAGGTTTGTGGAAATAACCTGCTTTTGCTCGCTAGCCTGACCGAGTAATGCAATGCTCTCTAGGTAAACAGGGACATTAGGCTGGAATTGACCCTTTATATAGAGGAAACCACGGCGATATTCAAACTCGAGTTCCACCGTGACTGCCTGCTCGAGCGAGTCTCCGTCGTCGAGATAGAGGCTGCCCGAGGCCTTTCCATCTAAGCCAGGAGCAACAATAAGCTGGAAACCCTTCTCGCGCAGCTCCGTGGTTGTCATTGCGCCCGAGGATCGAACGGGGATAATGCTACCGCCGCGTATGTGGATGGGGATATGGGTGATGCCAATGTCAGTAAGAGCAACTGTTCGACCCTTGCCGTGGAGAGCGGCACCTGTATACCAGTCGTAGAAAATGTCATTTGGGAAGTAAGCGTTGACGGTGGTGGAATTCTCTTCAGTGACGGGGCTGATGAGAAGGGCGTCACCATAGAAGAACTGGAGATGATTTGAGAATGTGCTCTCGTCCTCAGGATAGAGGTAAAATAGCGGCTGCAAGAAGGGCTCGCCCGTCTGAGACTGTTTGTGGAAGGCAGTATAGATATAGTCCAGTAATCTGTACCGAATATCAATGGCCTTGATTGCTGACTCAGTCACGGTAGGCCATAAATAGTACTCTTGTGGATTTCCAGTGATCTCATTGTGGTTGCGGTAGAATGTGTAGAAGGCGCCAAGAGCTGCCCATCGAGCGCATAGCTGTTCAGTAGTATTTCCAACAAACCCGCAAACATCAGCTCCCACCATGGGCATCTGGAACATGGAAGCGAAGGCAACAATCTGGGCGACTGAGATACGATATTGCTCCCACGAACTCACATTGTCGCCAAGCCTGCCAATTATTAGCCTAGGACCACTTTCACTCGAAAATCTGTCATACCAATGTCCAACGTGCGCTCCTGCTCCCGCATAAGTGCTGCGAGTGATGATTAGAGGCCTAACGTCAGGGCGCCGTTGCTGCATCGCATCACGGGAAGCGGAGCTCATCACTAGATACCTGATCAGGAAAGGTCACAAGGCACTAGGTAGTATTTACCTACTGGTTCCGTAGAGATTGTGAGTATCGTATTCAGCGTATCCTTCTCCCGCATGAACAATATTAGTCTGAATTGTGTTCATACTAAGGGGTCCTGCAGCATTTTGGATAGAGTACGGTGGGCTAAGAAGGTTGCGGTTTGGCAGACCAGCTCTATCACCATGTGTTCTCTTTGACAGTCGCTTTGAGGGAACTGGCTGGAAACTGCTGGGAAATCCTGGTATTGGGCGCGGATTACTAGGCCGGACTGGCGGTGCTGCGGGTGGAAGATTGTTATCAATAGCGTATTTCCTCGGATCATTGCAAGGAAAGGGGCAAAAGTTAGCGGCCTCATTCATATCAATCCATAAACCGTCGATATCGACGCCGGTGCCGGCATCAAAAAACTGATTGAACTCTCCATTCCAGTAGTCCCCAATTCCTGGATGGAACCAGTCAGGGTAGACGGTTTCACCAGGCCACACAGCACCTAGACGAGGGTTAGTGTACCTCCAGACTAACATTCCTGTAGTTAAGTAGTATGTTACCGTTGTACAAGCTGCCGTTCTGCGTCTTTAGGAAAATATCTTGCTCGACACCTCTCCGGTAACCCGGGTTGTCTAGGTACTTATCAGGGCTAATTCCATATGCGGATCAAAGCGGACTTACCGGTCGTACTGACGGCAGGATCCACCATCACAATGTACTTTTGGTCATGGTCATGGAGATAATCCACAAGATCGCGCATACGCTCAAGAGGAAACCTCTCTGGGTCAAGAGTGAAGACCCTTCTCAGCTCCATGTAGTCGATATCTGTCCACATAGTCTCCAGGGGGATTCCAGCTTTGCTGTAGTTGTAAACCACCTCAGCCACATGAAACACATCACGATAGCCGTATCTGCATTGGTGGAACTGTAGAGTTGTTAGTAAGTCAATACTTTACCGGTGGAGCGTAAGTGCTGCTTAAAGAATAAAGGAACGTACACCGAAGGCCCAGTAGCTCTGCATTGCAGGAAGCCCTACAATTTCGGCGTATCGGATACTCGCTTCTTTTGGAGTCGAACCGGTAAAGAAGTAAAAGTCAAAAATACCTCCAAGGGTATTGTATTCGAGGTATTGCTTGCCATCCTGAGTTTTGTCGATCTTGACGTCCATACCATTCGAATTCAACAGAAAGACCCCATGAGTACCATCACCACCGCGATGATCATAGTACACAGGGTGACTGCCGTATAAATTGCTGTGGGGCGGAACCATGTAAGCATCGCGATTCCAAAATGTACGGGTGTAATTGGTCGTCTCTAGTCGTAGGGAATCCGTATGCTCTCCGAGACCGTACAGGTTCGGTTCGTCCGGTAGCCATGTGCGCAGATGCAGATACTGAGACTGGAAAATGAGGTTCGAGGCGGATGTGTCGAACAGCACTTCGTCTTCTATTGACACTGTAAAAGAGAACGGCTCTTCAATATAGTCAAACTTCAAGGCTGATTGTCCCCGATGGCCGTGTCCACTGTCAACACGAGGAAGGACGGACTCAGGAACCTGGTAGACCTGCTCATCGGCATCATAGATCTTCACGTGGAGACGTGCATCTAGAACGAAATAAGCGAAAGGGCCAGTTTCAGGGCACAAGCACTAACCAGTCTGGTACTCTACCAGGAGCCTCAGGTCCTTTAGATCTGTACCATACGTATTGCATGGCTTGCCAGCGAGACTGAGATGCGCTGTCAAAGTGTTTCCTCTCTCCTGGACGTGTGATGCCTTGTACCCGGGGCAGCTTGGGTTGTTTTTTGAGGACCAAATGACTGCAGCACCAACAAGAGGCAAGAAGAGCAATGTTCCTAGCATAGCGAAATCTGAGCTAATGTCGAGAGTTCCAATGATTGCTGGTTAGTAGTCAACCGGTGGGCGCTCGCCCCTTATTAAACAATTGAAGCAATGATGACACAAGGTGCATCAATACAGAGCTGATGTGCATAGCAGGCCTAGCCGGCAATGACAGGACGCAACAAAAATGGAAGGAGGGCCTTCCCATGGGGAAATGCCGCGATGGGCCCGGGCATTGATCGGACTCGGTCTGCAAGGGAGTCGGGGTTCAAGTCCCACCCCGAGGAGAGTCCGATCTCATGTTCATAGGGATCGTGCAGTGCTCGCTGAAAAGGTGGATCTGATGAATTTGGCCGTTATCCATGTTGCAGCGGAGGAAGAGCCATGCCAGCCTGAATGATGATGTTTGGTCCCCGTTCTGTGGGCAGTCTTTTGAGCTCGCTCAAATATCGGTGATCGTTCCCAGGACTGGTCTTGTGGAACAGTTCCCAAGCCTATAGAGCGCAGATCCCTTAGTTAGTGCTGTACAACGTAACACGCGCCATAAGCAAACAGATCACAAACCAATCTCTTTAGTGCATGTGTTGAGGGATCACTCTTGGAAGTTGTTCAAGGAACGGGGCAGCTTGCAGAACGTCCGAGACAGCCGAGATACGGTACGAAGGCCGGCTTGAGGTATACACCTTAGGCCAGCAATCTTACTCGCATGGAGATAAGCAGGTAAGAAGCTTGGTGAATCAGGTGAATATTGGATGCCTGCATAGTTTTTAGGGGCGAGATCGGACTCCCTACGGGAGGGAGCTAATTGCTCCGCTTAACAATACTACTTATATGCCCACTAGTAGTATTTAATAAATACAAATTCAAAGGTTTGTAGCAGCGATAAGTGCTGTGTGCTAAAGCTATGAGAATCTTGGAGGAATCATCAACTCAATTTGACCCCTCACTGGGTATTAGGGACAACACGCAGGTGACTGATCAGATATAAAAAAAAAGTCAAAAGTAAAAGAGAAGCACAATAAATTTCTAACAAGTCTCTATTGCTTCAACATGCATATATCTCTAGCAGAGCCGTCATAAAACATTACAAATGTCATCACCATGCAAGAACCACGCCTTCAGAGAATGAGAACAGAAAACAAGACCATGATATCGGTGACAAAACTGCCCTAGAAACGCCCCCAGTGTTGGTCCACAACTTTCCGACAAGACTTAGATCTTCTGACCAGCGGAAGCAGCCTCAACGTCGGCAGCTGAGCTCATAATCTGGACCTTAATGGCTCCTGTCTTGGGGTTCGCAGCGGTCTCGAACGCTTCCAGAGCGTCTTCCAGAGCATAGCGGTGGGTGACAAGCTTCTTCAGGTCGATAACGCCGTTCTTAACCAGACGAATTGCACGCGGCCAAGTGTTGCAGTACCTGTACTGGTACTGGAGGTCAATCTCCTGTGTGCTTAGGCGCATAAATGGAATCTTCATCTCGTTCTTTCCAACACCGATCACGAAGACTTTACCGCCGAATTTGACACTCCAGATGGCAGATGCAACACTGCTTTCAACCCCTGTACATTCCAGAGCTAGGCGGGGCCGCAGCGCGTCGGGCGCATCACCATTACCATCGTTGAAGACGTTGATAATACCTGCTGCGCTCTCCTCTGCAGAAAGACCAATTTCCACCTTGTATGTGCGGACTTCTGGTACAAGCTCCTTTGCGAACTCAAGACGGCCTTCGTCAATGTCGGTAATAACGATTGGGGTAGCACCAGCGGCGCGAGCACTGAGCAGCGTGATAAGACCGATAGGGCCAGCCCCGGTGATGAGGCAAGGGTCACCAAGACGAAGACCACTGCGCTCAATCGCGGCCAAAGACACGCTGAGGGGTTCCAACAGAGCACCATCTTCGTAGCTCATATCGCCAATCTTGTGACACCAAATGGCGGGGTGGTTTACATAACGCCGGAGTAGACCATCGACAGGGGGAGTTGAAAGAAATGCGACTTTCTCACAGCCATTGTACCGTCCGGTCAGGCAAGGTTCGCAGGCATTGCAGATAATGTTGGGTTCAATGGCGACTCGGTCGCCAACCTTGAGCGACGTGACATCCGGCGCGACCGCCAGTACTTGTCCGGCAGACTCGTGACCTAGAATATGGTCTCCCGTGACGATCATGGGACCAATGCATCCTGCATGCCAGAAATGAACGTCGGATCTGAGTTGGAGAAGCCAACTGTCAGTTGGGCCAATACAACCGAGACACGACATAACGGGACCAGCGGAATTGACAACTTACCCGCAAATTCCAGTGCTGCGCACCTCTATGGTGACCTCTCCCGGCTTCAGGCCCTGTCCGCTTTTTACCTCTTCAACGGTAGGCTTAGACTCGGCAATCCAAAGGTCGTGCTTCGGGTTGGTGAAGACGCCAATGTTCTCCTTTTCGAGAACGGTTGTGGTGGCCATGACATTCAAATCAATGAAGCTTGAGGGGAAGAGAGAATCGAAAAGATGCGACCCAACGAGAAGAAAGCAGGGGAAGGTGGAAGAGCAGTGAGAGGGAGCATCGGAGGTCGGGGTGCAACGAGCTTTAATAGTTACCCCTCCGTGTTATACGGGTCTTAATTTCTCATTGCGACACCAATAATGGAGGGAAAATCATGCGGACCGTTCTCCAGAGCGGCAAGCATTATTCAGACAGCCTGCGCAACAACATTGGGTGGAGGATGTTATCGTGGCATCCAGAGGGCCCGCTACCATCCATTATGGATGGCCACTCCTCCTATTTATCCGGACTCCTGCTGCGGGGTCCCCTCCTCGGCCTCTCGACCCCATCATTGGCCCTAATCCCGGTCTGATCTTCGCCAGATGACCCAGGCGTAGATACCTACGTAGTAAATGGTGAATCAAGAACGCAGCATCTCTTGATGGAATAGATTTTGTCCGTTACGTTTCACTTCCCCAGTCTGGTATGTCCCTTCGATGTCGTCTCGAGGTCCGGCCAGGCGCGGCAGACGAAGGAATCTATCCATGGTGGCCTCTGGTAGATGGTCAGTAGGCTCCAATAAGCTCTGAGGCTGTCCCAATTGCTAGAGAGCGGTTATTGGCGTAGAATTATCACTGGAGAATAAACTCATAAGGGCAGGGTCTCCGAGGGAATGGTCGAAGATCTAGAAGCATCTCGGTTAATTCTGATCATTAGGTAAATTATTTTAGCCTCCTTACGGTTGACTATTTCAACTATGGACCAGGCATAAAAGCGCACAAAACCCATATCTAGGAGTAGCTCGCCATTAGTATAGAGTAGTTTTGACTTGTTCAAACCAATCTCTGGGGTCAGAATCCTAAAGCATTCGATTTGCGGAATCGGTAATTATCCGGCGGCACCCCGTCGCAGGTAGTATTGCCCCATCTTCTTTGGTGGAGAAACCCCCATCCACGCTCGAATCGATCGGGGAGATTCTTGGTCCTTCTCTGGTTTTCTTGAAATCCTTTTCTAACTATTTACCGAGCACTGACAGAGGAGTGTTCATTGGTCAGATCAGACATTCTTGGCTCCGGCTGTTCCTACATAAGTAGAAACCTTCGGCACAATTGCTATCCTTCCAAACCATAGACGGTGGACCAGCAGGGGGTTGAACTAATGTTGTATGTACACTTTGCTAAAGAAACACCTGCAGAGGCCTCTTATATCTAGTAGGAGAGAGGTATGGGATCATCGTCGTGTTGCAAGTTCTGTGTTAAGTCTCTCTGTGGTAGTGCCAGCGACCATATCACCGCATTTGCTTATATACATCACAAACCGGGACAATCCTGTGATCGACATCAGGGAGCCTATTGCATGCTTGAGACCGTTCCTAAGGCTTGCTAATATTAAGCTTATCTTAGCCCGCAATCATTAAGTTCTGGAGGAGCTTTAGAACAAGCGACAGGTCTCTGCACTGCCGACCGCTTGAAGAGAACAAAGTGGGCTGGCTCATCATCGCAGCCAAATGGCAGGCATCGGCCCATTTTGCCGGGCTCTTGGACCTCTGTGCAGATCTGCAGATGTCCGAGAGAATAGACGCCTAGCCCAGGGTTGCCCAGCTCATAGGCTCTTGGTAATCCCAGTATCCAATTCAGACCCAGGTAGCCCTCGCCACCCATATTGTATCGGCTGATGTACCGGTTCGTCAAACTAAGACTGTCTTCATATTGGCGGACTCTCCCATCCGTGATAGAGGGAAGGCCTCTGGGCAGATATGCTTGCTATTCAAGGACGGGCTCGGAGGATTCAGTTCACGAAATTGATCTGCAGATAGAGAGGCCACCAGTTGCAATCGGAAGCCCCTGCTGATGAAGATCCCATGTGGAGTTCCTGGTCGGTTAACGAGGAGGATAGCATATGGTTGCCTTGCGACCTGAGATGTCCGATACCACTGCCCCAACGGCAGCAACTTGCATTCGAAGATATCGAACCATCAAGAAGAGAGAATGCCCGAAAAAGTAGGTTCATGAGAAGAACGCCATCGGTAATGGAGGCGTTACAAGAAAGATGAGCCGCGCTGGGGACGACTTATTGTCGCCAACTCCCCACCTGCGCCAGGCGAGAGTTATATCTGGTTGATGACCAGCTTCAAGAATTCAGAAGAGCGCATAAACCATCATTAGTATAAGAATTTCATAAAGCAAGTATTGTTTGTAATATGCCGATTGGAACGAAGTTAGGTATGGAGCAGCTGGCCGCCGACCGAGTGGTGTTCATATGTTATCACGTGACAGGCGGATGTGGGCGACGATTTTCCCTGAAGTTCCCGAGCCTCAAATCTGATTCTGGTCTTGCAATTGCGCGACGCTTCAGTCTCCGGCTCTTGACCAATCCGCCATTGGACCTCCTTGTCCATTTCCTGTGATTTATCAGGTCAACACCTTCCTTTTTACCCTCTTTTCAATCCAGTGGCTCTCAAGATGCCTGCCACGGCGTCCCGTGCCGTGCTGCGGCAATCGCAGTTCCTGACCCGGAGGACCGCAGTCAGATACTCGTCTTCCACCTCGCAGGCCGCCTCCAAGGCGTCTGAGACCGCCTCTTCCACTGCCTCCAAGGCTCAAGAAGGACTCTCTCGCGTTGCCTCTTCCGCTGGCCCTGCTATTTCGGGCGCCGCCCAGGGCCTCGGAAATGCTTTGAAGAAAGTTGGTGGAAGAACCGGAAAAGTTATCTCCTTCGTTGAATGTGAGTAGTCTCTCGAAGTACCTCTTATCTACTACTGGGATTGAGCTTCCGGTATTCCATTCTGTGATCTCAGTGTTATGGATCATGTTTTAACTTCCTGCGGCTCCTTGAAGGGGCCTGGCATTCCTCGATATATACAGCAGAGCCTTGCTAATTTATCGTTTCTCTAATACAGCCATGATACCCCCTACTCTCTACTACTCCAAGGTTGGCCTTGAACTCGGCAAGCTGGTGTTCCGTGGACAGAACATGACCCCTCCGTAAGCCCTCAACACCTGTCTCGATATCCAACCATTCGGATGTTTACTAATGTCGGACCATGGATTTTAGAACTACGGCTACTTTCCAATCCTACTTCCAGCCTCTGATCAATGTTGTTCGCAACCCTGCAGCTCTCAAGAACGCCGCAGTCTCCCCCCAAAGTATTCTTGCTCGTGTCCGCAACGCCGACAAGAAGGAGCTCGCTCTAGCCGGTGTCACCGCTGCGGAAGTCATCGGTTTTTTCACAGTTGGAGAGATCATTGGCCGCTTGAACATTGTCGGCTACAGGGGACAACCCGACCACGGACACCACTAGATCATTCGCACGCAATTATAACTGGCCTGTCTTTATTTCTGCTATATCTTTCCTTTGTTCACTGTACTATGTATGATAGACGATGGAATTAAACTGTTGTCTGGGGTGAATCTTGAGAACACAATCTTCTTTGCCTAACGTGTTGTTTTCCTCAGTGCTGCTTTCCGTAACGCCGCGGCTTTCTGAAGCGTTGGAATGAATAAGATAACGAATTGGAATTAGGTCGGCTAGTATGACCTACAAAGAGCTAACGTCACATTACAACCATAATCGTATGCTGTAGGTCGAGTCGAATCGCGCCGTTGCACTTCCAGCTTCGAAGGTATGGAGTACTTAAGAGTATACAGCAGTGGACTGCAGCCGCTGATTTTCTGGAGATCTGATTGGTCCGTGCGGGGAAGAATTCTGCGGAAGGTCTTTTTTTTTCCAAGAAAGTCTCCAGCACCTGTTGACTTTCTCTCAACACTCATCTCAATATCCGACTGGTTCTTTAAATCCAAGCATAGACATATGATATCTATGCGCAAAAATGGACGCCTTTAAGCTCTTGACGAGATCGACGAAGTTCAATTCGGCCGGCACACAATCTTCAACCATAGCAATCCGGCTGCCGTCCACAGGCAAAGCAGAGAACCCACAACTATTTAGGTCAACTGCTGCAGACGGTCTATTAGAAAGCAGCGGGAATGGGAAAAAAAGGAAACGCGGCCATGGTGCGGAGGAAGCAGACGCCGTTAACGAAGATGCATTGAACTTGGACTTCTTCAGCCATAATAAAAGCCATGCGCATCGGAGCTCAGAAACGACAACGGAGAAGGGCGAGGACCGGGATGATGCATCTGGCTCTGATGGTGATGAGACTATGGATGAAGTTCAGTGCCGGACTGTTCTGAATGCGCATAAGATCAAGGTCACGGATATGCGTGATATTGAAGATGTCGCTCCAGTCCAGGTTCAAGCTGAGGAGCCGAAGAAGAAAAAGAAGAAGCGGAAGCAGCAGGAGGAAAAACAGCAGCCCCAAGTGCTCACTAAGAAAGAGCTGAAGAAAGCTCGCCGATTGTATCCGCAACCACTTAGTTCGTTCAAGGAACTACGGACCAAGTACAAGATTTCCAGGCGCCTTGCCGACAACATTGCTGAGCAAGGGTTTACTGTTCCTACAGAGGTGCAATTAGGGAGTCTACCTTTGTTACTTGGGGCCAAGTCAGGTTCTGAGAAGTCGGATGCCGCCACCCCGGAGCCAGATCTTCTGGTAGTTGCACCAACTGGGAGTGGGAAGACTCTATCATTCATGATCCCGGTGATCAACAAGATTGTTCGACATCACCATGAGCAACCGGGGGAGCGTGGAATCTTCTCTGTTGTGGTTGCGCCGACCAAAGAGCTTGCCAGTCAAATCGTCAACGAGGGAAGAAAACTTGCGCTTGGAACTGGTGTTAAGATCACTCTTATGAAGAAAGGAATGCGGCTAGTGGAGCCAGGTGGCGAAGATCAAAGCAATATTTTAAACGAAGACAGCGCAGAATCGTCAGAGTCGGAAAGTGACGAGAAACCTAGCGGCAAGCAAAAATCAACTATTCCGGTCACTAAAAGCGATATCCTTGTTTCGACGCCGTTGCTTCTAGTCAATTCTCTCTCCGCAAACAAGACTAAACCTCTTGGAACACTACCTCTAGTTCGAAACTTGGTCCTGGATGAGGCAGATGTCCTTCTTGATCCTCTTTTCCGTGACCAAACTCTCGACATCTGGCGTTCTTGCACACATCCCGAACTTCGTGCTAGCCTCTGGTCCGCCACCATGGGCTCAAGCATTGAAGATATGGCTAAAACGACCATTAAGGAGCGCAAGCTCACACTTCCTGAAACAAAATCCTACCCGCTGATCCGACTCGTCGTTGGACTAAAAGACTCCGCCATCCCAAACATCAAACACAAACTTGTCTACGCCGCCACAGAGCAAGGAAAGCTTCTCGGTCTCAGACAGCTTCTCCACCCTACGGCAGCAACAACTTCAGACATTCGTCTCCGCCCACCGTTCCTCATTTTCACACAGACCATTCCTCGAGCCATAGCGCTCCATTCTGAATTGCTATATGATATTCCACCCGAAGCAGGTGGTTCGTCTAGAATTGCCGTCCTACATTCCGATCTGTCGGACACCCAAAGATCAGAGATCATGAAAGGCTTCCGTAAGGGCGAGATCTGGATTCTCGTCACGACGGATTTACTTGCGCGCGGTGTCGATTTCCGCGGCATCAACGGAGTTGTCAACTACGACATTCCCAATTCACCCGCAGTGTATGTTCACAGAGTAGGACGTACTGGAAGAGCCGGGCGTGAGGGCGGCGTTGCGGTCACCTACTATACGAAAGAGGATATCCCGTATGTAAAGAGCATTGCGAATATCATTGATACCAGTGAGAAGCTACGAGGAGAATCCGGCGAGCGATCGGTCCAAAAATGGCTTCTCGATGCACTGCCCGATCTGAGCAAAAAGCATAAGAAGGAACTGAAAAAGCACGGTGTCAAAGCTCGCCAGACAAATACCAAGGGAGCCGCTGAAGACAAGGATCAGCGCAGGGCAAGGATCAGCACAAAGAGCGGGTTCGAGCGACGACAGGAGAACAGGAAAAAGGGCGCTATTGCAGCCAGCCGCAATAGGTCCCAGCAACAAGCTCATAAGTCAGACAGTGAAAGCGATGGCGACGATAGCTGGGACGGCATCGACGATTGAATTCACCTAAGACTGGTTCTGTATTATACCTTTTAAGATTCCCCAACCCAGCAAAATACCATGCATTATCTCTATGACCCTTCTTCTTTCTTCTCATTATTATCATCACCACCCTGCGCTTGGGGTTCAGGCGGTGCCCTCTCCAACTCAACCAGAGACCTCTTTAACCTTATAGGCACAACAACCGCCTTCCTCCTTCTTGCCGCCTTCATAACCCATCGTAACTCATCCCGATCTCTATCAAAGTAGACTGCCCAACTCCCGTCCTCCTCCTTCACCGCATAAAACCCCCTAGACGGCCGCTCGAGCGTTATCGTCGTCTCATCGTCTTCCCTCCAATCCCACGGCCCCGGGATATGCTCGCAACTTTGTGTTCGATTTCCATATTTCACCTCGTGCGTCTCCTTATCCGCATATATCCAATTCAGCATTGGCGGGTTATCTTGTATCGTGGTGACGAGGCCTAGCCCGCGCTTTAGATGTTTCATATGGTCTGGCTCTGGGTAGTCGATGTAGAATGCTTGTCCGGCGTGCGCCTCGGCTTTGCGGTTTGCGGAATTAGGGTCATCGATGTATACCTATAGTTTTTTTTTGGAAAAGAAAACATTAGTGTATACATTGTCTCAGGTACCCGAACTAATTAGAAAACATACCTTATTATCTCTCAGCACAGCTCTTTTCCCATGTAGCTCCTTGTCCTCGAAACATTCCACATCTGTATAGAACTTCACCATGCGCTTCTCGTCATCTTCTCGTTTGTTCTGTTTTCGCTGTTCGCTGCATCCGAGGGCTATGCCTGTGACTGTCGGAATCGCGGTTATCGCTAGGAGGCCAATAACCATTTTGCTTATCTTGTGGAGTTTATTGAGGGTATAGTTCGTCGCAATATGTAAATAGTGCGCTTGGGGGAAGTATAAGCTGGATCAAGAAGCTTGAGAATACTATATATGCTAGCAAGAGTAATCGGAGAAAGAAGAAGTAAATTGTTACGTTAACTGGGATATAGGAAACGGCAAAAAATGCTGATCCTCTGAAGCTCCAAACGATCAAAATCGCATTGTTGGCGATCTGAGCGCCACGAGGGTATGTCGTCATAGCTGGGAGGGGTCACACGTGGACTAGAATCTAGACGTCTGACAATAATTTGGGAAACGGAGCAGGGTTCTCATGCAGACACTTGAGTATTTTTCCTATTGGATCGTGCAGTTGAGGCTTAATGATAATCGTCGGGAGTAGAATGTATTTATCCAATGCAGGTATCTCAAAATATGGACTGTCTATCCGATCTAGTCTAGTTCTATCGACCCTATAATCTACCGTCGCTCTTTTATCGTTTATCTTCGTGACATCGTGTATGGTCGCTCAAATTACGGGCTCCGGACCATTTGAAGGCTATAACTTCTCGCTCCAACCCCAAACGGACCACCAGCATCGCACTGCAACTGCGCCTCCGTCTGCAGTCTCCCAATCGTCGTAACCTGTCTCTTGCCCCTCTTCGACCACTGCTAGACCAAGCCTCACCATCCGTTCTCGGAGCTCTTGCACCTGTGGTAGGTATGCATCCCGGAGAGGCATCTCGAGCACAACACGGGCCTTGAGGCCTCGACTCAGCCAGACGGCAATTATATCCACAAGGAGCTGCGGATGACTTGGCGAGTAGAGCGGATCGGCAGCAAGGATCAAGTCGTATTGTTCCTCAGATGATGGAGGCGTATCCGGCGGGGCAGACCAATCCAAGACTCCTGTTGTGACAGACGCGGCTGTTTTTGTAAGCAGCTCCACGTTAAGAGCTACGTTGTGGGCTAGATTTGGCACGATCTCAGGGAGATCCGTGAGATGAATCTTCGCCGACTTCCCGCGTATCGCAGCGAATGAAAGACCAACAAGGCCAGTACCAGCGCCTAATTCCAAAGCCCGGAGTGTGCGGTCTGCGACAGGAGTGGTTGACTCGGATGGAACGAGTTCGGGGGTGGAGTCGAGGAGGGAGTTGAGGCGTTGAGAAAGAAGATATGAGGAAACCCAAGTCTTCATGCCTAGGTTGTCGGACGTCAATGAGGGCTCGTGAAGAGTTAGTGCAAACTCCTCGCCCCAAGATGTGGGAATTCCAAAAACGCGGGACATCGCCGGCATTGCTGTAATTGGGGGTCAGTTTCGAAGACCATTCGTCTAGGATTGAGGTACATACCGGTTCGACCAGACCGCTCACTGAGGCGAGCAGCTGCGGAATCCCATATGGCCTCACGTAACTCATCGGTATCCAACCAGGTAAGCGGACTCGCAATAATTGAAGTTAAGTATCGAGTCAACCCGGTGGGGTCGACTTGTCGGCCTTTGGCCGGTTCATGATCACTGGAACCGAAATTCCGCGGTTTGATTGTGAGGAGGTCAAGGGTCTGTAGGAGCTCCGTTCCCGATGGTTTCGTGTAAATCTGGGGAAGGTCCAGCACTGCAAAACGCTTATCAGCCCCAATTTGGCCCACAATGCCTATCGGATATGGGTGAATGGGCGGTCACACCGTGGAGGGGCTCGTCGAGGTCTGCAGAGATCATGACGAGAGTGACAGCGAGGTCAACGGGCTTTGGCGGAGTAAGTTTTCGACAACATGAAGAGCGGGGTCCTAACGATCCTCTTATACAAGCCGTGGCTGTGGCGAATGGCCATCTCGAATTCAGGCACGCAGAAAAAAAAAAAGGCGTAATCACCCAAATAGGAAAGGCTGTTCCGTGGATCGGACCCGCCACAGCCCAAGAGATAAGACAAACGAGCCAAGTATCAAGAAGATAGAAATTGCAGTATAACATCCCCCGGTATCGAGTGCCAACACCTGTCCCGTAAATTTCGCCAAATCATTGTGCTACTCCAATGTTGACTTGAACCCCTGATATGCCTGCTCGATATCGAATGCGAGCTCTCTCGCTTGCTCTTCGCCTAGCTCCTCCGTCGCGCGCATTTGGTTCAACGTGATCAACCACTGAATAATTTTCCCACGGTTCTCAAAGTCCACATCTGTGACTTTGTTGACGGATTGAATCACCTCTGAGAGCAGCGGATGAAGCGCGTCCTTCGAGACCATATTCAACTTCAGCGCATCGAGGAAAGTGATGAAGTTCTCAGTGGCCGCCAGAATCAGACTACCAGATGCCCCTGCAGAAGCACCTGCTGCCCCAGGAGCCTTATTCACTGTCGTGCCGCTGTGAGAAGCCTGTTCGACGGTCGCGGGAAGTCCGATCCGGAGGCGTTCGGTGGCACGAGGGCATTCGAGCTATCGAGCAGTGATAGTTAGCTAGCAACATCGAAATATATAAGCGGACACCATTACCCCCCAAGTCCGCTTGAACGTCTCCAAGTCGCCGAACTCTTTCGCGACGGTGTCATCTCCTAAGGTGGACTTGTATTGTTTCAAAAGCCGGGTGCATGTTTCGGTATACTCCGTCTCCGTAACCACATCCTTGATATAAGCCTTCTCTAATCCATCTAAAGTCACTATTATACTGTAGATCTCGGCCAATGATTCATAGAGGTCGCGCTCCGCTGAGCTTGATGAGAGTTTCACTTCCTGTTAGGCGGCGGTTAGCTGATCGCTCCTCACCCAGTAACTCAGTACCAACATACCTCATCGAGATTAATTGATGCCGAGCGTGCTGTGTTTGGAGTATAGCTGTAAGGCGTAGGAGCATAGGCTAAGGGCCGTTGAGCATACATTGTGTCTCGGGGGTGTTATAGTTCGTCATCGTCGGCTGCGGAGACCATGGGGACTGGAGAGGGGACGAAAGGCGGTCAATTATTTTCTGCCGCCCGAGCCCAAATTTTTTTTGAGATTTATTTTCTCGGTCGCCGTTCCTGAAGCTTGATACAACATTGCATGAAAGCCGGCATTTTTGCAAACAATTTTCTCGACTCGACCGATCTTACCCGATTGGTAAGAAGTTGCTGCAGCAATGGCCGGAAGCCAGAAAAAATCCACGAAAAAGTTCGAGAAGAACCATCTTAAAGATGTTCTCGAGCGACGGAAGGCGGCCGCAAAGATCAAGCAGCGAAACCATATGAAAGATAAACGCAAGGCTGACAATGCGAAGTCGCGAGCGGAACGAGAGGATGCTCCCGAGGAAGAGAAAGAGCGGACGAAGAAGCAAGATGCCTTTGCGGAAATGAATGTCGATGATTTCTTCTCAGGAGGGTTCGAAATCGCAGACCCTACGGCTAAGAAGAGCAAAAAGGCACAAAAGAAGGACGTCACCCCGAAGATTGGAAAGCGCAAGCGGTCCGAGGCCCAAGACAATGATGAGGAAGACTCTGCAGCGTCGAGCGAGGAAGATGGGCAATTCCAGGACGAAGATGATGCAGCATCGAACGCAAGCAGCGATGACTTTGAATCTCACAAGGCCGCTCTTGAGTCGCTGAAAGAGAAAGACCCTGAATTCTACAAATATATGCAGGAGAACGATGCCGAATTGCTCGAGTTTGGCGACCTTGCGGAGGTCGATGCATTGAGTGAGGGAGAGGAGGAAGAGGAACAGCCAAAGAAGAAGAAAAAAAAGGCAGCAAAGGAGGAAGAAGAGGATACGGCCTCAAACCTCACCACCGCAACCGTGAAGAAATGGCAGAAGTTGATGGAGGAGCAGAACTCCATCCGTGCAATGCGACAAACGGTCCTTGCCTTCCGTGCTGCGGCGCAGCTCGATGAGGTGGACACGCAGGAACAAAAGTATTCGATCTCAGACTCGAACGTCTACCACCAAGTCCTCACCACAGCTCTGGGAAATGTTCCCAGGGTTCTATCTCACCACCTCCCTGTCAAGGAGTCTGCGTCTGGCAAGATTAGGGTGTCCCTCGACTCGAAGAAGTTCAAGACTCTCACGCCGCTAATCAAGTCATACACCTCTTCCGTTCACAAGCTGCTCGAAAACCTGTCGGATGAGCAGACATTAAAACTTACCCTTTCATCTATTGAACCTATGCTTCCTTACCTACTGCAGTTCAGAAAGCTTCTCAAGGTCGTTATCAAGACAATCGTTGGTATCTGGGCCGATGTCTCGACCACTGAAGCCACCCGAATCGTCGCCTTCCTCCTTCTCCGCCGTCTCATGGTTATCGGTGACGCTGGCCTCAAGGAGACTGTTCTGAAAGCCTCATACGAGGGTGTTGTCAAGGGTAGCCGCAATACGACTGTCCACACTCTCCCCGGTGTCAATCTCATGAAGAACTCCGCTGCCGAACTCTGGGGCATCGATCAAAACGTCTCCTATACAACAGGCTTCAACTTCATTCGCCAGCTTGCCATGCACCTCCGAAGCAGCATCACGAACTCCTCCAAGGACTCTTACAGGACAATCTACAACTGGCAATATGTGCACAGCTTGGACTTCTGGTCTCGCGTTCTCTCACAACATTGCGACGGCCTGGTTGAGGCAAAGGCCGGCAAGCAATCCGCCCTTAGGCCCCTCCTCTATCCCGTCGTCCAGATCACCATCGGCGCCATGCGCTTAATCCCCACCGCACAATACTTGCCCCTCCGCTTCCAACTCACCCGTTCCCTGCTCCGCCTCTCTCGCGCAACCGGGACATACATCCCCCTTGCTTCCTCCCTCCTCGAACCCCTCAGCCTCTCCGAGCTCCGCAAGCCCCCGAAGTCAGCTACTCTGCGCCCACTAGACTTCAACACCGCGATCCGCGCGCCGAAATCATACCTCCGCACTCGCGTCTATCAGGATGGCGTCGGCGAGCAGGTCGGCGAGCTCCTCGCTGAATTCTTTGTCCTCTGGACAAAACACATTGCATTCCCGGAACTCTCAGTGCCCATCGTTGTCGCCCTGAAGCGCTGGCTGAAGCAGGTCTCCTCGCGCTCGTCGGGGAACAAGAACACAAAGATGAACCAGCAGATCCTGCTGCTTGTACAGAAGATCGAGAGTAATGCGCGGTGGATCGAGGAGCGACGTGTGAACGTCAACTACGCGCCGCGGAATCGCGTTGAGGTCGAAAGCTTTTTGAAAGATGTTGACTGGGAGACCACCCCATTGGGGGCCTTCGTCAAGGTCCAGCGGAAGTTGAAAGAGGAGAAGGCCGCTCTTCTTGAGGAGAGTAGACGGGAGGAAGATAAGCGGAGGAAGGAGGAGAAGGAAGGTGGCGATGATGTGGTAATGGATGATGTTGCGAGCGAGCTTGATCAGAGTGAGGATGATGATGAGGGTGAAGGAGAGGTTGAAGATGATTCTGATGAGCAGGAAGAGGACGAAGACGAGGATGAAGATGAAGATGAAGAAGAAGAAGAAGAAGAAGAAGAAGAAGAAAAGGAAGAGGAGGACGACTAGATATCTCATCTTTATGTATAAGTTTGCACTTTTTTTTTAAACTCCATGATATCTCGTTTTCTATCGCCAAAACCAAGGGTCTGTGGCCCGCATCCGCTATCTACCTTCGTCGTCTTCAGTCCTCATGGCCCATAGGACGTAAAGCCAGCTTGGAACCCCCGGTCCAAGATAAATAGTTGATCTGGACATCTCTCCACCTCTTTCATTCCATGATCCTGGTAAACGAGGGTACGGCTATGTTTGTGCTCGGAGATAGCGACGCAGTGTCAGAGAAGGCAGGAGCGACTGCCCATGATGCGGGCTGCACTTTCCTTCGGATGGGTATGGTATTAAGTTTCAGGAAGGCGCGATGGCATTCGTGGTCCATCGCACTTGCCCTTGGTACGGAAGGTTGGATTGCAAAGTTAGACGGTATCTAGCCATTGGAGATGTGGTCGTTCGACTTCAGCTACTGATAGTCCTGGGTATCTAATAGCTGAAAGTCCTCGGTGGTCTTGGACAAATAAGCAGGTATCATAGGCAGCTCTAATGTCATCAAGTCTATATCATTAAGTCTATTTCATGAATCTATATGTCGCTGAACCGGCCAAAAAAACAAGTTGATACTGGTGCCTCAACCATCTAAACTGCAACAAAGCCTGAATCGGGACAGTTACGCGACTGTTCCCGCCGGAGCGCAGCGTCCTCTTCTTCAGCTCATGCCTGAGATTCGTTTGGCAACATAATAGCCTTGTCTATGGCAACAGGCAGCCCCCGATGACGGCCTCGCAAAGCGACTGCTGCAAGAATGAGTTTGCTAAGCGGGTGCCAGACTCCACAGAACGAAAGGTTTCTTCCAGGGTAGCCGGTGCTGATACCGACACAGCCGTAGCCAGATATCACTTCGAAGAGGATGTTGAAGGTAGAGAATGCCACAGGGTCCTTGGTGTAGTTGTTGGACTCTATGATGGAGATGAGGAAGACTGCTAGGGCGATCCACCAGAGATCGTGGCTGAGTTGGTCGCGCAGCTGCTCACGGATGAAGTGGCGGCGGGTGCCTTCGTGGGTGAGAAGATGTCTGTTTATCAAGCGTGTGAATATACTCTGGGACTGTGCCTCGTTCTCGAGCGGATTGTCCTCCGTGTATATTCCCAAAGAGCGTTCTTCGTATACGTTCGTATGTCTCATTGTGACCAGCACGGGGAAAGGCGAGACATACATCATGAGAACATATAGGACGAGCAGGCCCTGGCGAAGATCGGCAATTGTGACGACCGAAAAGCCTCCAGCTCGAACAGCCAGGGCCTGGAATAGGCCGTCGAGAATACGGTAGCCTGTGGGCAAGGACTCGATCTCTTTGTTTCCGATTGCGAGAACCTCAAATCCTGCCCAGTCGATTCCGTTGAAGAGGATCACAGTTGCGAGGAGATACCATGTGTGGCGAGCAGGGAAAAGGTTCGTATAGACCTAATGTGGGTTAACCATGGGTAAAACCATTAGAGCATGTGGGGACATACCCGTCGGGGGTGGTCGAGGATGAAATCCAAAGTAATCCTCCAGGTTTTCCACGCCTCTTGGTCGGGAATCATTTTCCTCATGGACCAGACTATGAGCCGCAGGAAGCAAGGGTAAAGGGTGTTTCCAGCGAGAATCAGTAGTCCCATTGTGACAAGGGGATAGGCACTGGATGAAAGAATCAGTAAGGTTTGGATTTTTTTTTTCTGGGCTTGGTATACGTACTCAGTCTGTAAAGCCGTCATATTCGCATCAAGAACGCCCATGCCACTGTTGACAAATGCAGAGACAGCAAAGTAGGCCCCTGTCCAGAATGGCGACAGGCCGTTCTCCCGAGGAATTTCCGGTTTGTTGACTGATAACCAGGCCCCCATTCCCACAATGCCGAGAACAAGGAAGGATAACCAGTATAGCGGAACAATCACCGACAGAAAGGAGATAGCTTTATACTCGACTCCCTGAAGTCGGTCCCTCTCCTCCAAAGTCAACCCGTGGAACCGAGAATTTCTGGAGATGAGTCCTTTGGATTCAAAATATTTTTGGGTTCCTCGCCAGATACCCATCGACGGAAGGAGGTAAGCTTTGTTGATAGAGGGATAACTGCCTCTAGCTTCGTCATTGTGGCCCTTCAAGTCTGACAGCGGATCAACCACAGCATTCTGTGACATCAACTGTTGGCCATGACTGATATCCTGTGATACCATGTCGGCACCTCGGACACGGGCCGGAATTGAAGACTGACTTGAGCCTTGCACAGGAGCAGTACGAACCGTTGGGTAGCGTTCTAAATCATGCTTTTGCTCGACCGAAGCACCATTTTGACGAGCGAGTACTCCCTGTGCGGACTGTCGCGCAAGAGCATTGGCGATTCCTTTGAATTTAAGTCGAAAAGCTCTTCTCCGAACGTGGAGAACCGTGATTGAGATTAGAATGGCGTGCCCCAACAACAGAAGCACAAATGTCACCACTTGCTGAAATGTGCTCAAGGTAGAGGCCTCGACCTGTGTAGAATTAGCTTCATATCTCTGTAGAGACCACAGGGAATGTCGTACACTGTTCAATCCAGCACCTGTAATGGCACTCACGCACATAAAAAGAGAGTCAGTGTAAGAAACACTCTGTGCTGGATTCGATGCGCCCCAGAATATGAGACTACTGAGCAAGGAAACGACGATAAAGTACGTATAATGCAGAGTGAGAAAATTAAAGGGCGGCAGTAGAATTGCTATTCGCTTGCTCGCAAGCCGGAGGCAACGCCGGGCTATCATGAAGTTAGTGAGATGGTCGGCCGAATGCGGAAGGGAAGAAAAACTTACGGGTCATCGAGGAGGACGCTTGAGGTGGATGGAGCGAGACAAAACAAGAACATGATTCTTGGACAGCAAGACAGTTGCACCTGCATGTGATGTGATTAACAGAAAGAGTGACAAAGGTCTTCGTCAGAGTTTGAAAAAAAATCGACGCGCCTGATGGAGCTTAAGCAGCTTTGAGACGGCGTGGGTCCAGACCGTAGGCATCCACAGATTCCACACCGCTACGATCCCCACTGGTAAGGCGATTTTTATATCTAGACTTTAGCAAATTCCGAATATTGAGGGTGGTGGTGATGATCGAGTACCGTGTCTCAAAGAACTGGTTGTGCAAAAGGTTCCAAAAGAAAAGAAATCGAGATAAAAAAAATGTCAAAATCTAGATTTGCAGGAGAGGACATGGCGAAAGCTTATACTTTCAGCCCTACCCATCTCGCTAATTCCCGCAACGCTCTGGGCTTAACATCAACAACGTTCCGAGGAATCAGATTTAAGTACTAAATAAACAACAGAAACGCATTAATAGAAAAAGGTCAATAACAGAAGAAAACATAATGGCATTCAAGATGTCTGAATAACGGAAAAACCACGCCCAAAACCACGTGTCTCCTCTAGAGAGCGAGGAACTGTGAATTCCCTTCTCTAGTTAGTTTTACCTATTTCAAGCTAGAAGTCTGGTTTATTCCAGAAAATATTAGCGCGTGGTCAAGTTTCCAGCAGAAGACTGAAACGGAAGCACCAGGCAAAGGAAGCAGAAGAACTGCAGGTAGCTGGACGAGTTAGCTCAGCTCAGCGGGGCACAACGCGCCTAAAAGACATAGGTGAGTGGTTTGAAACTGGAAAACCTGCTGCCAAGATCTTGCATCATTATACAAGGATAAGCAGTACATCCAAGCGCCTATCAATTTGTGACATAAACTCACCCCGGACCATCTCAGCCTCGTGGCGCAATCTCGTGATTTCAATACTTGAACATACTGTTTAAGCTATCCACTTCAAACCATGGCGCCTACCAACATGGGTAGATTAATGTGGCTCCCGAGTCCATGGAGGCAAGAAGCTAGTCCTTCGCTGATGTTATTCATCATGAGAAGGAACTGTGAACTTGAATGAGGGGTGGGTAAGTAGTTGAGAGACGAAATCCTGCTTGAACAGATCATGATGCCTGCTAAGCCTATGGCTATCTATCACGTAGGGATAATCTAGAAAAGCAAATCGGTCCAAGTGCGGTTTCCAGCGGCGTCGCGTCCAAGTCCACGACGCCGGCTACAAGATATAACTCCTAGATTCTCAGTAACTAGTAGATTGCCAGCCATATTGATATTTCTGTAAGCTACGGCGCCGTGTCGTAAAAAGCCAGTAAGAGCCACCAGTCTGACAAGGCCAGCAGCGCCCCAATTCAATTCTCTCTTCACCTGTCCTGATAAATCAACATACAAGATCTAGATATTATAATATCTCACCTTAATACCACTTCCGCATAACTCCAAAATGCGCTTCAAATCAATTTGCAATCATCACTGACTTTGTTGTTTCTCTCGCGGTAGCTACCCCTATTGAGAGCCCCTAGCTAAACGTCGTCAAAAAGCTTCAGGCCAAGCACTCCATAACCTGCGATGGCAGCCCCTCGGACCGTCCGATTTCGTGACGCCTAAAGCGCGCTGCGACTTTAAGGGCTTGTACTTGCCACAGACTGGCGAAGTGCCACGGCCAAAGAGTCTAGGTGGTTTTCTCAGACAAGGTATATCTCTTTTTATCTTGGGTACCTATTCTTTCTTAGGGTTAAAATCCGGTTGCCTGCCAGATAGAAAATCCAGAAAGTAACATAAGCACAAAGAGAAAGCATCATGTGATGTGGCCAGCAGAGCAGGCTATAAATCTCAATATTTGGTTAGGTATCCTACTCAGCAGCGAGGGTAGGGTAGACTGGCCGGAGTCTGCACCACAGCTCTTGAGCGCATGCAGAAAAGTTGATTCGGCCTAAATTCGGCACGGGAGGGAAGTTTAAGTAGTGTTGGAATATGATATCTAGCTTCTGATATGGGTAATGCCTCTCAGATTTTGTAGGGAATACTATCTCCGAGCATTGGACGCGGGAACATAACTTGTCAGGATCGGCTGTTTGGCGTAGCTTGTCTATATAGTGAGCTGCTGTAGCTGCATATCAAGTAAAGTCTAGGGTAGGCTCCCAAAATTTCCTAAATGGGTGAGAATGAGCAGTGCTGCTATTGGGGCTGGTCAAAACCTCTGATTTTGGGCTTTCAGGTCACGGATCTCGGCGATGCACATTGCCAGCGGACTGGCGGAAACTTCAGGTGCAGGCCAAGAACGAGGGGAGGAAACGACGAGGCTGAGCTTGGAACCAGCTTTCAGTGCCAAGGAACATAGAAATTGCAGAAATTGATGACCAAGGGCACGAATGACACGGAGGGGATGTTATTGAAGGAAGAGAGCTGAGCGTGGCGATGCCTTCCGCTTTGGGTTGGACGTAGCGCTTGCCCTTAACACTACATGGAACTCCGCATACAATATGATCTACTCCGTATGCTGATGCTTGGCAGAACGGACCCAGCAAGAGATCTTCAGTTTGCTTTTGCTCCAGGGGCTCTCATACGCCTGAACTCATAACATTCGTGAAGGATCTTCTCTTTATACTTTCAATCGGGTGCCATGCACCGACAGCACGTCATTGCTTCCTCCATGTCGACTATTTATAGATTTAGATACATTAAGACTGAGACTGAGATCACAACCAGTTCTTTAAACCTGTATATATTGACGAGATGTCGCTTTCAACATGGCAATCATAACAAATCAGATTCAGGGAATATCCACCTTGCATACCAATCATGGTCTCGTTTCGCGCTCTTCTTCCTACACTTGCCTTGCTAGCAACCGCAGATTGTACCTTTAACTGGACAACATGCGATCCAGCTCAGTTCGATTCTTCTGCCGTGCCAGTGCCATTTCAATGTGGCACATTAGACGTGCCGTTCGACTACACCTCCCATAACTCCAGTGAGAAGCTTAGACTCAAGCTTATCAAGGCTCCTGCACCATTGAAGTCCAAAGGAACCATCCTGTTCAACTTTGGCGGTCCAGGCGTTGCTAACCGAGACGACTTTACTACGCTTGCACCTACTCTGATTCCGTAAGACCACAATGCTTTATATGAGTCAAAGTTGTCTGGAATAGCATACTGATTACATTCGAAAGCTTAACTGGCGGCCAATACGACCTGATGACATTTGACACACGCGGAACCGTCGATACCATCCCACTAGAATGTCACAAGGACCCAGTCCAGCAGTACCGCATGTTCTTCTCCCAGAAGCCGTCCAACTCTTCAGAAACCTCGCTGGGGGAACTTTGGGCTCGTGGAACAGCCGACGCCGAGGCCTGTAGTATAAATGCAGGAAAGTCTGGGGGTGTCTTGACCACAGCCTTTGTGGCAAGGGACTTGATGCAGGTCGTTGATGCTCTGGAAGAAGACGGTCTGCTCAGGTACTATGGTGAGTCGCTGGGCTAGGAGGATGCATAACTCCTTATACTAATGGGGTGTTACCCATAGGGTTTTCATATGGTACCGTTTTGGGTGCAACAACGGCTGCCATGTTCCCTGACCGCATTGGCAAGATGATCCTTGATGCTGTTCAGAATGTTCATGAATATTATCATGCACAGGCGTAAGGGTCGCTCACCCCGTAAATCACACCATTGCTGATAACCATCAATAGCAACTTCGAAGAATGGGAACTGTCGGACGAGCTATTCTCTACCATCTTCCGCCACTGTGTTGAGGCTGGTCCTGAATTATGCTCTCTTGCTTCCTATAATAAGACACCCGACGAATTAGAAGTTGCTGCTTGGGACCTTCTGGACGCCATCAAGCACCAGCCTGTGGCTGTAGGCGAACTGGTGGTAGATTATGCAGCGCTCAAGGGGATCTTTGCACAAAGTCTGTACTCTCAGAGGTTCTGGCCTTCCATAACAACTGTTATCGACTATCTGGCCTTTGGTGGTGAGAATGCTGCAATTCCTCTCGGCACGATCTTGTCTGGCCTGCCAGCCATCAATACCACTGCTTCAAACCTGCCACGCCTGATGAACGGCGACAGCGCCCTGGCAGGTATTTACTGCGGGGACAACCAAGCCCGCACGGGAAGCTTCGCCGACTTCCTCCCCGTTGCCGAGAAACTATATCGGACAAGCTCGGTAATGGGGGATGTTCCAATGGGCTCTTACGCCAGATGCCAACAATGGAGAATTAAACCCAAGGAAACTTATACGGGAGATTTTGATGTACAAACCAGGAACCCTGTTCTGTTTGTTGGGAACACTCTGGATGGGCACACTCCCCTAAAATCCGCTTATAATGTTAGCTCTGGCTTTGAGGGAAGTGTTGTATTGGAGGTTGACGGCTATGGTCACGGCAGCAGCAGTGTGCCATCTCAATGCTCCCTCAAGACAATATCTGCGTACTGGGTCAACGGCACGCTGCCTGACTCGGGCACACGTTGTGAAAGGAGTGTTGAGCCTTACACATCGGATTGGTGGCCCAAAGTTTTCAAGGATGCTGGTGTCAATGCCAGTTGGATTGCAGAATGAATGCCTGCCTTGTCGAAGCTGGAATCGAGAGCCCGGCTCCACTTGGAAGGGCGATGTGTAATGCTCATCTCATTTTGTATATATTAGATTCCTTCGTTCGTAATGGTAATGATAAAGTTGTTAGCATTTGTCCAACCCCCATTCTTGGTTCTGCAAAAGCGACAAATGACATCACATATTCTTATCGATTAGTAATTTATCAGTCAGGTGACTGGGAGGCGAGCTCCGACCAAGCCCGCGGAGAAGAGCGATAAGGAAGTATTCGCTTTTCAACCTTTTGTCACTTAATATCATTTATGATTATTCTGCTTGCTCCATGGTATGTAGGGTATAGCTGACCTCTGGATGTCGTCGAGCAGAATCTCTGCTGAGAATGACTGAGCCCATGCTATTCAGGCGAGGCGTTGTTCATGCGACTGCGTCCTACGCTAGGTTTCCCCGCAACCGTTGTCGCAGCTCGACCTGGCAACGACTAACCACCACATCGCGCGTTCGACATGTCAGTACGGGCTTGGACCCTATACTGAGACGAAAAGATGCATCGACCACTTCTCCTTCACCACAGTCACCGTCACCACGCTGGGAAGCGCTGAAAACCGCAAAGCCTTTCTCCGCTTTCCTGACAGACACTTTCAACCGCCAGCATGACTACCTCAGGATCAGCGTTACCGAGCGCTGCAACCTCCGTTGCTTATACTGCATGCCGGAAGAAGGCGTTCCGCTCTCCCCACCGTCTCACCTCCTCACCTCGCCGGAAATCGTCTACCTCTCGTCGCTGTTCGTTTCTCAAGGCGTAACCAAGATTCGTCTGACTGGCGGAGAACCAACGGTTAGGAAGGATATCGTTCCTTTGATGCAGTCGATCGGGGAACTTCGGCGCGATGGGCTTCGGGAGCTGTGCTTGACTACAAATGGAATCTCACTTCATCGCAAGCTCGAGCCTATGGTGGAGGCCGGGCTCACTGGGGTGAACCTCAGCTTGGACACGCTTGATCCATTCCAGTTTCAGATCATGACAAGGAGAAAGGGATTTGAGGCGGTGATGAAGAGCATCAACCGCATTTTGGAATTGAACAAGATGGGGGCAGGTATAAAGTTGAAGATCAACTGTGTCGTGATGCGAGGGCTAAATGAACGGGAGATCATCCCGTTTGTTGAAATGGGGCGCGACAACCCCATTGAAGTCCGGTTTATTGAATACATGCCATTTGACGGCAACAAGTGGAGTCAGGGTAAAATGGTCTCGTACCAAGAGATGGTGGCTCTTATTCGGGAGAAATACCCGACGCTCGAGAAGGTGGCAGGGCACAAGAATGATACGAGTAAGACGTATCGGATCCCTGGGTTCCAAGGAAGAGTTGGTTTCATCACCAGCATGACCCATAATTTCTGCGGGACTTGCAATCGTCTCCGCATTACTTGCGATGGAAATCTCAAAGTATGCTTATTCGGAAATGCCGAGGTATCGCTCCGCGACATCATCCGGAAACAGAATAATGGCGAACCCATCGACCAGGCTGTGTTGGAGGAGCTAGGTCTCCTCGAGGCGGCACGAACTGCCGCTCTGGTCCACGACGAAGGTGGACTTGTCAGCGAAAGGGAGAAGGAAGTCCTCGACCTTATCGGCATGGCCGTGAAGCGAAAAAAGGCCAAACATGCTGGCATGGGAGAATTGGAGAACATGAAGAACCGGCCGATGATCCTTATTGGTGGGTAGGAAATCTCCCACTTCGATTTACATGACCCTTTTGTGATGAGGATTCACGATATATGAGCTTCATATATGCTTTGCATATCGCTTTATGATTTTGGGACAGAGGCGTTTGCAGGTCTGCATAGTTGTACATACGGCATTTGCATATTCGGTTGGAAAGTGCTGATGGGCGTGGCTTTAGATAAAACAAGGGGATCCCCAAAAATTTCAAGGCATCTTTCCTGGCAGTCACGGTCACCAGTGGTCCCTAAGGGAGGTCCATGGACAGATATCCCAACGTACATCCTCAACCCTGGTGCAGAAAGCAACCAAGTTCGATTCTACAGCCGCGAACGTAGCAGCACCCCGGAGCCCGAACATCCCAGCAAGAGCACAGAGCGAACCTCCCTTCCTACAGCTTCAGATCCAGATCTCCCGCACCTCAACCGCTCCCAAAACGTGCACATGACCCTCATCGACGAGAAAGCCGTAACAAAGCGCCTCGCCACATCAGCATGCATGGTCTACTTCTCCAACAGCCGGCCCTGGGAGATTCTCCGCGAAGGCCGAGGCACCCACAAGGGCGACGTCTTCAGCATCGCTCGCATCGCCGGTATAACCGCTGCGAAGAAAACACCTGATATTATACCGCTTTGTCATCCTGGTCTTGGCTTGACGGGTGTAGAGGTGGACATTAAACTGGTTGATCCCTCAAAGGAGGAGGAAAACGAGGGGCAGGGTGTATCGACCATAAAGCATGGGGGGATGCGGGTTACGGCATCGGTCAGTTGCCTTGGGCGGACGGGAGTGGAGATGGAGGCGATGACCGCAACCATGGGCGCTGCATTAACGGTGTATGACATGTTGAAGGCTGTTGATAAGGGGATGATCATTGGCGACGTGAAGCTGCTGGAGAAAATAGGTGGAAAGAGCGGCCATTGGGTGAGAAATGAGCAGGTCAAGGTTGAATAAAATATATCTATAGTTCTTGTTTACAATTCGAATATGAGGACCTGTGAAATCACTTGAAACCGCTACTGAGGCCATAAATGGCCGCATGTCCACCCGTAACAATGGTGCGACGCCAACCTCATGCCCCAACATGCTTGTTATGTGACAGACACTTCTGTCGGGCCTCCCAACAGATGGCACAGAAGATTGTGTCTAATGTTCTATACCTGTCACTTTTATGTTAGAGCGCATGGCTGTGCTGGCTCTGACTTGCAGTACGCTGGAGGTCAAGACTTCCACAAAATGAACTGGAACGATATTGTCCAGGAAGATATCTGCTGAATGAGGTTGTACAAGCCATAAGTTTGCGCTATACGCCTTTCATGACTTGAGTTTTTTAAGACTTCCAAGAGCTTGAATGCCATGGCTCCAAGACTGAAAGCACCCGTGCCATAATATTTGCTAAAATTCAAAGTAGTTATTGAGCGGCTATTCCTGCGCAGGAAGCATCTTTTGCACCTTCTTTACTAGACTCTTCTCAAACTGTTCCACGCCTTCGCCCTGAACCTTCAGGGTGCCAGCTCGTAGAACGTACACGACACGCCGCCGTGGCTGTTCTTCGCTTGATTCCTCTTCGGCGCCCTCAAAGTCATCATCTAATTTGTGGTCTAAATCTCGCTTTCCCTCTATCACGGCCCGGACCATGAAACGGTCGTGCGAGACCAACAAGATGGCGCCGTTGAAAGTCGATAACGCGGACGCCAAAGCTGTCACTGTGTGGAAATCAAGGTGAGTTGTTATTTCGTCTAGAACGAGTAGGTGCGGCACATTCCAGATAACTCGGGCCAACGCCAATCGAACCTATACGATAATCATGAGTCACAATCTTCTCCAAACATGGCGTCAATACTCACAAGCTGTCCACCTGACAATCGATGGATAGGGACGTCAGAGACTATCCTTCCTTGGAGACCCAATGACGATAACAAAGCCCGTAGTTGGCCTTCATTGAGTGAGCCGGCTACATCTTTCGCCATCAGCCCAAGCGCTGTTAGCGTTGGATCTTCTTGTCCTAAAGCTTGGAGTTCCTCAATGGAGTGTTGTGCGTAGTAACCCATCTTCAACCGTGAATGTAAGGAAACCTTGCCTTGGGTCGGAGTCGTAATACCAGCCACTAAGCGGATCAGTGTTGACTTTCCGGAACCATTGAGGCCCATGATTCCGACACGGTCTCCCATGTGCATCACAAGGTCAATTTCCTTCAAAACGGGAGCTGTAGCTGCTTTGTACTTGAAAATAACCCCTTCAAGCGAGATCAGTGGCCCTGGGAAGCGAAGCTCGGAGGCATCCGGCAAATGAATTGCAACACCTTTTTCATCCTGCGGGACATCGATCTCATCCCGGGAAGACAGATGCCAGCCGACCAGATCCCTATTTAGCTTGAAGCGCCCTCCCCGTGCGCTCACTTGGACGCCCATTCTATCATCCAGTTTCTTTTGCCTCGACTTGGCCATTCGAAGTTTATTATCGTCGTTGGTCTTCTTCCCAACTTTGATGCTCTCGCGGACCGTTGCTTCCATATGCGCAATCTGACGATCCTGGGCTTCTTTCATGCGACCCCAGTAAAGCTTCTGTTCTTCAAAGTCTTTCTGGTATGCTGTCAGATTGCCCTTGAAGTATGCGAGCTTCTGGTCTCGAAGAATGATAATTTCCTCGCATACAGAGTCCACAAAGTCTCTGTCGTGTGAGACTAAGACAATTGTTTTCTGTGACGAGTCACGCATTCGCTTCAGATACTCCTCCAGCCAGACAACCCCAAGAAGATCCAGGAAGTTGGTCGGCTCATCCAGGATCATAATGTCAGGGTTTTGAATGAGGATGCTTGCCAGCATACACCGCATACGCCAACCACCGGACAACGTATGAAATGGTTTGCTCAACATATCCTCTTTGAAGCCCAACCCAAGGAGGATTTGGCGAGCCTGTTGCTCTATGTCGATCACCTTCATCTAAAGCCAGGACTTAACTTCTTTTCCGTGTTAGGTAACCTTTTTTACTCACTGCTTCAAATTGAGACTGCAGATCTTGCAATGTTTCCGCCGCAGTCTGACTCTCCTGCTTAACTGATCTAGCGTCGATTTCCTCCTTATCCTGCTCAAGCCTATACAATATTTCAGTAATGAGTCCCGAATAAAATCGAAGGCCGAGAACTCACAGTTCCTTAGAGCTTTGAAGCTTTGCTTCCACGGACTTCAGCTCCTTGCGGGCCTGCAAGCCCCTTGCACCACTCTTAAGATTGGCGTTTTTCTGTGCTAGAAAAAGCTGCTTTTCGATTTCGTCGTGACGAATCTTTCGAATTGCTATGACCGGTTGCATTGAATCCTCCGACTCAAAACTCTTAGCCAAAACTAGAAGCACCTTTGATGAGAATGCATGCAAATAGAATAGTGGCATTTCTCTTACAATTCATCTTTCCAGCAACTTCGTTTCTGTGATTGTCGGTACTTATAGCATACTCAAGGACCGGCTTGCTTTCGTCGTTTCTCTGTTTCTGTGCTTCATTGGTAAAGGCTTGTTGGCCATCTTGAGCTTCGGTATCTGTCTGTTGCAGAATGGCTATACGTGTCGAATGCGGTATTCCTGGCACCAGCTTATCTGCCATAGCCCGCAAAAGCGCTACAAATACATCAGCTAACTTCCTGGGAAAAAAAAAAAAAGACTAAAGTAACCTACTTGACTTTCCAGTGCCATTTCGACCTACCAGTCCATAGTGAGTACCTGCTTTGAGCCGTAGATGGGCATCGGATATCAACTCTCTTGCTTCAGGTTTGGCCTTTGATTTTCCTTTGGTCTTTGTTTTTGCGGAATCTTCTGCTTCCTCTAACGGCGATGCAACAGCAATGGTGAGATTTTCTACATCAATCTAACAGAATTGGATCAGAAATATCGCGAGAGAATTTGTTTTTAGAACCTACCTCTCGTGCTGGTTTGTCATCGAGAAGATGAAAACGGGTTTGCTTGCAGGTAGCAATAATGTATGGAGCCATGAATCAAGAATAAGAAAGAAGTTCCCAAGTTTGAATTAGTATTAGACGATAAATGTTCAGGTATCACTACAGTCCAATGAAGATAGATATATCCCGAGACGGCCAATGCATTTGCTGGGATTGAAGACGGTTTCATATAGCTTCGGCTATCCCTAATTATAACATATTCAGTGGCTTGATGATCCAAGACAGATCAGCTCTCCGCTCCAAGGCTTGGTTTGAGGTATTGTGAGATGCTTGGTTGGCTCACGCAGGTGTATTTGCAAGCCTCCAAGAGGAAGGTGCGAGAGAGTCGGGGACCTAAAGGGGAATAGCGTGCGTTCTTGGCGGCCTGAGGAAGCAACTACTGTTGGCCATGACATTTGTTCCTGAGTCACAACCACAACCATAGATGATGATTGCAGAGTCACACAGACGATCAGGGCCGAGTATCCAGCCCTACAAATCGAAATAATGTGTCTCAACCAAAGGGGAATGATACGAAAGTCCCAACACAGAGGCAAAATCGATTTTCGGTCCCAGATGTGTAGTCCATGCAACAAGATCAGCCACGTTAAAGGAGCGAAAGTGACCTGTGAAGCCACTGACAGACTGGACTTCTTTTGAAGCTGATCCCCGTCGAGAGACATTATAGGATTCTATCATTCATGCCTCTTGTTTGACCTGCTTTGGACCTGCAACTGGAGTCTTTTGTCGTGCTCTCCCCGCAGCCTCCTCGCACTGTATCCCGTCTCATAACCGGCTCTTCAAGTATCAACATGCTAAAAGCCGCTGCCCAAGCAATTTCTCGGTCGTATTGCGCTCAGGGTTCTCATTCACCTCTACGGTGCATTTGACATTGTGACGAATCACCCTCCTCCCTAATATCGGCGTCGTATACACAAAAGCCACCTTGAAGAATGAATATCAACGGCCAGGTGGCTCATCGTAGCCAGGCTCCAGTGTTGCTCTAGGCCTTGACCCTAGAAGCCGATGCTAACGAGAATGAAGTCTATCATAACCGGTGATCCCGAGGCATACTTGTGCGGGGTTGACCAACAAAGTCTTGTTCTTCATGTGGGAAAAATAACTTAATCGCGCTAATTCGAGTTTCAATAGGGCATTCAGGCTGTGAATGCCAGGCTCGGACCCTTCTATATGGGTCTCCAGATTTTCTGGGACAAGAGATCTGCAAAGATTCAGATCCGATCACCTTAGCCCTGGAATTTCCATCACATGCGTGAAAAGGGAAGCTCGTGCTTCCGAGCCTCAAATCTCTTTTATAAGTTTACTTTATGACCCCTTTTCTCAGGGCTAGAGTACCTCAACTATCAACAAAGTCGAGATTGCCCTGCACGATGGATACAAAAGCCAACCCGAAAGACTCAATCAAATCCACCTGGCGTGATAGCAGTCGGGACGACTGGAACTTCTACCACTTCCTCATCGACTATCTGGACGTCTACCCCGTCAATCGTGACCAGGAAGTGCCCGTGCATACGAAAGACGAGAAGGTGCCCTACGTACCCCAGTGGTCGCTTCATCGATGGGTACTCTTCTACTCAGCTATCCCACTTGCCATTCATCAAGTTTATTCGTCGTATACTGGCCGCACTCCTGGGCCCATTGCAGCCTTTAACTGGTATTTCTTTGCATTTAACGCAATTGTCATATACGAAGTCCGAGTCATCCGCAGACTCGGCCACAAATTCGGCTTTCTGGATGGCGACAAGCACGAGCGCGACGGGATCCCCGATGTGGGTGTGGGCAAGGTAGTTCAGGCGCTCTACAAGACCACTGGCTCGCGCCTTGCAATGGGGGTATTCTTGTCCTACCATGCGAATCAGCTGCCTGCAACGATGAGCTGGGCGTGGCTTCCCCTTGAGATCGGCCTCTACGGTATTGTCCTTGACTTTTGGTTCTACTGGTACCACCGGGCGATGCACGATGTGAACTTTCTGTGGAAGTTTCACCGCACCCACCATTTGACCAAGCACCCTAACCCCTTGCTTTCGGCCTATGCAGATCACGAACAGGAGTTTTTTGACATGGTCGGAGTCCCATTTCTTACGTATATAACACTAAAGGCTTTTGGACTGCCGATGAGCTTCTACGAGTGGTGGGTCTGCCACCAGTACATTGCCTTTACGGAGGTATTGGGACACAGCGGCCTACGTGTTCATGGAACTGCACCATCAACACTAGGCTGGTTGCTGGACTTGCTTGGGGCCGACATTGTCATTGAAGATCATGACCTGCATCACCGCAAGGGCTACAGGAAGAGTTACAATTATGGGAAGCAGACGCGCCTCTGGGACCGCATCTTTGGCACGTGCCACGACCGGATCGAGTCAGCAAGGGACAACATCGACTATTCCAACACGGCACCTATGCCACTCTTTTAACCATGCACCAGCATTCAATGAAATGAGACAATGATATACTCCGTATTTATAGAAGAGTGGCAGATGAAAGGAGACGGCCGTCCACGGCATAAACACAACCCTTGAGAGGAAGCTTCTCTAGGCAATGTATATACAACTCACATTTAATTTAAATATAACTTTATAGCTTGAATATGAATGGTTGGCGAATAATCTACCAGTCATCTGCTCAGGTTGTCATAGTCGCCACTCCCCATCACACAGCTGCCACTACGGTGTACACCAAAAATCCGCCCAATCGCGTTGTAAAACCATACTTATGACTTCAACCTCAACCTCGAAACCCCATTTCGCTAAATGCGGGGAAACGAATCATAATATGGATTATCCTTGGAATGGCAAAATTCTCCCCTCAGATCGTGACCATCTTCCCAGCTCCCAGCCAATTGATCTATGGCAAAATGTTGCGTGCTCGAATGGAATCTTGGAATTTACCACTAAGGTTCAACGCAACCAGGGCTCAGTCAAAGAGTCTCCAACGTGGCCAGACAAGACAGAACTATTTACATCATCACAGATCATGACCTCATCTCCGTCATACAAGGTTTATATAATAGACTGACATCGCACCTCGCCAATCCATCAATATATCTGCGTCTATCCACCTACGAGGAATACGGCTGCACTCTAATAACTCAGCTCAGAACCATCGGATACAACTTTTCGAAAGAAGTAAACAAAAATGCCTACTGGAAAACCAAACCCAAACCTCCACTCCGACAACCCGGAGGGTTTCACCGAGCATTTCAACGAAAATGTTGACTACACCCGGGACAAGAGCCAGGCCCAAGGCAAGGCTGCTACCGGAGGCCAGAGCCAATGGCACCAGGGCCTGCGCTCGACTACTTTGAATCCGACAGCTGATTCCTTCGGCGAGCAGGTTGGTCTTTTCTTTTTTGATCACCCCCCGCCTCAACTGGCCGAGTCAATGGGGGGAGGCATAATGCAATTGTACATTCAGGGATTTTGGCTAACGGTCTTCTTTTTTTCTCTACAGGAGGAACCTGCTAAGGAGGTCAGCATTGACAGTACCAACGCGGGCGTTGACCATAGCAAGACGAGTTACCATTTCACTGCAGCTGGCTTGTCACACCCGAGTGATAGGGCTGGCCCTGAGGAATAAATAATCTCTTGTGTAAATTCTTTCCAAGAATGTCGGGCTGGTAGGTGATGCGCATGGGCAGGGTTTTGGGCTCAAGCTGAAATTATCCGCCATGATGCTCAGATTTAGTGTTCAAGTTGTTTTTTGGTTGATAATAACTATATAGTATCAAACTCTACACATAATTTGTAAGAAAAGGCAACAGAATCTATTGCCATACTGTTATTTTCTTGGTCTATGTTCGGAAGATATACACTTGCGCCGTTCTGGTAGGCACGCGAGCAACTACACTAATGTCTATACAACGAGCGCACAATTTTTTATACAAACTCATAAGTAAGGAACAAGCATTGGTATACATACCGTATCTACACAACTCGGGGCTCCCGTCGGCAGAGATTATTTTTATATCAATATCGAGGCTGTGCAGTCTGCTGATGTTGATGTGGCGTACCATATGTGGGTGGACTCACCGATAACACACTGATGGAAAGCAAAACAAACACCGTGGTCGGACCAGCTAGTACGAGTTTGGCAAATGAATGTTGCTTGAACGCTGATTGATAAATTTTTAGCCGTAGGAGTAAGATCGCAAGTTAAGTGGGTTGACATCCGGTGCTTCTTCACAGGCTCGGATGGACCCAGGGCATATCCACCACACGATACCGCAGTGACTAAAATCGGTCTGGACTCTCAACTTGTTTGCATTTGTGAAGTTGGAAATTGGAGGATGGCAAACGGCTGGTTGAACCAGAGAGTTGTCTACAAGGCTTAGCCAGCTGGCATATGCCACAGTGGACTTGCTGCTCCGGACAAGTGTAAACACCTATTTAAAGCCACAGTCGGGCACAGCTGAACATAAGGTTAATTGGATACTCTAAGAGCATTGGGTCAAATGATCAAATCAACTGATGAGAAAAGGAGTTGCCTACAGGCTACTCGGGGTAGAGGTATGGTTCGTACATGAAACACATGGCTGCAGAAATTTAGGCTCAAAGGCGAGAACCCTATGCTTGACAAGCGCCTCTGTGCTGTGCCACAATGCTGCATACGTACACCGTGCTAGTATCAGTATCTACGTGGGCCAGAGAGGAAGTGGAGCAGTCGACTTGAGATTCGAGAACGAGGCGCCGAAGAATATTCATACGACGTGTGAATGTGTCGGAGGTCTAGACCGGAATTGATGATCTCGCCTCGCGCGAGAGTCGAGCAATTGCTTCTTTGGTTCTGGATAGCCCTACTAGTTGTAGTTCTGGGGTGGTGGTTCGGCTTTGAGATCTGACCCGAGGAAAAAATTTGCTCTTCTCGCAGCCGCGTCCATTGTTTGCCTGTGTTTTGGGGTTCAGGCAAGGGGTTTAGATATGAGAGACGTAACGGAAATACTAAGCGCTTCGGATTTAGATCTGTCGCCATCGGAATTGGCCAGGGCCTCCCATGATGGCGGGAGAACCTCGGACGGAGGTTGCTCTTTTCTCAAGACATGGTCTGCGAGCGGCAAACAATAGGGGGAGTGATTTGGAGTTTTCAATGACAACGAACTGAGGATCGCCTCTATTTACCCCAGGCTTTTCTGACTCCTCAGTACTTTTGGAGTACAGGCTCCTTGAGGAATGAGGAGCGAGCGGGATCTTAGGTTATTGACACCTGAATCCTAACTTCTGAGTTTCCGATATTTAATAGGGTAAAAGGTCCGGGAGATCGAGGACCTCTGTTCGTCCATACTTGGAGGGGAAAAGCACCAGAGGGATGCTCAATTGTTCTGAAAGATTTACCCCTTTCTAGAACACCTTCAAAAGAGCTTAGCGATTGTGATCGTTCGTGGATCGCGGTGTGGATTCAGAGGATGGGCGAATAGAAGCAGCAAGCTATGGGATGAATGGAATAGAATCAACCAGACAAGAGTCCGACTCCCGACGCTAAAGTTCCAGAGTTTTTGTCGCAGTGGCTGTGTGCAATATTAATATGGTGCCAAGCTCTAAGTCTCGGCGATAGTGCCCCCACTGCTCCCCACTCTGGCCTCCCGTGACTGTGAAACTTGAACGGGAAGGAGGGCTGCGAGTGTTGCAAGTAACGAGAAATCTGATGCCAATTTACTGAACCACAATTGTGAGTCTCTTCAGAGTAAGACGGCCCGGGTCTCGATCCTCGACCAGGAGGGTGTGTGAAACGGGCATGCTCTCCGCTCGAACAGTTTCTAGTCAATACGAAGTGAATTTTAGACCAAAGAGCTGTTGAAAAATGACTTGATTTCGACGGTCTAATAATGTCAACACAAACGATTATTGTTCCTGACGATACTCAATATGACTGATAGATGTAAGCCAGCCATGAACAGTGTAAGTGTCTTCATTGGCACTCCTGGATCACTCGACGTCATTGAGAGGTCTTGAGCGACTCTGGACGGGGCGGTAATTGAATAACCCAATTGGTGGCGCTACTGCACCACCTTGAAGTCTCATGGAGCAACGGCTTTCCAGGCCTGAAACGGCAAGATAACCACTTGCATTTGGGAGAAGCGTTTGTTATTCTGTTGCCTGGAAGGGTCTAGTAATCATAGCACAACGCAGTTAGGCATTCGAATGCGCAGTAATAGTGACTGTACCATCAGTGCCTACGAGAGATGCTCGTCAGATTCAGTCTTGGTGACAGGAAACTGAGGAATAATTGCTGTTCTGCCGAAACAGGAGAACTCCAGTCCGGTTGAAGTTCTAAGTTGGAACTTACGTATCGAAATACCGTAAGAATTCGAGGTGGAGCCGCGGGCTTTGGGTGCTGAGCCGGTTGCCCTAGCTCGCCCCGGATAAACCAACCAGCTGGCCAGTCGTGGCTGATTCAGCAGAGGACGCGCAAGCCTTCTTTACCTGTTTCTATTCTAACCGTAAGAGACCGGTAACGCCAGATCCCCTGGCGGCTCCTCCTCCATCATCCTGGCGCCGTCCCATCCTTGGTTGATCGTCAGAATTCCCACCACCTGGCCCTGTTTGTTTCTCCATCTCTGCCTCACCCTGCATCCTTTTCTTATTATCCCATCTTTTCCGCCTTTTTCGGTCTCGACTCATTTTCGACTATACCCTTCCATCGTCTGTTGAATCTCTACTTCGAAACTACGAAATTCGATTTCTCGAAATCAAACGACCTGTCCATCTCGCTCGCTTCTTTTCTCCGACCCCCTGCTCCTGGCTCCCGAATATATCCAACCTCTCCATCACGTCCAGAGCTATATAGTCGACAACCGCTAGTCGAAGTTGATCTTCGATACTCAGGCTTCGACTTGTATAACCTCACATCCTCAAGTCCTAGGCTTTCACCCTCGCAATGGCGACTCTTGCGGAACACCCGGCTGTCGCTCCAGCGTCTTACGATCAAGACATCGAATCCTTCCTCCACCTCGATCAACTCACCTACACACCCTCTGAGCAAGCCCGGTCGAAAATCGGCCTAACGACACAACAATCTCTCCCCAGCTCAGATTTCATTGCCAGTGATGCACGAAGCTCTAGCTTTGCCTCTAGTCAATCACCTGTCGCATTTCCAGCCCCTAGCCATCAGTATGATGAACACAAGCAGCAGACAGGCCTCCCGCCTGGCGCCCTTGCACAGGCTATTCCAATTAGCCATATGCCCCAAATGGGATTCAGTGCTCCAAGCCCAGGTTTCGCGATGAATGGAGGGGAGATGTTTCAGCCTCAAATCAAGCCCGACGATACCCTGGACTTCAACTCCACACCGAGCCGCAACCATTCAGAAATGGACTTGGAAGCTGACAGCAGTATGAACACTGTGCCTGGCTTTTTCTTCTCGCCAAACACGAACAAGAACCAGTTTATTGACCCTAATGCCCTGAGTGGACAGGAGGTCTTTTCTATGGGCTCATCTACTCAAGTCGGACGCATGTACCCTGGGATGCACCAACAGCGGGCCGCCATGGCCAAGGCCGCTCAACAGCAGAGGCAGCACGAACTGCTTCGCCATCAACAACCACACCAACAGCTTCAACAGCCTCACAATGTCGGAACTCCCCATCCTCAGCAGCCGCGTGCGTCTAACCCTCTGGTTGACGAGCGTATTTCGCGCCTTCTGCAGCAAATGAAAGCAGCATCTTCAAGCCCTTCGGACCCATCGCCTTCGCCGTCTTCTCTTCCCCAGATGGCGAAATCTAGAAAGGATGAGCAGGACATGGATGAGGATGAGCGGCTTCTTGCCAGTGAGGAGGGAAAGAAACTGAGTAGTAAGGAGCGCAGGCAGCTCCGGAACAAGGTTTCTGCTCGTGCGTTTAGATCCAGAAGAAAAGGTAATTGTCATTCATCTACAGCTCACACTCGTACGCCGTTGTCAGGGGCACATTCAATGACAGATGCTAACTTACCTACAGAGTATATCGGTCACCTGGAGAATGAGGTCCAACAGAGAAACAACGAAGTCCAGGAACTTCGCAACCAGAACCGTGTGCTCTTTGAGGAAAATGCCCGCCTCACGGACCTTGCCCGCATGCTCTTATCATCTCCGCACTTTTCGCAATATCTGGATGAGATGAGCGTCAGTGGCCTTCCGGCTGTCCAACAACAGCAACAGCCGCAATCACAACCTCAGGCGCAGCCTCCAGCGATTCCTCAGCCCCAGATGCAGCCTCAACATATCCCGAAAGAGCCGACATCTAACCAGCCTCAGCCGGAATTCTCCTTGCAACAAAGCTCCCAGGTGGGAATGATGGTGGTTCCAAGTCAGGGGATTGACGTCGCTGCGATGAACATGAACAATGGTGGTTGGAACACTGGCATTGACATGAACTTTGGCAATCCATCCGTCTTTGCTGTTTTTGAAGTTCCCCAACCCCCTATTCTCGACACCGAAGCGCTTATGAGCAAAACCTCGACTTTCTCGGAAATCACTTATCCAGTGATTCCTAGCAAGGATGACCTATCACTTGAACGCTTGCCATCTACTGAGGAGCGAGAGGTGCAAACACTTGCCGATATCGGAACTTCGGACGTCAATATTGACGAATCTGACCCGGTCTTTGCACTATTTGCCGACCAGCCTAGGCAGCCAGTGGAGGATACGGAGTGCGAATCCCCTGTGGCTGACATGGAGCTGGGAAAACCTTCGTCGCTTAAGCTGATTGTCAATGGAGGCTCGCACGCCGCCGCCAGTCGGTTCGGATACCTCTGCGATAGCATGGAAGCCGCCTTTCAACGTGTCTCCATGATGACTGCCCACCTGTCATAATCCCCAACCTTCCATTACGTGTTTCTTACCTCCAGAATGTAAAAATTCCTCGCCTTGATCTTGTTTTTGCCTGCTTTTTAGTGCTCCAGGTGTCTGTCTATAAGCACTTCTCCCACATGTAGACCAAGCTGTTTCTTTTGTGATCATGTTTCCAAAGCCAGGGTTTTCATCTTCAATTCTGCTTTCGCATATTCCTGTCTCTGAATTCTTCTATTTCCCGGTGTTATGGATGGTCTTGTCTGCTTATTTGGGGCTGGCTCTGTATTGGAATACTGGGAGCGAGCGAACGGAAACACTGAAGGATTTAGGATGATCATATAAATCAATATCAAAAATATATGAAAATTTAGTGATTACTCCATTTGAAGTGATTGAAATAAATCTGGCGCATGCCATTTGGACGTTGCCTGCCTTCGCCGTCTCCGACGTACTAGGTTCTACAAAGGTTGGATTTCTCCTCTCCGCTTTGGGCAAAAAAAGTTTCGATCCCGCTGCGACAGGAGAAACGGCAAAATAACTTCAGCTTCACCACTGGCATCACTTAGTCTTTCACAAACTCCCATACGCTTGCGAATGAAAGTACTCGAGTTCATTCGATGACCCGTCCCAAGTAGTAATCCAGTCATCCTTTTCTGTTTTCTAGTCCGTTCCTGTCGGGCGGCATCACTGCAGCTTCCTACCTACAGTTCAGTAATCGCGCGTGACTCATGATCGTTCGTTAGGCACTGTCTAGGTCGTCCTCACTCCGTCGGCCAAGTTGGCGTCCCTTCAGATTTCGGCCAGGCTGCTCAGTCGGGCCTCTCGCAAACTCGGTCGTCCCTCCTCTCTTGGTGCTGCCTTTGCCACCGCAGCTTCGTTGAGACAGACTAGCCAAGGAGGAAAAGGAATATTATACGATTCCTTGGTCTCCGGGAATTCAACACCATCATCTGCTCCGACGTATCTTTTATCGAAAGCTTCCAACTTTAAGGCAAAAGAGTCCATGACTGCATTTGTTGCAACTTTACCAATGAAGTCCTACTATCAAATCCTGACTACGCCGACGGCTGACACTCCTGGAACGACGGTTCTTGTGCATTTCGACTCGCGACGATACCTTTTTGGCCAGATTTCGGAGGGCACTCAGCGGGCGTGCAATGAAAATGGGGTCAAGACAGTCAATGTTTCTGACATGTTTCTCACGGGTCGCATGGATTGGACCAATACTGGTGGTTTGCTTGGAATGATCTTGACTCTGGCCGATTCAATCGCAAATGCATCTGCGGCGCGGGAAGAGAGGGTTCAGGAGAAAAAGGCAAGAATACTAAGACGAGGTGAGGAATACAAGCCGAGAGAGGGTGACCCAGACGGTCTGCAAACATTGACCATCCATGGCCCTAAGAATCTTACGCATACTTTGGCAACTGCTCGAAAGTTCATTTTCAGGAGAGGGTTGCCCCTGTACACAAAGGAATATAGCACGGAAAACACATATAACAGTGCCAAGAACCCGAAAGGACAAACAGAGCAATCGATACAACCGACCTATACCGATCGGTACATCAATGTCTGGGCTATGCCTGTTAGTTCCAAGCCGGTTACCCCTCCATCTAGCCCAAGAAAGAGGAGCCTTGATGATTTTCAAGAGACTCAACCGATACCACTAAACGTTCTTGATGAGGATCAAATTAAAAGACAATCCGTTGTTGCTGACATGTTCAACTCGTCGTGGAGCTTGGATGCCTTGGTGGAGACACGCCTTGCAGATGTCAAAATGCCTGCACAATTGTTTGTGCGTAACCAGGAGACTAAGGACCTGGAAAAGTACCGTGGACCGGTTCCCGGGAGCGGCGTGCGTGTCCCTGATATCAAGGTGTTTGTTCGCACGCCGTGGCCTGGTGCGACTGTTGAGGATATTCCCTTGACAAAGCCAAACCATGAATCTCTTTGTTACATCATCAAGGCTCAGGATGTTAGAGGCAAATTTGATGCTGCAAAGGCCTTTGCTCTTAATGTTGAAAAAGGACCGAAATTCGGCCAGTTGTCAGAAGGTCGAAGTGTGATAAGCATGGATGGTAAAGTGGTGACGCCAGATATGGTCCTGGGGCCTACACGACTTGGAAAGGGATTAGCCATAATCGATTTACCCACTCCGGATTATGTTGATGGGCTTGTAGACCGGCCAGAGTGGGCATCTTCGTCGGTCATTCAAAACCTGGAAGCTTTCATTTGGATCATCGGCCCGGGTGTTTGGGACCATCCGCGACTCCAAGAGTTCGTCGCCAAGATGGAGAAATCCAAGCACATCGTCTCAAATACGGATTTCTGTCCGAATTATCTAGCAATGCAAAGCTCGGCTGGTACGACGATTCGTATGGCCAGATTGAGGCCTGAGAACTATCTCATTCCTGTTCACGACAATCGCTCTAAGTCTCCACAACCACAATCACCATCGAAAGCAGAGACCAGGAAAGGGCTGGAAGTGCTGCCCGCTGAGCCCGGCCTCATCGTCGATATGCAGCCAAACTTTGCCATAAATCATTCTCAGGTGGTGCCCCGCTTGAACACATCAAGGGTTCTGCAACAAATGCCAAAGGCTGCTATGACACGAGCTGGCATTATTAGCAAACGGTTGGAAAAGCAAGGGGAGCAGGAGAAGCTTCGACAATTCTTGAAAGATCTTCCGAGTCCTGACGCGGAAATTATAACACTTGGGACAGGGTCATCTTTGCCGTCCAAATATCGCAACGTCTCGAGCACCCTGCTTTATGTTCCTGGACAAGGATACTATCTATTCGACTGTGGGGAGGGAACTCTCGGCCAACTGGAACGTGCGTTCACTCCTGAGAAGCTCCAAGATGTGCTTCACAACCTACGATTAGTTTGGATCAGTCATCTACATGCGGACCATCATCTCGGCACTGTATCTTTGCTCAAGGCTTGGTACCAGGCAAACTACCCAGGCGGGGTTCCGAGCTCAAACGCCATTGAGAAAGATATTGTCAAGATCTTGCGGGACAAGCGGCTGTTCGTCGTATCCGAACCTGGCATGATCCAGTGGTTGGAGGAGTATGCTAGCGTTGAGGACTTTGGCTTTGCGAAATTGACGCCACTGAGCGCATTTCCCTACCAAGAATACGATCAGATCAAAACAGCATTCCAATATCGCCATTGTGCTGCCAACGGTAATTACCCGGGTAGGGGATCTGCGGGCGCAAAGCCCCAAATCACTCATCTGCAGCTTGGAGACAATGGCACTGCTCCAAATCTCACGCGTCTGCTCGGACAAGCCACTGGCCTTTCAGACCTCCGAACCACGTTCGTGTCCCACTGCAATGGCGCCATGGCAGTCTCGCTCGTGTTCCCCAACGGCTTCAAGGTTTCCTTCTCCGGCGACTGCCGGCCCTCGCCCAGTTTCGCCATGATTGGTAAGGACTCCACTGTTTTGATCCACGAAGCTACTTTCAACGACGACATGCGCGGGTCCGCCATTGCGAAGAAACACTCCACGGTGGGCGAAGCCATTGAGGTTGGCCGCCAAATGCGCGCTCGCTCGATCCTCCTTACCCATTTCAGCCAACGCTACCAGAAAGTGGGCATTACTCCCATGCAACGATCAAGAGAAGTCGAACAGAACCCTGCCGAGACTTCTCAGCAGGAAGATTTAGCTTCCGAAGACCTCATGAAGGCAAGTACGGAAGCGGACGAACCTCCGCCAGCGGTGGTCCCCATCGTCAGAGCTTACGACCACATGCGCGTTCGCGTCGGCGACATGTTTACGCTAGCAGAATATACACCTGCGACGGATAGGCTGTTCATGACAATCGAACGTATGAACGAAGAACTGGCTGCTCAAAAGCGAGAACAGATGGAGAAAGAACTTGCGGAAAGCGCAAAGAAGAAGGGGAAGAAGGGGGAGAAGAAACAGAAGGCACAGAAGGAGTCTACTTCTCTACCCCAGCGCAGTGCGTCCCCGCCTAAATCACCGACGAATTCCCCGAAGTCTCCAAAGTCCTCAAAGGCACCAAAGAGGCCTTCCTGGGATGATTCCGATAGCGAAAGCGGCTGGACTGCGAGCGAGGATGAGGGTCCGAAAGTGGCTAGCTCTAGCGCTCCCTAGAGGAAGGACGCAGAGCACCGACTCGAAGCCGTAACATCACATTTCATCTAGCATATACATACATAGCTTTGCCTATGTCTATATATTAGACTTTCTGCACTTAGACTAGATTTTTGGTTCAATATTCCTCCGAGGAAGAAGACTTTTCACCCCATCACTTAATTTTCATGGTCTCTTCGGCTTGCGCTTGATGATGAGATACTATTGCACCTTGGAAGGAAGCATAGTATTGCTGGTCTGAGAGAAATCGTATGATATCATTCTCCATTCATTCAATATCCCTTACCCACATGTATCATCTGTATTGGCTCTTGTATTATATTCTGTATGTATATACGTTTGACAATATTTACGCTCTATCATTGCAGAACTCTTGAATGAGAAGAAAACCGCCACAGTTTGAAGCAAATGCCACTCTAATATCCAGAAACAGCCTTCTCCTTGTCATCCTTTCCATACAGTCCCTCACCCAGGTTCTGCACACACTCGTACTTCCAGTTTTGCGGGGTAAACTTGTCGACGATTTCTTTGAATGCGTCGAGGGTGCAGAAGGTGTCATCGCCTGGAAGGTGGTTCTCTGGCCTTGCGGCGCAGCCGGGAATGCGGACGGGCACGTCGTTGTAGCGGATACGGACGTAATGGTTTTGGAGAGACTCGCGAGCAGAGTCGGTGAGAGACGCGAGTGGTGTGCGGGCTGTTGGGGAGGGAGGAAGGTATGTCTTGCTTGACGAGGAGGCGGAGGAGGATGAGCCACTGAGGAAGGAGAAGAAGCCGCCGGTGCTCAGTTTAGAAGCACTAGCTGGATAGATGGCTGTGTTGGAACCAGGGCTATGTTCTGCGCGAGAGAAAAGCTCCACAGCGACGGAGGAGGTAAAGGGAGGCCATCTTCCATCCATGGTGCCAAGACTGCCGAGAATAGCTGCCAGTGTTGTGTCGTGGCATCCGCTCATGGCGAACTTGATAGCCTTGCCGTTTGATGCGGATGAGCCAGAAGCGGCGGTTTCGCTACGCCAACCACCATCTACAGCGGTTGTAACCATGCGATCGGTGATGTCGCCCATCAGAGCCCCGACGCCGAGTTTGCGGTACTCGGTGCTTTCGTTGTAACCAGTGAACCACTCGTCAACGGCGACATTTTCCATGTATGACCTAGCCTTCTTGTTATAGAATTCTGCAGGGAGTTTGGTGGCGGGCCCGTGAGCCGCGGTTGCGTTAATGGTATCCTGGATACCTGATAAACGGGGGTGAGAGTCGACAGCCACCCGAGGCGAGTTTTCAGGCATCCATTTAGAGTAGACACTGTTGATGTAGTCCATTTCTTCCGTGTCGCTCCCTGATCAGGTAAGTAATGGGGTCCTTGCATTTTGACGAGGAACATACATTTCTTCGCAGCCCTATCAGCGTAGAGCCTAGCAAGTTGCCTAAACCGACGGCAATTACTCTCGTTGGGGAAGAGCGTCTCTTCTGATACGGAGCGAGCGACAATGACGGGCGGCTTAAGATCCTGTGTGCGGGCACTAGGAGGGTACATTCCCCAAAATGCTTGCTGGAGGGATTCTAGGGCTCTCGGAATGGTCGTTGCGCGGAGATACATATCTTCGGTATCGGACTTGATTTTAGGCATGAAGCCGAGTTGGTCCACATAGAGGCGTCGTAAGCGTTGGCCCAGCTGAAACGTCGTTTCACGACCCTTGTCTGTTAATTCACCATGTTGGCTATTCGGATATTAGTTAGAATTATCGGTCGCAAGACGCCCACTCGATTTAAGTCGGAACTTACCAGATACCCTCAATATCACCACCTGCGCCGACAGTAACTATTGACTGATCTCTATCGCCAAATGTTTCCATCTTCCTTCGCCATTGGAAGCCGTTCCAGGACGTCAGATCTTCGGTACCCGCAGCCATCTGTACCATGCGACGCGCAACATTGCAATATGGCCAATCTTTTATGAGAAGGAAAATGGGTCAGCGGAGGGAGGAGGAGAACGAGGGCCATCGTTGGATAAGTTACATGGGATTAATCCTGCCTAAAGGGTGTCAGCTCAAATGTTGTGCATTGAGGATGCGCTACATACATTTTCGAAGCGCGAGGAAACTGGTGTGCGCTCGCCTGTTTGGTTGGGTTAGTCGCTCTGCTTGCCTCGCATGTCAGTACAGAGGAATTATCCGCACCATGTCGTAAAAACTGAAAAGGGCGAAAGTTAGTTGTGAGCTCCCAATTGGCCTTTTTTTGCGGGGAAGAGTACTACTACTTACGACTTGCACCAACTGAAGCTTCAATTCCTTAGGATAGAGCTTGTTGATCTCCTCCTGGGAGTACGGTTCGCGGGGGACAAGGGTTGTCATTGAAGCGAGTGGTCACAGTATCCAGAGTCAGAGCTGTCTGGAAAGGAGGAAGAGGTGATAAAACGTTGGAATGACTCCAACTCGGCCCTCTCCGCTTAATGGCGGTGATGACGCCAATTCACTGGCTGCCCACGGCAGCCAATCAGCTGACTGGCCGGGCTCACCTGCCACTACAATATAACTGCGCCCTTTTTCCCATTATTTGGATCTGTTGGTCCTACCGTGACTTGGTATCAAGGGCCCCTGCAGGATATAATGCGTCGGTTGACTATAAACTTGCCTCTCGTAGATACCGTCGAGAGATAACGCCCGGCAACCACCGCAAAGCGGACTGCAACCAGGGACGCCAAGCCTTCTTCCCCAGCTTATCGCCTAAGCGCACTACTTTCATCTTGCTCTCTCTCCCTCCTCTTCTTTTTTCTTTGGACAGCCATAGCCACTTGACCTATTGTGCAATTACTCCCAATAATTCATTGCTAAAACACAATCCTCGAGAATAGTGACATCCTCGGCAAGCCCTGCCGCTCTTCTTGCCCGGCATCCACCTTGTGCATTCGCAGCCTTGATGTGTATCTAGGCCACGAGTATAGAGGCTATATATGCTCGTCGATTTTCTTCTCAAATATCCCAGTTATCCAATGCCTAATATGGGTCTTGCCCTCTAAACTTCTTTGTTAACTTTGTTGCGTGCATCAGTCCACCCAGGAACACAGAAGTAACCACTTACAGTGTTGGTCTCAATTCTTTGTATATTGGGTTTTTGGTCTTGAGCGGCTGGATATCAGTGGATTGAATGCTCCCACATTTTGATTCCTCAGAATTCTTCACCGCTTGGTGTTATTGTCTGCTCCAGCCATAATCTGCGCAACACACTGACCCTTCCCTCTCCTGTTTGAATCGCCACCGGTATTCTTTTTGGGAACGGAACAACCCGGTAAGTTGCCTGAGCCCGGATTCTATCGACGAGTAGCTTAATGTTAACATATCTTAGGGCCGATCCGTGCATTTGGCGGGCTTTTTTTTTTAGAAGCGGGCGTTGATCGGACGCCATGGAGGTAAGGAGACGCCCATTTCATTGTCTGTTCATTCTCTTGCTCTCCGGTTACGCCGAGTAATACTGCTCTCCCATGGATCCCTTTTCCGAGCTTCAATACGGCCGATTGCATTCCAATTCAGCGGTCATGGGAAGCATAGAAATGCGTTTGAGTAACGGGAGGGTGTTTGTCTGAGGTCGAAACACAATCATGTACTGCTGAGCGCATTGCTATATCCGCTTGTATGACTGGGGGCTCTGGTGTCTTCGGTTTCTCTCTTATTTTCTGAGCCTTCTACCTACATGGCAGCTCTGCGCTGTAAGTGTCGGTGGATCGAACATGGACCAGAGACGCACCTATTTTCAGATACCGTCATATTGCAAGGAGTGGCTCCGGCTATCAAGACCAGTTGTGAGCTAAGACTTGAGGAACTTCTGCAGGTCACCAGTCCAACTTCCGGACAGCCGGTACAGGCCAAGTCTAACAAACCCCATGACTTTAAGCCCAGGCTCCTTCTAATGGGGCTTCGTCGGTACGCGTCATGACCATTACCTAATTTTCAAGAGCTGATCATCATATGTAGGAGCGGCAAATCGTCTATCGCTAGCGTTGTCTTCCATAAGATGCCCCCGAATGAAACCCTCTTCCTAGAATCCACCACACGCATTCAAAAAGATTCCGTTCAGTGAGCCAGCCCCTGCCTTATCCAGGCTTTATTTCTAATGAATATACAGCTCGTTTATGGACTTCCAGGTCTGGGATTTCCCCGGTCAGTTTGAATACCTCGAGTCGTCGTTTGATCTTGAGGAGATTTTCGGGAGTTTAGGCGCGCTTGTCTGGGTCATTGACGCGCAGGACGACTATATGGAATCTGTCACACGCCTCAACCGCACTATCCTGACCGTCCAGCAGTACTATCCCAACATCAATATCGAAGTCTTCATTCACAAAGTTGATGGTCTATCAGACGAGTTCCGGGCAGACACATTTCAAGACATTGTGCAGGTGATCTCCGATGAGCTAAGCGATGCTGGATATGAGAATGCCCCGGTCCATTACTATCTGACGTCAATCTACGACTACTCGGTTTTCGAAGCCTTTAGCAAGGTCATCCAAAAACTCATTCCGAACTTGTCAACGCTGGAGAATTTGATCAACACCCTTTCCAACAACTGCGGGTTCGAAAAGAGCTATCTATTCGATGTTCTGAGCAAGATTTACATTGCCTCCGACACCCGTCCCGTCGATATGTCATGCTATGAAATGTGCTCGGATTACATCGATGTGATTGTTGACATTTCTGAGCTGTACTCGTGGGATCACCCCGACCGCCAAGCAAAAGGGGAACAGAACCAGGAAGCTGAAAGTCATGTTGTGCTACATGATGAAACTATGATCCATCTGATGGAAATGAACAAGTATGTCCCCGCCTACTAGAGCTGCCGGCATTGCTAATCATACAGATATCTCTGCCTTGTCTCTGTCATCCGTAACCCTGAGGCCAAGGAAAAGAAGGGATTAATTGATATGAATTGTCGCACCTTTCAACAAGCACTTAATGACGTCTTCTCGCGCAGTTGGGAGCAAGACCAGGAGCAAGCAGAAGGACGACAAATTGAAGGACCGACCGCGACTAACCACTTAACACTATGATGGATATCTTTCTTGTATTCTTGTTATTTCTTTCATACCCTGGCTCCTATGTCCGAGACACTTCAATCTCTCCGGTTCAAGCGGTTCCGGAGCAGACCCTCGAAGCACCGGACTGCTTTAAATTAGATGCGAAAGACGTTTACGATGCTAAGTGGTTCCGTGATGAATATAGTCCACACTAGTCCAGACGAATGATTGATTTTGGCCTTGTTAGCGATCCTATGTGCCATTCCGGTGGACATGGCCCTTGCAACCAGTCTAGATCACACCTCAGGCAGCAAGGCTTCCTGCGGTACCGTAACAACCATTTTCCGTAGGCGCTAAGGAAAAAAAATATCTCTCCATCACGCTGTCCCCAAACGAAAACACTCAACTTTCTGAAGAGCCAAAAGTGTCTCTGCGAAAGGACAGCTTGCAGTCTTGAATGTAGAGCTGCCGATGCACTCATGCTCCAGTACCATAACGCCAATTCAACTTTGCAATTTACTAATTGGTAAGCTCTAATCATGTCACTCCCACACAAGAAAATTGCAACACACTACTATTTCAATACCCCGTGTTCTATCTGCCCTTTTCAATCTCAATGATGAAAAAAGGTTACCACATTCGCAGCTTCCACGCTACTAGCCGTCGCATGAACCCAATTCAGGCGTGCTCTGAGCGCATGTACTTCCTTGGATGTCTGAGAGATGATCACCTCACATGTTACCTTTTTGCTTTTCCCATGTCTTTTTGCTGATTGATTGCAAGAGTTTTGAGTCTAGGTACATAAAGAAGGCTTGCACGACAGCTTTTGTGCAAGCATCCGCTCCGTATACGCAGCCTAAACACTCGGAGGATAGTGAAAGTCCGACGATAGACCGGTCATGCGAGCAATAAATAAACTGAGGGACTTAAGAGGATGAAGCATACAAGAAAGGCTCTTGCTAATCAGGCAGCTTAGCTGTCTTTGTAGAATATGAATGGATATTATTCTTCACTTCTGTGGCCTGAGGATTTCATCAAACCACCTTGTAAACCACGTAAGCACAGCACCTGCAGCAACGTCCATTTGTCTCGATTGGATAGATAGCTGGCAAGCTGGAACTAGAACCCTGCACTTTGTGGCGGCATTTGCACGATCATCACTCGGCATTTCTTCGCGGGTTCTGCTTCTAAATATCTGTCCTTTCACTGACGGGAGCATCATTTATACTCCAACACCAGCCCGCCATTTAAGACTGGAACCACAACCTGCGCGGCGAATATTCCTGACAATGTCCGAACTCCGCCAGAGATCAAACGTTCCGAAGGGAGCATCTGGTTCCACGCAAAACGAAACCCTCGCCGCTTCTGGGCATCGCTCACCTCGCAGCGGTGGTATCAGTTTCCTTGATGTCGTCCGCGTGCTAGCGACGCTTGTTGCCGTTTCTTGCGGTCTATCATACTATCTCACCTCCTCGGAGTCCTTCATCTGGGGATACCAACCCTGGCTCACGAATTGGTCGCAGGTCGTCCGCTATGTTGTACGTTTTACCTTGTTCACATCCCCTTGCCACCAACCTCATCCCTACCCGCTTCAACACTGAATACTTACCCCTCCCTAACAGCAAGGCCCTATCCTCCTAACTCCGACCGAGCTCGCCCTCCACGACGGTACAAACCCCTCGCTCCCGATCTATGTCGCTGTAAACGGAACCATCTTCGATGTATCCGCCAACCCCGGCATGTACGGCCCAGGCGGATCGTATCACTTCTTCGCCGGCCGAGACGCAACGCGCGCCTTTGTGACGGGCTGCTTCCAGGAGGATCTAACAGATGATCTTACGGGTGTGGAGGATATGTTTATCCCCGTTGATGACCCGGCGGAGTTGGAGAGGCTAAACAGTGGGGAGAGGAAGAAGAGAAGGGAGCAGGATGTGCGGCTCGCTCGGAAGAGGGTTGAGAAGCAGGTGAATCATTGGGTTGGGTTCTTTGGGAACCATAAGAAGTATTTTGAAGTTGGGAGGGTTAGTAAGGATGCTAGTGTCAAGGATGAGCAGGCGGGGAAGAGGGAGCTTTGTGACGCTGCGAAGAAGCAGAGGCCGAAGAGGGAGATGAGCGCCTAATGAATCCAGTCTACGAGTTTTCCGGTTGTCCTTTATTCCGTCTTCTCTTATCCAGTTGGTTACCTATTGAGCATTGGACCGAAATTGAACAGTTTTATCAGGTTGATTTGATTAAGTCACTGCAATGTAATTGACACGTCCAGTAGCGCGACTTTTCATTCCAGATGAGATTGATTCATCGAACCACAAACATCATTCGCCCAGCCGATTTCGAATTTTCAAGATATCGTTCGTAGCAAAGGTATCATAAGCACCGCGAGAAAATTAATTCATGACGGGAAGCGTTTATTCAGCGGTAACGGCGCGGGCTACATTTATCATGAGCATACGTGATCTGAAAAGAGACAGACAAACGAGGGACATACTGTAGATGTTCATCTTGGAGTGACCAACAACCTTCTTGATCTGTCCCTTCTCCTCGAGATCAGCGAGGGCCTTGCGGGCCAAGCTGCCGTTGATCTTGAGACGGTCGACGAGGGTGGCGACGGTGATGAGGCGGTAGGACTGGACGTCCTTGTTGAGCCTCTCAGCGGTCTGCTTCTCGAGGACGACGGCGTGCTGGGCCTTGTCCTTGACTGTATAGCGGAATTATGGTTAGCCCACTGTCACACAACGCTTCTGCTATTGATGCGAATCCTGTCTGGGAAAAGCGAATATTCTTCTTTGCCGATGCGAAATCGAGGATCATTCGGCGACGGGAGACGAGGATGGTGGAAGCATACCCTTGCCCTTGGACCACTTCTTCTTCTGCTTGCCTGCGGGAGCCTATTTAATCATTGTTAATATCATCGTCGGCGACCATATAATTCATTACGCCTGCAGTGTAGCACTCACCATTTTGTCTGTGTGGTTGTTGGACTGAGAGCTGCAAGACTGAAGCGTCTGGAAGTTCAACCCAAGTGCAAAATTCGAGTGGGGATGACTGGGGTCACGTGGAGGGCAACCCTAAGCCCTGGATCAGGTTCGGTTAGAGTTGCGGCGTGGGGGGCTGTCATTGGCTGTTATGTACTGTAGTTATGGCCTCAAGAATTAGGCAGAAATCATAAAATGACCAGAGAGTGGACTATGCATTGCTGCGACTGCGAACAACGTCATCTGAATGAAATACTGCTTGTGAATCTTATCAAAATCGGGCAGAGCGTTTTAGCCTTCCACTCAAAACCGAGTATCCTGAAAATACGCCAGTTCTTGAGTCGCAATGAGAGCATCAGCCACATCAGAGAAAGCCTCTTTCTCTTACGAGTCAACAATGTCAGCATCAAGTAATTACATGGTTACGGCAGCCTTTGGTAATTGCGGACGGAAATATAGCCCATGGACTTAGATTGGCTAAAGTTTCACCGATTCATAAATGTGCCATTGCTGCTGGGGACAACCTTTCCGGCGAGTGTATTCAGACATTGAAATTGCGTTGTTCCTTGTTCTCCTTCTTGTTCAATAAGGAATCCCAGAGCATAGTCATCTGGGGTGCCAAACCAGAACCTTGATCCATCACCCTCATCAGAAGGTAACCATCGCACATCCAATTTTGCATTTTCATTTCGTGAAACCGGAATACGAACAACAGATGGGGTTCGGTGCGGACTCCAGTAACGGACGCCAGGAAGAGCACCGTTGGCAGTAGTAATGAGTAGCTGTAGGCTCGAATGATGCCAAACAACCTGCCTCACAGCATGCTCATGGACTAAGGTCGAAACCAACACCGTTGTGCCATCCAAGCCCCAGATCCAAACAATGTTGGGCCGGGTCTGATCTACGGTGCTCAGAAGGGCACCGTTATGGCTGAATCCCATCATCAAAACCCCTCGTTGGATAGTTGAAGGCTCGGGTAATGTAGTAAATGAGGAAGATCCTGACGCCTCGGCGTATTCCAAGCTCGCTCCCCCAGCAGAATATCGCTCTCTCCATATGCTAGGAGAATGTTGCTCAGTTTGCAACACATGCGAAAGTGTGGCGGAGCAAGCAAACTGTCCCAGCCGGTTAGTAAAGCTGAAACCCAAAAAAGATGGAATGGATACATACCGTTCTAGATCTAAGTAATTCAACAGTTCCATCAACCTTTCCAACAGCCAAGACCTCTGATTGATTACTATGAGCGGAAACGGGACTCCATTCAATCCCCTTGACGCCCAGATCAAGGGAATCGTCCGATCCAGCGGACCCTGTAAAGGTTTTGAAAAGCTGTCCATCCGCTGTAAATATGAGAACCTTGGTGCCTGCACTTGCGGCATCCCATACGGCTATCCATTGCCCGTCGGGGCTCCATTTCAAGCCCTGCGCGTCAACTGTTGAAAGAACCTCGCGTCCTATTAGCTCGTATGACCGAGACTCGTGAATGGTCAATGTATCATTTGTGTCAGGCTTCAATAAGATGGTAAGTTGTCCTGTTTTCGGGCGATAACCGAAGCCATTGTAATGAGAAAATTTGGGTGTTTTTATAACATGGCTGCGGCCGGTGTCTAATCCGAAAACGGTGAGTTTTGTATTCCAAGCGTGGAAAAGAACCACTTCATTCTCATCACTTCCGAAATCAACATTCAGAGCTCCGGATTCAATGTTCTCTATTTCAGCTAGTTGCTGCAACGGGTTAAGGTTCCAGACGAGGATACGAGAGTCACTTGCACATAGCAGACGACGAGAAGGCACGTCTCGTTTTGAACGGGAGAACTTGAGGAACCTGCTTCCGCTTTCTTTGATCTTAACAACCTGTACCTCTCTGAACTCGGTAGAAGTTGGGTTGAGATGAATGATAAGATCTTTTCCGTTTAATTGAGCGGCATACTCCCCATCATCTGACAGTGATACTGAGGACGGGACTAAAATAGAATATCAGCAATGGGTAAATATAGTCACGAAAGATCTGTAACTTCAACTCACTCCCTCCCCCAAGCGAGTCCATTGTTGATGTTGGAGTTGAACATGTTCGTGACATTTTTCAGCAAGAAACGCGCCGCATCGCGCAGAGCCCGGGCGTCTATCTTAATCGAATGAGGCGCACTCGACGCTCTCGCAAACCTTCTGCTCTCAAGTATCGCGAGCTCCTTGGTTTGGGATGGTGGGATGTAAACTGAATCTCCATTTACGGTTAGTCTCCTAACAAAAACAACAGCTATCGATAAGAGATAAGCCGGAACAATACGTTAGTCCTTTCCGTGATAGGTATCGGCGCCGCCGAAAATTGTTGCGCGCAAGAGGCGTCCAATTCAATCCTTGGAGTTGCGTTCTCGAGAATTATTCAAGTTCGTTTCTTTTCCGCTTTATCACCATACCGCTCCTACGCTACACGATCCCCAAAGTGGGGCGAAATTTCCTTTGTTTCACAAGCTCAGTCCGGAGCAAAATGGCTGTCTCGGAGCCAACCCCCGCGGCCAGCAACAGCAGCGCAGATCAAATTGCGCCGAATCCGGAACTGGCGCCGCTAAAGAAGCTCCATGGACGAGAATTCTATGAGAGCATAGGTTCTCCGAAGTACGTTGTTGCGCCTATGGTCGATCGGTCTGAATTTGTGGGTATATCTTTAAGAGCTCCTCTTCTGCCAGCTAACCGTTGCTCACATTAGGCGTGGCGCATGCTTACTCGTTCTTTCATGGCTCCAGAAGAGAGCAAATCTCTTCTCGCATACTCACCGATGTTCCACGCTCGTTTATTCCGTGAGGAAGCCGGCTACCGCGCGAAGCAGTTCCATCCCACACGGGCTCACGCCGACCGCAAAGGCGACCACTCTCTGTACCTTGATGGAAACCCTGCGATCGATCGCCCGTTCTTCGTCCAATTTTGCGCAAACAAACCCGATGATTTTCTTGAATCGGCGGGCCTTGTAGCACCGTACTGTGACGCCGTCGATTTGAACCTGGGCTGCCCGCAAGGCATCGCGAGGAAGGGCCATTATGGAGCTTTCCTACAAGAGGATTGGGATCTGATATATAAGCTGATAAACCGACTGCATAAGGATCTCCCGGTCCCAGTTACGGCCAAGTTTAGGATCCAGGAGTCGAAAGAGAAAACGCTAGAATATGCGAAGATGATTCTGTCCGCAGGCGCGAGTATAATCACACTGCATGGGCGGACAAGGGAACAGAAAGGTCATAACACCGGCTTGGCTGATTGGAGTTATATCAGGTACCTTCGGGATAACCTGCCATCGGAGACAGTCATTTTTGCGAATGGGAACAACTTGAACCATGACGATGTGGGACGATGCCTCGAAGCGACTGGTGCAGACGCCGTGATGAGTGCGGAAGGAAATTTGAGCGACCCATCCATCTTCAGCAAGCCCCCTCCAGTCGGTTTCGAGGGAAGGGAGTACTGGCGAGGCCGAGACGGCAAGGGCGGGTATCGTATTGACGCAGTATTCCGCCGATACCTTGATATTATCTACAAATACGTTCTCGAACAACCAGTCCCTGAAAGGAAACCTCTCTACTTGCCGTCGGATCCCCAGGCAGAGCACCTCATGGAACCAGAGCCAGAAGATGAAGGCCCGCAAAGGAAGAAGCAGAAGCGAGAAAAGACCGGAGCCCCCCACAATAACCCCAGTCTCAAATTCATGCAAGCCCATCTATTCCAACTCTTCCGGCCCCTAATAGCGAGCCACACAAACGTTAGAGATGCGCTTGCGAGATCAGGGCCTAACAATATGGCGACATTCGAGCGCACGCTGTCCATCCTCGAGCAAGAAGTTAAGAAAGGTCTTCAAGAATACGAGAAATTCCCGGAACGTTTCGAGAACAAGCCAGATCTAAGCCTTACTGGATCAAAGGCAACCATTGCTGACTATGGTCGACCATTCTGGGTATGCCAACCACACGTTCGCCCAACACCGGAAGAGGCCCTGGAGCTAGGAGCACTTCAGGAGAAGAAGGGTGAAAAGAAAAAGAAGCAAGAGAATGGCGAGGCTTCAGACAAGGCCGACACTCCGGCAAAGACTCCTACGGAACCAGTCAATACCCCGACCACAGCAGCAAAAGATGAGCTGGTGAGTGGGTGAGTTTGATGTCGGGAAGAGAATTTCAGCAGTTATAGAAGCATAATTTAGCGGCCTACACCATGTATATAGAGCATATATCCCGCTCATAACGATCGATATGAGTTCAGAACTAATACTTTTTATCGAGTTCGCATATCATTCCGTGGTATCAAGGTAAGAGTACAGACACCAAACGCCCTAGTTTCAAACGAAAAGGAACATATCAACGCTCAAAAATCCATCGCAAGCTGTGGTCCCATCTTCTCCAGATCCTCGACCTACATGCGCAGAGAAATTAGCCCAAACCATACCTACCATATTAAGAAAATGTTTACGGGCGACAAACCTCTAAAAACCCATCCCCCACACCTCCCCTGGTCCCACCCTCAGCCCTTTCAAATGCCGCTCTTGCAACAGCTTCCCTCACAAAGACATCAATATACTTCGCAGCAACCGCATTAGCATCCTTGGCGATCTTCGTCTTCTCGTTCCGGAAATGGTGATGGAGTAACTTTGTGAGGAGCTTTTGCGGGATCAGCGGCTCGGACGAGATGACATCTTCAGTATCCGGGTCTTTATAATGTGTGATTTCGGCGAGAATGTAATCTGCCTCGTCGGCAGAGTTGGTCTCTAGGCCGAGGTTGCGGGGTTCGGAGTCTGAGTTGTCGGAGGATGCCGCATCGGATGCGTCTGAGGGCGGCGAGGGTTTGGATTTTCGGAGTTTAGTAGGTGGGTTTGATATGGACTTCGAGGGTTTTGGCTTTGAGGGGCCGGCTGTGGGCTCTGATCTTGAGGATAACGCGATTGTGCTCGGCTTTTTGGTTGCTGCTTTGCTTGAGGGTTTGGATGGGCCGGCTGTTGTTGATGAGGCTCGACTGGGCGGTTTGAAGGGAAGGTGTCGACGATTTTGCGTGTTTTGGCGCTCTGGAGGCATTGTGTTCGCTATTCCAGTGTTTTGTGATGTCTCAGTCCTGATTCATTGAAGCTGGTAATTGAGTACGGCGTATTTGATGTCTGAACGCGTCTCGCGGATAGCAATGACGCGCAGTCATGTGACCGTTTAGGCTCTCTTTATTTGGCCCAGAACTGAAGCTACCTGCACCAGGATTTTATATCCATGCTAAAAATTGAAATTTTGAATACCAGTTGTCCAGCTAACTAGCTGTGCTCATAGTCAACCGATTTTTATAACTCAAACTTTGCTTCGCAAACATTCAAAACAAACAGTCCTGGTCGGTACCTCTGTTTTCAAAAAACTTAAGTCGCAAGAGGAACAACAACAGTAACCTGCACGTCCGCTGCCTCTAGTGTCGTCTTTGTACGAGCCCAAGGTACATTGAAAAGGCCCGCGTTGAACTTACAAGCGTATAGCCCGTTGATTTCCTGGTGGTCTGGCAGCTGTGCCTTCATATGCACGAGAGCAGACTCGGTGTTGCTAAGAATCACCTCGACACGGCTCACATTCTTTCCATACCCATTAGACGTGAACAGACAAATTATCCAATGCTTCTTTCCCTGGGGTCTCTCGTAGTCCTTCTTTTGCGGTGGAATTATGAGGGTGCGACCCTCTGGTAGGCGGACCTCAATTTCACCCGCTGAAGGGCGGGACGTTGTCAGATAATGAGGGTTTTTGAGATAATCTTCGCAGAATGCCTTGTAGACCTTGAAGGCAGCCGGGTACTGGAAGTTTAACCTGTCAATGATGGCCGGGATTGATAAGAGATGAGGGCCTGACTGGCTTACCTTGGATTTGAAGGTAGCTGCAATTCCACTCCCCCATGAACCTTTGCAGTTGCATGCGTCTGAAGGCAAGGGATATTAATACGGCTGGGTTCTTCTGATGGCGGGGTCAAGGTGCCCAGTGTAATGAAGACTCACGGATCAAAGCAGCGTTCTCTGGAGCTTGGAAAAGGTCCCCTTGGATTTCTGTCACTTTGCTTGACGTGGCCATCTTGTAGCGGAAAGACTTGAAAGTGCGTTCAAGACGTCGTCGGGAAGAAATCATACGAGTATGTCAAGATCGATGATGTCGAGGATTAGGATGATGAATACATAGAGCGAGGGGAGCGCGATAGTTAAACTCGTATCCTGACTCATACTGAAGGGCACTTACACAATAAGGAAATTGGAGCAGAAAGCCAAGATTCGACAATCCACAGACTCGAATTGGCGCAAAATAAGTCAACTTGATAGCTAATAATAGTGGTTCAAAAGAAAGGTTAAAGCCCGATCTTACTCTTTGATTAGCCTAGAACATTCTGCACTCTTGATCAGTAGCCCTATGAAGAAATTCCCAAGAGACTTGCGGATTACTACAAACAAAGTTAACTCAGAGTAACGGTACGATTTGATGAGGTCACAAGTCATCTAACTATAGAATGGAATAGAGAAGGCGATAAGAAAAAGGGTTCAAAGAACGGTTGATGTATACAGAAACTTCGAGCCGAAGGCCGAGCCGCTCATGGTAGGTAAATGCCCGGATTCATCAACATGTAGACCATGGGCACCTCCGGATATTTCGCCCAAATTCAGGTAAGAAGAGAGTCAATGTAGCCGATGAAGTGGATGTAAACGCGGTGGTCTATTCGTCATCGCCCGACTTCTCCGGTGTTCGACGGGAAACAAATAGTCGCAGTGTCTTTGAAGACCTCGCGAATCGTCCATTGGATCCTTCTAGAGAGGCGTTCGTTTCTTCTGATGCCAAAGGTGTTTCTTGTCTTGTGTTCGGTTGATCGCTGCCCAATGCCCATGAAGAGGTCGTAGCAACAGATAGAGGGACGCTCTGACCGCTGCTCGACTTCTTTCTCCTGCTCAAAGACCGAGAAAGGGACTCGAAGATTCCAGGCTCTCTATCGTGAGCCTCTCGTTCTAGGCGCGCGATTTCACCCATCATTGTCGTACTATTGGTTGCCATGTTCTCTTCAGCAACGGGGATATAGATAATGACCCCTCGCGCCGGTGCAATGTGGATAATTTCATGAAGCGCCGCCTGGATTAGTATTGTGCTGCGAAGATTTGTAATCGGGGCAATGAGATACGGCAGCGCAAAGATTTTCATCGTGTATGCCGGAAGCGTCAGAGCACCGAATTGAAGGCAGGAGCCTTGTTGAACGGTGACTACCATGAGCGACTCGGAGCTCTGGTAAATTTGTGCCATCCTCGCCGTGATACTGGAAATTATAGAGCTCTCGTCTTTGACCTTGAGGCGGTATCAGCTTTGGGAATCGTGCTATGTGTTTTGTTCAGGGTAAGTCTCATCACTTACTCTGGTGTTCATTTTGATCTCAATCACGACGAGCGATCCTTGACTCATGCGAGCGCTCGGGGAAATCCAAGGGCTTCTGGTACTGAACGAGTCTTCGAAGAAGTGACTCTTGGTTTGACTCAACAGCCTCTCGTCTGCACCGCTCTTGTGTGCTGCGCGGGCGGATCTACCATCCTTTGGGTCACCGCTGGTCAGATTGGGGACTGTGCCATCTTCGTCCTCTTCCTTTTCCTCAAAAAACATAGACGGCTTGACGGGGGCTCGATTCAGCTTGTTCTGCTTTAGTGTTGCCTCGGATATGCTCTGGGATGTCAACGCTTGGAAGGAAATTGGAGACTCGAGAACCGGAACAGTGGGAGAAAGGTCCGAGGAAGAAGTGGACGACAGGGGTTTTCGCCTTCTGATTATCGAAAAATCGATCCGATGGCGTTTCTGAGGCATTTCGTTTCGGGTACAACGACAAAATGGTCGCGTGTTGGCAAAGGACGTGTCAAGTAGAATACCCCAGGGAAGAATACCTAAGAAATAGCCTGGCCCTTGTTCGCATGCCAGGCCCTCGCTCCTCTTAGGGTCTCGACTAATGAACCAAGTTCCGAGACTAATTTTAGGAGAAGATGCTGGCGTCGGAAGGAAGGAGCATTCAGTTAACCCCGGTAGCACTGGGGAGACCTGCTTGGAAATGACGCGGAATTGTTGAAATTATCTCCGGCTTGCACTGCTATAACATACTTGAATTAGTCAAGACAGGCCACCCGAGTAGACTACCTTCATATATGCTCACGCCCGCCCATACATCAGTTCCTGTCTATGCTCTTCTTCTGCCTCCACACGACGTCTCAGGTTACTGACTTTGGGTGGATGTAGGGAATCCGATGGGAGAGGTAAGAAAAGTAAGCTCTTCGGCCGTATTTTTCTCCCAGATTTCTGAATTTCGCCATGATGACTCTTTCAGGCGCGATCCTCCTAGCAGGTTATACTTGTTGTTATCATAACTGTCAAGCCGAATAAGGCGGGTGTCCAGATTGGTGAGGTCATTTCGCCCAGTGGGCGCCAAAGGTAAAGCGCAACATCAAATATCGTTGGAAGCTACTAGGATGTAGCGCTCTGTTCTGCACCGGCTACCAGTTCCCCAGATGTTAATACTGAACTGAAAGGGTCACTTCCAAAAATCCTGCAGAGGCCCATGATAGCGTCCTGAAGCTTACACGCCTGCTTCTTCCATTATATGGGGCATGACGGACTCCAGTCGCATTGACGAGCACAGATGCTCTTCCATCCCCAATCTTGCTTACTGAGTGCAAATACCTACCTAAGTCAAGCATGGGTAAATCCCATGAGCCTCACAACTACCCAAGTTAGGACGAAATCAACAGATCCTATTGTTGAGTTCGTGAGCCACGGATAAGGGCCAACTGTGGGTTTGTGCGGGTTAGTTCCAATATCCAGGAAAGTTCGAAGTTAAAGAGGATTTGATTTTCAGTCACGTAGTAATCTTGGAGAATTCTCTCAAAATAGGGTGGATGAAGGACTGGGATGGGCTGGGGTACTTGGCTAGGAAGTGTGTCTGGTGTAGGTACCTGGTTGAAAGTCTTGGCTCCGGTTACCTACTCCGTAGTAGCGTGCCATAACTTCCCCTCGCGCGCAAAATGGCGTCAAATATTCATCGATCTCCACGCGACGCGCCTGAGCAGACAAGAGTCAACGTCCGGCTTCCACCATAGAATTGGGGATGGACTAACTGATCCCTTGACACAATGGACGATCTCACTACTTCCCTGCTCGCGGAGCATTTTAGCTACACCCCTTTGGTTAGTACTCTAGAGCCAAGCCGCCCCTCGCGCATCGGTCGCTAACCTGGCAACAGTCACTCATAGATGATATTATCAACTCAATTAACAATCTAATCTATCAAGCAATATCAAGTCTAGAGGGCGGCCTGCTTTCTACTCCCCCGGAGCGACTGGGATTTTCCCACGCGAACAATGGCTCGACCATCCCGGACACAGACGAGGATGGAAACGTTGTTTACCCCGAAGCGCAGCTAGAAATTGAGGACGGATTACACCAGCTCGAAACTCTCCTCGAAGCGACAGTCGATAAGGCTTTTGATAAATTCGAGATTTTCGTGCTGCGCAACATCTTCAGGGTGCCTGATGATTTGATGGGCTGGATTAGGCTGAAGCACTACGAGGTTCGAGTTGTGCTTCCCTGGCACTTTCTGCGCACGTCGGATCTGACCCCTTTTCCTCTTACAGAACATCTCTTTGAACCAGTCCCCGGACGCACCAACTCCTGAAACTATTCTCGCTCTGCGTCAGAAATTACAAGAAACCAAGAAACTCAATCGAGCTCTTAAGCAGGAGAGCGCGAGAAACGAAGTGATAATCTCCCAGCTGAAGACAATTCTCTCAGCCACGGAAAGCTCCGATACTGCTGAAAATGATAAAGCCGATGTCGAAATTCCCGGCGCACCTCCTGCCAAGAAGGCTTTGGATTTGGCCTTCTTAATGTCTAGCCCACCTGCTCAGCAATTACGAGTAGGTGTTGCTACAGGGTCGAATACGCAGCACACCCCTTTGACGACAAACACTACATTCATCCTATCTCAACTTCCTGCATTACAGGCAATGCTAAACCAACTACGCCCGAAATTGGCTGCCCTACCCAAAGCTGGAACTGCCATTAACAAGGATTCTAAAGCGGACGAGAGACGGGAGTACATCGAAAGCAGAATTAGACTGCATCTCGAGAGATCTGGGCAGCTTCCCGTTGGAGGCGACGGCCACCCCGCAATTACCGGACGGAAGATGGACATCTCTGAAGCCCAGGCACTTGAAGCCGTCACCAGTTTGCTTACCCAAGAAACTAAAAAGGACGACTAAGCCGAAGCAACTAATTCGTCAACGTCAAGCTATATTGCGGATTGATGTTAAAGCGCGGCGATGGTGATGCTCTGACTACGTAGACCAAGTTACGCTCCATGTCTGCTGATCCCGTCTGAAAGGGACCACATCCACCTTGTCCGACTTGAGGATGTTAACTACCTTCTCATCTTTCTTTTCGAGGGTTATGAATTCCTTCTGCTCGCTTTCCAGGCCATAAAATGCGCGGCCAAACGTGCTCATGAAGCCTTCGATGATTTCAGGGGTGATGTCTTCCTCTTTCAAAACACCGTTTTGACAAGCCTGCTCGAAGGCGTCAACCACGAGCTGGGTTGTATATGGCTGTGTGAAGACGCCTGCAGCGATCTTTTCCCCCCCTCGTTTGGAAGCTGCGGGGTGGGGAGCGCTATCAGATCCGAAAAAGAACTTGGGATTGCCCGAAGCCGCCGCCCGCAAGAGGGCATCACGGTCAGCAGGCGTCTTTGCGACTGGCTTGCAGAAGCAGAACGGGTCGCCTGCCCAGGAATCAATAATGATGGAAAGATGGTGGGCGGTTACTACATCCAAAGTGGTTAGATATGAACGAGGAACTAAGGGGAAGTTCAAAATGGGGACAGATTTACTTGTTCCTGCGACGGTTGGTCCACACTCCTTGACAGCCTCTACTGCCGCTGCTGTGGTGCAATGCTCAAGGATAATCCGAAGCTTGGGGAATTTCTCATGGAGCTGCTTGAGAGTCGGAAGGAAACGCTCTTCCGCTGACAGAACAGTCACATCTCCCTGCGAAGGAACTTCTCCGTGAAGGTTAAGGATCATGTCCTGACGCTCCATCTCCGCAAATACGGGGTAAAACGCAGCATAGTCAACGACACCAGCGGAGGAATTGGTTGTCACACCCGCGGGGTAGCTTTTAACTCCAGTGATGCCCCGTTTCTTGGCTTCAATGATGGTTTCAGGCGTGATGGTCTCGTGGAGGTAAAGAGACATAAGGAAATTTACGTTTGGCTCAATGGCTTGTAAACGCTTTTTGTAATCGAGGGCGCGGTCAACAGTAGTCACAGGGGGCACAAGATTCGGCTAGATCATGTTACTGGGAGCTCTCTGAATGTATCAATTTCTCTGTATTTTCTTACCATGACGAAAACAGTGTTGACACCACCCTGTCTGATGGTGGGAGTCACAAGGTCCATCATGTCGCCATCGCGAAGATGAACTGGATCTTGTCAGTCTCCAAGCTCAGCTATACATTCACCCCTCCACCGCGCTGGATGTAGCGCTGAATATACGCACCATGGAAATCCGCGGAAGCGGGGAGCTTGACTCCCTGGAGTTTTGGTAGAGGCATTGCGGGTGGTTTGGCGCTTGAGATAAGCTAACTTCCAAGGTGTTCGGGGTCGGAAAGGGAGGCCGAGACTAATCTGTCAGAAATCCCCAATGCCTATTGCCTTGCCCAAGATATGTCACGGTTTCGTTTCGCAGCTCTCGTCATTTTCTTCCCCGCCAATTTTTTTTTTCTCTTAAGGCGGGCGTGGGGGAGATCGGCCAACAGCTTCTGATTGGTTCCGGTCGTGTGCGTCACGACCCCATCCACCAGCTCTTGCACATTTTGAATTCTTGGTTGAGGCATACTTTGGAGATGCTTCTCTATCTGAAGAGGGACAAACAATCTACTATTCATTTATTCAAAGCTATTCATTCCCTCACCATCGTCCTCAATCGGGAACGTCTTCGGCGGGCTTTAGCCAATCATGACTTTCTTCATCGAATCCAACCTTGCTGTAGCCGCCGACCCTCCTCTAGTGCCTTTCTTCCGCCAGACCCAGGCCAATTGATGATCAACGCCAGCTTCTTGCGTGCGACTTGAAGAAATGGGACGTGCAGGCCAAGATGGATTTCTCAATACCTCATTCGTCAGTCTCGGGCTGCACGTCTCCGGATCCCTAAGCGCCTTCGAAGCACAAGATTAGAAACTCTCCTGCATGTTGTCATCCTGAAGACCCTACCCCTGAAGGAGAGGATCACTTCGACCAATGGGCAGGCCCTTGCTCTGAGGGGCGGCTACAGAGCCTTTGTCAATGGCTTGCTGCCTGAGATAACTCAGATCTGGTGTTTGCTGAAAATAAACCGACAATCTCTTGAAAACCGGCGCTTGGACCCTGGGGTTTTCAGCCCTCCATCACCAATGATGCTCGGATACTTATAGCCAGTCTTCATTCTAGAAGATCTCTTAGACTTTTATTTCTCCAGCAGCAATAATATTCCATTCTCTCCTCTCAATTCTCGTCTTCTGGCAAGACTTCGAATTCGTCTCTCTTTCAAGGTACCGTTGATCGGGGTTGTTGCTTTCACACCTTCTTTTCCATTGCTGCCCATTAGACCAAGCTCTCTACTCCATACCCTTCTACCGGCATATACTATATCGACATGAGTCCCGCAGCGTCACTCAACGGCTCATACCATGCGTCATGTGCATCCGACCAAGAAGAATCAAGCTTCCTCAAGCGCATCCGTTTCCTCCACTGGGTCCGGCTCGGACTTGCGTTTCTCGCCTTGAGCATTTCCATCTCTATCATAGCCTGTGAAGTTGTGCCTTATCGACATTACAGGAGCACATCAGCCTATGAAAGCGTCGGGCTCTACTTGTGGCCCTTAAACTTCGACTTGCGTCCAACCATTGCTCTACTAGCATGCGGTTGCGTAATTGCGTTTCTCAGCCTCTTCTTCATTGTTATCTCTCTCCTGCCCTCGGTACGTTTCCCCTATTACTTTGAAAATGTACTGTTACTCACCAAGCCCTAGCCCCACTCACACATTAGACGCGTGAACATGGCCGCAGTTGCTACCTCGGCTTCTGGGTTTATCACCGCGCTCGTGGGACTTGTCTTCGCCATCTATCTCCCCGGGTCATCCTACCCCAATAATTTCGATGGCGTCGAGACTCTTCACTCCTGGACCTGCAAGTGGAAGCGCTCCCACGACCTCCCGGCGGGCTTCTCAGACAACGACGAGACGGTCTCGCCTGTCCCCTCCCAATTTTCCCGGGACTGCTCAGCCACTTATGCCGCATTTGTTCTACTAGGCTTCCTCATCGGACTCGAGATCATCATGGGTGTTGCCGCCGGAGTGGGCACCTGGCTTGAGCTGAATGTTGCTAAACAGCGCGGCCAGGACCAGTACCACCTAGAGAAGGTTGAAACCACCTTCAAGCAGCACAGGTGAAACGGAGTTATCTGTACGCTGAAGGGGGTGTAGGCGCCTCAGCAGTGGCGTGTGAAGATTACTGCAGTCCCGCAGCAACGCCCGGTATCCCCGAAGTAATACAGCGAGGTTTGGTCTGGATATCAGGGCCTTGGTCTATTACTTTGTTTGAAACTCCTATAAACTATTATTAGGCTTTCGTGCGCGTTGAATACGTGTATATACTCGTTCCATAATAACTTGATGCCTTGATGTAGTGACGTTGGAAATGCATTGGTTTAAAATCCTTATAACGCCTGTTGGGTTGACTTTTGATTAAATAATCTATGCTTGAGCGTGTGTTGCTTCATATCTTTCCATTTTCGACGTTTTATAAATGACCCGTTTTCCTAGCATTTGGCTTTCTACGACAAGCCAACATACATACTTCATAGACGTATGCCGCCATGATTTTCAGGCAGAAACACTTATGTAATCAATTTTTTACCGCTCAGCGCAATAATAACATCTTCGATCGGAGGTTCATCGCATTCCATTTGAAAGATACTCACTCAAAGAATATCATGCCTCCCGATCCAACAGCCACAGTGGCTGACCCGAATATCGATCTTGACGACGAGCCATACGACTCTGCCGAAGATGAAGATTTTACTCTCGACCCAACAGCCAATGGCGATGATGCAGAACTCTCATCTTCAGACGAGGAGGCCGACACAGCCGAACCGGCGGCGAAAAGACGAAAGACAAAGAAAGATACGAAAGACTCTGCAGCGCCGGAGACCGAGGCACTAGACTCTGGAGACGAGGCTACGATCCGCAAGGTCAAGGAGAAAAACCACAAGCGAGGGGGTAATAAGTCTTCTGATGACGAGGACGATGTGGATTTTGATGAGGATGAAGATGGTGGGGAAGGTGGATTTGTGAGGACGCGGGCGATGAAGATGCGCATGTATGAATAACCCCCGTACCATTCTATTTTCCTTAGTCGGGAACACGGGCAATTCTGACAAGACATTCAGACAGGAAGAGCGGAAACCACTCGCGAAGATCGACGGTGCTACAATCGATGTAGATGTGCTCTGGGCCCAGATGAATTCCGCAGACTCGGCCGTAGGACTGGGTCCGTCACAGGCGGCGCAGAGGAGTGAAGCGGAGACTACGAACGGAGACAGGAACGAAGACACTGAAATGCGCGACCAAGAAAATGTCACACCAGTGGCACACACCCAGGAAACTAATGAAATGATCAAAATCAAACGGACGTATAAATTCGCCGGAGAAATGATAACAGAAGAGAAACTCGTCCCTCGTGACTCCGCCGAAGCAAAGCTCTTCCTATCCGGCGAACAGGATGGCGAAGCCACTACGGCAACAGAAGGTGATCTGGCGAACGCAAGCACAACCGTGAAAGTTCGCCGACCTCTCCGCAAGATCTCCCGTTTTGACCCCAACCCAACCGGATCAATCAAGAAGAGTTGGGAGAAGCAACCGGTTACAGAAGCTGGTCAAGAAGAGAACGCCCGAGGTCCGAAGATCAATACTGTCGAGAAGTCACGGCTTGATTGGGCAGCTTATGTGGATCATGCTGGTATAAGCGACGAACTCAGAGTTCACAGTAAGGCTAAGGAGGGATTCCTTGGCCGTATGGACTTCCTCGATCGTGTCGATGCTAAGAGAGAGGAAGAGAAGAGGAACGCTCGGTTGAAGGGTGTATAATCGGCACGCTGGAACCTGACTCCCGTAACGCCTCCTAGGCTTGCCACACTACAGAGCCTAACGACCGGCCCACCGACCAGTCGTTCAACTATCTATCGAAGTTTCCGCTCCATCCGCTCTATCTCGAAGCTGGTCCGAGTGATACAAAATCGCCTTGAATTAGGACTTAGCGCTGCGCAAAACACAGAGCACCCGCACGTGTACGGTTATACACTGTTCAAACCCTGACCAAAGGTCTTCCATCGTCATCCGCCAAAAACCCAAAGCGGGCCCTGCTACATTCCGTTTAGGTCACGCTCAGCTCATGGGCGAAATGAAGCCGCATCGGGCAATGACAGTTCTACCAATAGCACACCGTGTTACCATCACGTCGCTCTACTGATGAACGGATATAGACGATTGAATGGAGCGACTCCACACCTCAAGCGACTGGGTTGATTTACAGCTCTCTCTACAGTGTATTTTTAGTACAAGTTTAAGCTGACAGGTCTTAACTCCGCCACGCTCCATATCTATATCCCATTTATGTTTGTGGAAATCTCAAGATATTGACATCACCCGGAACAAAGGCTCATTTTCCTCCCGACAGGCCCCGACGCAGCCTTCTAGCGCCGGTTAGAACAGGTAGACTCCTGGCCGTTCGACTTGGGCACGTATTTGATGCCAGATTCAGGGCAGTTCGACTGGGTAACTACGGGACAAATCGCGTTAGTCATGGAAACCTTTCAAGTTATGAAATGGTATACTTACGCTTATCAGAAGGCTCGTACTCGCCAGTGATCAGGTTACCCCTGACGTAGTAGAAGTACCAGGCCTCGTTCAGGTTGTCACCGTCACAAGCGACATACGGTGCGAAGTCGTCATGGATCGCAGCGAGAGCATCGTGGATCTCGCTCAGCGTGTAGGTCTTGGTAGTCGAAGGGGTGATGCCTGCAGCGGCGAGGGCCTAGAACGAATGAGCAATCGTCCGCCAAATGTTCATGAGATCACAACAGCCCATACCTTGTAGGTGTCGAGCGTCTTGAAAAGGTCGACGGTCTTCTGCAAGTAGTCGCCGACTTCGTCCTGAGCAGTGTAGTCGGTGTAGCAGTCGGGCTCGATCGTGTTGATGCACGTTCCATGCTTGTTCCACTCGTGCTCCCAGAAGGACTCGTCGTCGCCGCTGTTGTCCTTCCAGTACTTATTCATGAAGGAAAGAAGCTCGGTGCGGCCTTGATCCTTGAGGATGGCGGTGATGTTGGAGTACTCGCGCGACGAGTCGCAGAATTGCTCGTACGTGCCGTCGCAGTTGTCTGGCCTAGATTTTCATCAGAGATTGGCGGCCAATGCGAAAGCTTAGGTGGAGCTAACCAGAGTCCGTGGATGGTCCATGAGTTGCTGGGGCCTGTAGCTGGGTCGTAATCCCAGAATTGGGTTTGGAGGAAGGATCCTCCGGGACTATTGAAGCAGCAGGAGGCCTGCTCGCTGGAGGTCGAGCAGCTAAGAGGGGTGTCATTAGGGCAGGTCGGAGCGTCAGCCAGAACACCTGCAGCGAACTGCGTAGCGGACAGGGCCAGCAGGCCCGTCGATGCAATTGACTTGAAGACCATTTTTGGGGGGGGAATTGGAGGGTTTGGGGGAGACTTGAAGCTTAGAGACTGGAAGACGGCGGAGGATCTGGGACCACAGTCATTGTTATATAGTCGGGGTTTCGGGGAAGAAGCCAGGATTGGAAAGGCTAGGGAAGCAAAGAACAATCAGGGACAAGGTTGTAACCGACTTCATCGCTTGTAAATGACCCCGTCGGCGTACTCCGCATCAGCTAAAGAGCGATGGCACATGTGCTGATAACAGGGTGCTGATTTGACAAGAGATCGTCGACTTAGTAGATCCAACCTCAGCGCCTAGAATTGCCTCTGCAGCCCGGCGCGCACTAAGCAACAGCCCCGTTGCCTCGGGGGCCAATTGGGCTTCATGGGCGGGGTCTCCAGGTGCGCCCTGAATCTCATTCCCCAGTCCGCTCAGGTTTAAGCCTGAGAGCAATCGAAGAACGTTGCATCGGCTGATTTTGTGCTCTGATAGGAGAGCCGATCGTAGAAAGGCACCCCATGAAACAAATTAACGGGAGTGCCTGTTGAGATTGATTTTGAGCGATCAAATCAAATCGACTTCAGGGCGTGCCTCGTGATGAAATGAATCTGATCATGAAAAGTATACCCAGTCTCCGATAAGATCAACAGCAGCGCATATACACTACGATAACTGCAACAGATGAAACTGAAGATGGAGACCTTGCCTACGCTCTTCACCAATGAACAGAAGTGGGAAGGCCTTCTGCCATCCATGTCACCAAGATCATCGCTCCAAATGTCTGCTAACATCCAATGTCAGATACGCAGACAGTATCTGCATTGAAACGCAGGATCAAGAACCAAACTGCGTACGAACGGTTCTCCCACTCCAAGGCTTCGGTTCAGGTCTTCTCGGTTTCACGAATGAGTCATTCTCAGATCCGATGTTGGTTCGCGCAACATCTGAAAATCATGACCGTGGATGAAATTAAATCTTTCTCTTTTTCGCTCAAGTTAATTCTCATGTTCTCATAATTATCCAAAACTACACATACTGCCATGTCGCCAATGGCGAACACCAAGTTCCGCATCATCTCCGCCGAGACGGCAGAGCATCTCGCAATAGTGAAGAGTCTTTTCACAACCTATGTCGAAGGGTTAGATATCGACCTCAGCTACCAAAGCTTTCAGTCGGAACTGGACTCTCTCCCCGGAAAGTACGCGGCACCCCTTGGAGAGCTCCTTCTTGCCTACGGCGTGGCCAACACCCCACTAGGTTGTGTCGCCGTACGACCCCTCCTCGACCAAGACTCGTGGCTACAGGGGAGCTTGAACATGGGATGCTGCGAAATGAAGCGATTGTATGTGTCGCGCGAAGCACGAGGTATGGGCTTGGGTAGAGCGTTAGTGACTGCCATTGTCCAGCGCGCAAAAGAGCTGGGATACAGAGAGATGAGGCTGGACACGCTCCCTTTCATGCAAGGGGCCATCCAGCTATATACAAAGATGGGATTCGTGGAGATCAACCGCTACTACGATACTCCCCTCGAAGACACGGTGTTCCTTGCGCTTGACCTAACAAAGTAGGCCCCGTTTCATTGTCTCCTGACTCAGACTGTTGAGCTTGAACTTTGTTATCGGAACACCCATGGCAGTTTTTAATGCCTCGTGGCCGAAAAAGGAAGTCATCATAGTCGAGGTGACGAATGATTTGCTAGTGTACAGGATTAATGAAGAGCACGCACATAACCAAGCTCTGATTCAAGAAATGATATCCTGGCTGATGTTAGAAGCTCGCTATTACGGTGCTAGAGCCTTTTGACGTCGTTGAAGAGAGAGTTGGGAGGGATGAAATACTGAAGAGCTCCTGGCGGGGTTTTAAACGCTTGGAAGCTTAATAATCCGCATACACACTTTTCCGCAATTGTGCTAGCGGACTGGAGGGCTATAGCGACGCAGGATGGATCAAGTCAAACAGGCCTAGGAGATCTTGAGTCTTGGACATTGATCTAGAGGCACATCTGGCTGAAGAGTCTTGGATTATACCGTACTAATAACTATGACTTCATGCGGGTGATTTGTCGCCAGGAGCGAAGGCTTCCGTATAGCCGGCTGATATGTATGACGTGACTCCTAAAAATGTATTCCACGGCTTAGGAAAGGATGGAGTACAGTGATTACTATCCAGCCCGATGATGTTGTTATCAGTAATCTGGATCACTTTGTGGTAGTTGACCGAGGTAATATAGCGCGGTCCTAAAGGCTGCCCGGGAAGAGCAGTTCTGATTACTGATCAGACCGCGAAGTTGCCCTAATCAAAGCGCATGGAACTGATTAAAAACTAATTTGGTGGCCTGAGTCGCCATCTAGTCGAGATTTAAATGGAGTTTACTTCCGGTGTTGTACCATGCCTTCTCTCCATAGACACCGCACCTTCACATCACCAGACAGATGGATGGTAACGCGAAGGAAGCCAGTCCTGCGCCGGCAAACAACTCCGATGGTATGTTGGCTCTGACACACTCCTAGCATGCATACTTAACAATGGACTTGCAGCCGAGAGCCTAATTGAACCTCCCCTGGATATCGAGGCCGGCAGTACGAATAATTCTCCCCCGCCAACCCCTCAGAATACCTACTCTGATGGCGCAGAGAAGACGTCGTTACTCGTCGAATTTCACGATTCCGGTGATGTTCTGAACCCCCAGAATTGGCCGATAATGAAAAAGTGAGCCTGGACGGTGTCTGTCTATACTCTAGTCACTCAAGCTAACTATGGCATCTAGGCTCCTCATTTTCAGTCTCGTTAGCATATCTACCGTGGTTGTAACATTGACGAGCAGCATCTTCTCGACTATCATTTCCCCATTGATGGCTACATATGGGATAACTCGAGAAGTAGGAACACTTGGGGTCTCTTTATATGTCCTAGGGTTTGCAACTGGGCCGCTCATTTGGGCTCCGTTTTCAGAACTCAAAGGGCGTCGCATACCCTTCCTCATCGGCATGTTCTGCTTTAGCGTATTCTCCTTTGCTACGGCCGTATCAAAGGACATACAGTCCATTTTCATCTGCCGCTTCTTTGCTGGGTTCTTCGGGGCTTGCACTTTGACCCTTGCTGGTGCCATCGCCAGCGACATGTTTACTCCAGATATCTTCTTGATTAGCATGGTCTGCTTTGTTCTTACAGTCTTTGCAGGACCTCTCTTGGCTCCACTTATCGGTGGCTTTATTGTCATGAATGAGGGCCTGGGTTGGAGGTGGACGCATTATATCCCTGGTATCCTCGGCGCGGTATCATTCGTATCGCTTTTCTTCTATCAAGATGAGACATACGCCCCGATCATACTTGTCGCGAAAGCGAGAAAACTCCGTCACAAATCTCAGAACTGGGCCATCCACGCGAAGCACGAAGAAATCGAGCTTGATGTCCGCTCTATTCTTCACGATTACCTCGCCATACCGCTCAAGATGCTCGCTCTGGATCCCATTATATTGTGCATGTGCGTCTTCGGCTCGTTTGTCTACGGGCTACTCTACCTGTTTCTCACAGCCTATCCATTCATTTTTCAACATGTCCACAGCATGAATCCTGGTGTTGGTGGCCTTCCTTTTATAGGTGTCATTGTTGGTCAGCTTATCGCCGGCTTGGCCATGTACCTCAGACAACCAGGGCTTCGACGCATGATTATGAAGAACAACGGGCGGATCATTCCTGAGTGGTTCATCATACCTGCTATCCCCGGAGCTGTGGCCTTTTCGGCAGGTCTTTTCTGGCTTGGATGGACCGGATATAGACAAGATATCCACTGGATCGTTCCGACTCTTTCAGGGTTGCTCACGGGTTACGGCCTCATATCAATATTTATACCGTCGATTCAGTACGTTGTTCAATATAAACGGCAAAGGTAAGAACGTCGTTTTAGGTCATTTTCAGATTCCTCTAACAAAAACATTTTCCAGGGCCGCCTCTGCCATTGCAGCACACACGTTCCTCCGTTCGCTGGCTGGATCAATATTCCCTCTTTTTGCGACATACATGGTGTGTTTGCCTGACCTTGGGGGTATCCTGAGTGTTTGCTAATATTCATATCTTGCAGTTTGACGGTCTTGGTATTGAATGGGCGCTGACACTTTTGGGATGCGTTGCGGCCGCCCTCATTCCCATCCCTATCATCCTGTACATATACGGTGCGAGAATCAGGGCAAAGAGTAAGCTGGACCTTTAAAAGTTCATTGATGGGTGATAGACAAGATTGCATGTTTTGATAGAGGGATAGAATGATAGAATGATAGAATGATAGAATGATAGAATGATAGAATGATAGAATGATAGAATGATAGAATGATAGAATGATAGAATGATAGAATGATAGAATGATAGAATGATAGAATGATAGAATGATAGAA